>CM062835.1:20682539-21083523 GCA_031772345.1 Himalopsyche anomala
CTAGTTTGACAGATCTCACAAAACCTGTTAACTTTCAAGATTGAAAAACTAAAAAACTTTAATATATTTTATAGATTTTTGTATGTAGAAAAATGGTTTGGTTTGTTTGAAGTTAGTAAAATATGCTTACTTAAAATTGAATTTACTTGAAAACTGCTTTTGGGCTTAGACTATTTGTCATCTGGTAAGAAAATAAATGTGTTTTAATAATCGAATACGTCTGACGAGAGACTCGTAATTAATTTTAAAAAAAATGCATTTAATGTTAACCTATGCTATGGCAAGTTATCTTCTGTATTATAATATCTTTTTGTACCACATTCAATGTATGTTTTATTTATCCAGGGCTGCCACCTACATGAATCCATCCACAACTCCAATACGTCAATTTCAACTGACAAACGACATGACGACCGAATGAGAGATGAGGGTACATACCACCCCATCTCGAACTGCTAAACTAGATAAATATGAAGAAGGCGATTCTCAAAGTGCAGAGTTTGCTAAGATTATCGCATTGCAATCTTGGTACGGAAGACCTGTTAGACTGTACATGAAAAGCTCAAAAATATAACATTGAATAATATATTATAACAAATTTAACTGCAAAATTTTATTTTTTGTTTTAACTAAAATATTGGCTATAATTGATTTCGCATTTGAAGTGATAATGAAACTCAGGCGTTTTGTTATCCTGAGTATTAACCAGGGCTTCGAAACGTCTTTTTTTCGGTTCAAGTAAATAAATATCGGTTCTGTTCCGGTTTTTTTGTTCCGACAAAAATAGCGATTTCAGTTCCGATTTGAAGCCCTGGTATTACCGGTCACAGGTAAAATGTCAGCCTTTTCTTATTTGCTTCTAAATTCAAAATAATCGAACCATCTCAACGTTTTGCATAAATTATAAACAGCTGTTAATTTGCCTTAGTAACAATATTCAATAATATGTCTTTATTAATGTAGTTTTTTTTTTTAATTTGCCGCAAAGCTTTTTAGATATATTTAACGAACAGCTATTACTTTTAACTTTGCAATGAGACAAAGGCTTTCATGAAAATACGAAACACGTTCTATTCACAAATAAACACCCCACAATCACGTAGAAGTACATGATTTATTAGAAGATGAGTAACACGGTCAATTCTAAATGACAAATACTTTATTTGTACACGAATTATATGTTCTATCATATAACGCATCACAAAGCGCATAACAGCTTTCCTTATAACAAGAACACCAACACCACAATACAGTAATAACAAACAAAAGGCTTCATTAGATCTTAACAAATATAACGTGACAGATATTTCTAGCGATTTAAACGGTTTATGTCCAGTCCCTGATAAAAATAACAGCCCATATTCAAGAAGCGATGAATAGCACTATTAAAATTCATATTACGTATAATATTTTGTGTAATTTACTTATTGGGTATTCTTTATTGCCTAATTTTTATACCACAGTTTTGTTTTTTTCTTTTTTGTAAAAGGCGATTTTTTAAATTCAGGAAATCAATCAATATTATTTTCTAATACGTATCTACCGCGTAAAAAACTAGTCGTGTGTACATTCTTAACGTTAGTTGTGCTACTGATTTACGTAGTATAAAAAAAATGGTAAGCAATTAATTAATTTGTATGTACATCTTTCAACATTCGATTAGGAAATAATTTGTAAAAAAACATTTTTTTAATCAGTTAGGCTACTCATTAAAATCTTGAAATGTTATTTGTTTTTCACAAACAAAACAAACAGCACAATACCGAGAAACTGACGGTTAAATTTATACATTTATGTATAAACAACATTAATTATTTTTCATGTACAAAGTTGTCGAATATTTCAAACAAAAAAAACGAAGTTGTATGCTTAAGGCAGTAAATTTTCATGAACACAACACAACACTACGCATGATATAATCATATAACATATTGTTATTTTCCAGTGGAAATATCTACTACATTTTAATCTTTTCGTGCAAATACAATATAACTGACGCGATTCGAAATCTTCGGCGAATAATTTATCTTGAATATTCATTAATCACTTCAAAAACATAACAGCTCCATTGTTATTTAAATTAATTATCATATGTTTTTTCAAAGCTTTTTCGTTAATTAATTCTTATACAGTGCTGTTTTGTCGTTAAATTTTTCTTAATAATTTTTGTTAACAATCAACTAATTAACTATGTACATTAATTTCTTTTTTGTGTAACGAGATTTAAACAATTGATTAATTAACAATCAAAACTAGACATGCCACATTTTTTAATAAAATTAGTTGAGTGTAATTTTGTTCTTTAGCCACGGCTGTGAAGCAACGTTCCCTCTAAGCTGCGCGCGTGCGCGGCCGCGCAGCAGTTGGGAAGCCCCCGCGCACTCATTCCGGGTTGGCGCGCACTACAAGACAGTTGTTCAATAAATATTTGGTCGGTCCGCGCAGCCTTTGAAATTTCTGCGCAGCTAACCTCTTGCCTTAGTGCACGGGTTCCCAACCTGGGGGTCGCGAAGGGTTTCCTGTGGGGTCGCCAACTTTTTTAGATTTTAACAATATAGCAATCGAGGATTCGAATTTCCCCGGTGATTAAAAAAAAAGGAGTTTTGGAGACCAACCGGACAAAAAGTATATCAAATCAAGGATTTCGAATTCCTCGGTGAGCTAAAAAAAAAAAGGAGCTTCGGAGACAATCTGGGCAAAAAGTAAATCGAGGATTTCAAATTCCTGGGGGGGAGGTCGCTAGTCACATGGCTTTTATAAAAAGGGGTCGCCACCCGAAAAAGGTTGGGAACCTATGCCTTAGAGGGAACGTTGTTGTGAAGTCACTGCATGCCTTTTTTTTAGTCCGTCTTCGCTCCCAATGTTGAACATATAGCCTCCTAATGGAGGTATCTCAACATAAGTTTTTCTACTAGAAATCTGTTTGTTACTCAATCGCTCAATCTCTCTTTTTTCAAAAAGAGTAGTAGGGATAGAAGGATAAAGCTAGGACAGGACTAATGGTTAACTAATCACTCTCGCTACGCCCAGCTATTAAAGGATCGGAAGGGTGAGAGGTAATTTAATCGAAAATCTATCGAAAAAATGCTGTTCGTACTGGGACTCGAACTCGTGAGATCCGGCATGGAAGCCAACAACGCTAACCGCTGCGACATAGGACCACTGCATGCTACTGATCTACAATAATGTTTGGTTTTTAAAATCAGAGTCGGAGTCGCATTCTTTTTTAACGACTCCATAGCTGTCATTAACCACACACTAGAGGTCTGCACGGGCTCGTGCCTTTACGGTTAAGCACAATTGAGATTTGGGCTCTAGCCAGGCCCGGGTAAGGAATTTATTTCATTAGACAAATATTTCAGACTATGTTCGTGTCATAAGACAGCCATGACGATTTTAATTATTACCAGTTCTATAGAGCAGGGTTTCCCAAACTATGTTCCGTGGAACACTGGTGTCCCGTGGGAGCTAAATAAGTGTTCCGCGAAAATTGGCAATGGTAATTAATATACGCTGCTAGACATTTAAACATCTTCTAATTCATATTCAAAATTGATGAATCTCCATTGATGTTTAACCCGTAACATGCCATCCTAAAAAATCACGTTCCCTGCCATGGTGGCATCTCAGTTTCATTGTTTATTGACAGTATTTAAACCTAAGTTAGAAGCTAAAAAATAATTTTAAAAATGTAAATACTTATGCTAGAATACTTAAAATGATAAATACTTACTGACACTATTAAGAGAAATATTGAATGAGCTTTATTTACTCATATGTTTATGTAACATATTTTAAAAACAATTAATTAACTGATAATAAGTCATTTAATAACATATATTTTTACTATGTATGTATGTATTGTGAATTACCCGACTTAAAAAATAAGCTGTGTTCCGGTAACATTTCCAGATTTGTGAAGTGTTCCATTGCACAATAAGTTTTGGAAACCCTGCTTTAGAGAATCGTAAATTTGTTAAAAAAACGGGTTTTTTCGAACTGAAGAGTATATATCTGGGCTTCGGGTCGGGTTCGGGTAACAAGTGTGGTATTGGACTCAGGCCCGACCCAGCCCGGGCCTGAGTCTTTCGGGCTCGAACTGGTTAATTTTGTAAAATTTTGCCCCGTACAGATAGATCTCTACCACACACACACATGTAGTTCTTTGAGTTAAAATAATAGCAAAAAAATCTTTCAAAACGACCTTTAAACATTCACTTAAAAATATATTTATATTTTTTTAATTCTGATGATAAGAAATCCATTTACATGAAAGATAATTTATCTCTGAAGAGTAAATTGTAGACATTCATAGTTTTGATTGTTGACTACTGAATCATAAACACTATAATAAATGATTTGAACAGCAGTTACTTATTGTAAATAAATTTATAAACTATACAGCGTCCCATAATAATTGTAATTTTATTGTATTTGATAACTTTTGAAGCCTACCAAGATTTCCCGTTAAGTTTACCACAGAAAGGTATTATTTGTAATAGATTTTATGTATATTTTGATTGTTTCTTATGATTTATTACCTGACATGAATGTTTATAAACATTATTGTTTAGTGCGGCCTACTGCAAAAAGTCACTAACTGATTGTTTTTTTATTTTAGGTTAACTACTTTTGCAATTCATCGTGATCAGCTTTCAAATTGACGACACTTTTATGATGCTCTTAAAATGTTTTATACGATAACTGTATTTATTTATACATTCTAGAAATAAGGTAACTTTTTATCAAAAACTTTTCTCGTCGTCAAGAGTGTTGAAAATATTTTTTAACTGCATCCATAGGCAATACGTTTTTTCAGGAAAATTTGTCGTTATTTTCCTAGACATGTGTGTGTACAATTGGTTCATTAAAAAAAATCATTAACAATTTTCATCAAAAAAATAATATACTTATTTCTACTAATTCTACTTTCATGCAATAAGTTCAGGACCGGTTTCGCTCATGATGAGCATTATCAACTGATTAATGATATTGACAGTGAAAATCATTTTGATTGCCGATGATTTATTAATTTTCTGTACATTTTTATAACCATAACCTATGTAGAAATCCTAATGTAATAAAGTTTCAGTACGAACAGCACTTTTCAATCGATACATCGATTTCTGTCCAAAGGCATGGGTGTTTGTGGTGTTTAAAAATTGTCTCCCATCTTTTTCAATCCTTTAATAACTGGGCATAGCGAGAGGGATTAGTTAACTACTAGTCATGTCCGGGACTTATCCTTCCATAACTACTACTCTCTTTCTCGTTCAGTTCTCGAAGAAAGGTTTATGTTGAGAAACCTCCATATGAGAGTCCATATGCTCCACATTGGGAGCAAACATGTATAAAACAATGATCCAAAATACCATTTTGGTTAATTTTGAATGCATATGATATTTCGGAATTTTCTCTCCAGGGCTGTGAAGTCGGAGTCGCGGAGTCGCGGTGCTTAAAACAGCTTAACGACCGCACCTTTTTTTTCTAGAATTTCACCTGGCGGCCAGGCAATTTTGCGAAAAACTCACAAAAATTTTAATTTTACTAAATTCATTATAATTTGTATACCAAATTTAATTTTCTTAGCTTCCAGATACTTCGCCTATACGCACATATGAGTCCGCCGGTCAGCAACCTTTGTTTTTCAAAGACTCAAATACGCGTCCGCTGTCGTTAAGCTGTTAAGCCGGAGTCAGAGTCGTAAAAAACATTTAAAAAAAATAATATATTATCTGTATTCAAACCACAATAGTCCATAGTGTTGACATTGCATGCTTGGCTGACTAAAAAATCTGATGGAATACATATATAATATGTGCATATTATATATGTACATATAATAAATAAGAAAATCTTATCTTAAAAATAAAATCTTTGGAGTCGGAGTCGTCGTTTTTTACACGACTCCTTTGGGGGGGGGGGGGGGGGGGGGGTGGGGGGGGGGGGTGGGGGGGGGGGGGGGGGGGGGGGGGGGGGGGGGGGGGGGGGGGGGGGGGGGGGGGGGGGGGGGGGGGGGGGGGGGGGGGGGTTGGGGGGGGGGGGGGTTGGGGGGGGGGGGGGGGGGGGGGGGGGGGGGGGGGGGGTGGGGGGGGGGGGGGGGGGGGGGGGGGGGGGGGTGGGGGGGGGGGGGGGGGTGTGTTTGGGGGGGGGGGGGGGGGGGGGGGGGGGGGGGGGGGGGGGGGGGGGGGGGGGGGGGGGGGGGTGGTTGGTTTTTGGGGGGGGGGGGGGGGGGGGGGGGGGGTTTGTGTTGGTGGTTGTGGGGGGGGGGGGGGGGGGGGGGGGGGTGGTGGTGTGGGGGGTGTGGGGGGGGGGGGTGGGGGGGGGGGGGGGTGGGGGGGGGGGTGGGGTTGTGTGGGGGTGTGGGGGTTTGGTGGTTTTGGGGGTTGTGGTTGATGGGGGGGGGTGTGTTTGGGTTGTTGTTTTGTTGGTGGGGGTGGGGGGGTAGGGGTTGGGTTTGGTGGTGGTGTGATGGTTTGGAGGTGGTGGGGTGTGTGGTGTGGGGGAGGGGGGTGGGGTGTGGGTGTGGGGGAGGTGTGTGGTTGGGTTGGGGGTTGGGGGGGGGGGATGTTGTGGTTTGTCTTATTGTTGGTGGATATAGTAAAATGGATGGGGTGGGGGGGGGAGTGTTTATGTTTGGTGGGTTTATTATAATAATGGGTTTGGAGTAGGGTAGTTATGTATGGGATTGTAGAAGGTCGTGAGGAAATTATGTGAGAAGGAAAAAAATGGGGAAATGGAGGTGGGGGGATGAGGGAATGATGTTGTTGGAGGGGGGTTTAAGTTATTTGTATGTAGGGGTGAATGGGTGTGATGGGAAATAGAGTGGGTTTTGTGGAGTGGATGGTGGGGGGGGTGAGGTTGGGGTTGTTGGGGGATCGGGGGTGAATTATATGAGGATGGGGGGGTAATTGGTGAATATACTATATGTTAGTGATTGTATTGTATATTTTAATCATATATTATTTAGTATCATATATACATAGCTACTCTACTTCAAACAATTGATCGCTCGGCTGTATTTTTTTGCCGTTAAATGTATAATAATGTGTCTCTTAAATACAAAATTACTTAGATAAAAACTGTTTCTGCCTTTTTTCCCATTGTTTTAGTAGTTTAACTCTTATCACACTAAGCCCCGAATTTGTAGCACAACTGGAGTAACATAGTTAACAAATTTAATTGTTTATTATAAATTACCGCCGAATCGATCGAAAGAAATTGAATTCATACAGTGGGATTCAAATTAAGGACTCGAATTTTCAATAAAATTGATTTTTTTTTTCAAAAGCCAGCATATACCCTAAACAGACTTATACGCGTGGGACACGAAATTTTAATCGTATTGTATGTGTTATTTTTTGGAAGTGCCACACTCAAGAAGTCAAAGAGCCGAATGTTGGTCGCTAGCCGCAGTTTACCGACGACTGCCCTTGGCGATATTAAACAATTATTGGCTTAAAACGCAATTTACCTAATTGTGTCGCTTAAGCTCATTTGCCGATACGATCTACATTGGGAGCGGACATGGATAATCAAAAAAAACTAATTGCTCTAAAAAACATTATTCTGTTTAAATATCAAATGTAATAACCGTATTTATATATTAAAATAATTAAACTTAACTAAGTTGTTCAAGTAACACCAAGATACATTAGCTCTCGCGGCTCGGAGACTAGAAAAATACTTCTCTGCCGAAGGGTGTCGTTTAGGGACCCCAGTGGTTTCCTCGTTATTGGCCTTATTCTTATGATTTAAAAAAAAAAATAGTCTTAGGGCTTTAAAATATCTCTCTGCATCATTCCTCTTACATATTTATTTATAAAAATCCGTGTTTTTTTAATAAATAATCATATTTTAAGTTGCGCGTAAAAAAGACGTCATCCCAGCACAAATATGAATTTCCAACTGACGCGTTTAGTCCAATTATCTTACGAACGATCGCTGATTAGCGGGCGCTTATCTCGTTATCGCGTATTTATATAAACTACAAAAGGTCCAAAAAACTATGATATGAGAATACCTTAATTATAAACATTGTATCACCCATATTAAAATAGATATTTAAGAAAATGTGGGTATTGGGGTCGCATTTCTTGAGCTTAGAACCGGAAAAGTTAAATAGTTTTTTGTCTCTCATATAAATTTGTTTCACTTAGCAGATTTACAGCTTTTGACTCATAGTCAACAATCTATCTTAAATGCGATTAAATCAAAGGTATGTATGTACTCACGATACAAACTAGACATGCCCGTGTGAACCAAGCCAAAAAGACATCCATTAATTTTCATGAAGTATCTTCGAGAATAGAGGCTGTCATTTTCAACAAATGTTTGTTTTTCCTATGGAGATGTCTCAGTATACAGATCTAATCAGTGATATGAATGATTAAACGCGGGTATTGTTTTTTTCGCTTTCACTTTTTCTCATAACTCATCATTATCAGATTCCACTCGCATTGTGTTGATATTCATCAGCGGTGATTTTACAGGCCGTTTCCCCTTCGGATTGACTTATTCCTATGTGACGAACGAGGGAATCAATCAATCTAGTGACACAAAGATTTATTTACTGTAGTTAGTTTAATAAGAGGTTTTTTTTTACATTCACTTTTCTGTTATATGGTCGCATTTAAATTCTAGTGGAACACTTTTACGGTGTTCACTATCAATTGTTGACAGTGAACTTGAATTAAATTGAAAAATTAAACAATTTTTATTGCTTAATAAAGGCGTTATTTTTTTTCATAGTTATGGTGTCAAGTAAAAAGAAAACGACTACATCTCTCGGCTTTAAATTAAAAACCGACTCCGAATTGGTTTTATCAATAATTTCCATATAACTTAAGTCTACATGTGTACACTATTAGATCATTTTTTGTCAGTGGCTACACAATGATCTCTTGTGGTTTAAATATACATCATAAAATATGTTTTATAAAATGGGAGTTATATGATTTTCCGACTCCGACTCTACAAATCTTCTTTTTGAAGATTTTTCTTTGAAACACATTTTTTCCCCATATCTTTTTACTGAGAATCAACTTTAGTAACGTGATCATTTTTGTCAAACATGGCATTAGAAAATACTATATCTATATATTTAAAAAATTTAGCCGCCTGTGTGGTCGAGTGGTCAACATCGTGTTTAACCAGGTTTGGTAACTAACCAGGTTTGATTATCCTTACATGATTGTATTGCTCACACTCCTAATATATAATTAATATTATCAAATAATCTCTAAATTAATATGACTATATATGTAGCACAAAACGAAAGTTCTTTCATTGATTTCCGTGCTGTAAGCTCGTTTATTATTTATGAACGCTTTCAATTTCATAATGCTTACGAAACTTTACAATCGAATTATGTACTGTATAATCATGTATGTATTTGCTTTGTAGCAAACCCTTTATTCAACACGGCTGATCAATCAAATGAATTTACTCGTTACCTCGATACCTTGACCCGCATTTTTAACTTTCTCAAGCTCCACAAGTATGACCAATTAACACCAAAAAAACCGGTAGATTCTGCTAAGCGATACGCGTACCTTTGGCACATTTAATGCATTATTTTGTACGGCAAATCATATAACCCAAGGCAATGAATGCAAAATCGCATGTAATCGATCACCAACTGAAGAAAATTCCATAGGGCAATGTCACAAGTTATGCGGTCAACTGAGGTTATCTTTTTTTAATAGCATTTGTATATGTTTATAAACGGCAAATATTTAATTCGTCACCATAGAAATGTGTACGCAATGATATCTTATAATGAATTGAAAATAAGAATTATAAAATCATTTTTCGCGTAGTCAGTACCGCAGGCGAAAAAATAAAAGAAAAGCTTTTTTATCTCCGTATTTACATAAATTGGTTATTTTTTTAAATCGTATGTATTATATATCACGCATAGATGAAAATAATTTAAACGATATATGGATTTTCGTTTAATGGTATGGATGTAAGCAGGGATGGGCTCGGGGGGGCTCGCGCGAGCCCCTTGTTAAATTTTAGCGCGGCGGGCGAGCCCCTTGTTAAGATAAGAAAATAATTCGTCTTAGATCAAATCAGCACCTAACTGCAATTTCTATAGATGGTAAAATTTTATTATGAAACAAGACTTAGTACCCCCTTCATTTTTTTATTCAGCGTGGTGGGCTTCCTTGCCGGACCTCATTGGTTCGAGTTAATCACTAGTCCTGTCTAAGCCTTATCATTCTATCCCTACTACTCTTTTTGAAAAGAAAGGTTGAGCGACTAAGTAACAAACAGTTCTCGTAGAAAAAAAAACTTTTGTTGAGATACCTTCATTAGGAGGCCATATGCTCTACATTGGGAGCGAAAATGGATACAAATAAATGGATAAGTTTTACCGAGCCCCTTGTTAAGATATTGGCAGCCCACCGCTGGATGTAAGCGATCATTTAGAAAAACATTCCAACCAACCCTTACACTATAAATAGTCCGACATGACGACTGTATGTATACGAATTTAAAATTGTACCTTTCTTCCATTATCCGAATTTCTCATTATACGAACCACTTTCATCCCCAATATGACCGAATAATCGAGTTTATATCTTAGCAGCTTGTGTTTTATTAGCAAATTACTGAATTATTTTCCCGGTGCGAAATGTTCGAAAATCGATAAATCACTATATTTGATGTATTATTATTGCATACTGTTACGTATTTAAAATCATTCATTCCTTCACGTTGGCAGCCTGCCATCGTTTTGTCGGCGTCTGCATTCTTATGCAGTGCAGCCAACTTGTGTGCACTAAAGAATAATATATTTGTGGCGGCCTACTCAAACATACAAAAGGTGGTGGGCTTGTTTCAAATTTTCCATAATATATACAATATTATAAAACTATTCGTAGAGTTATAGATACAACTGATTTAGTTTAACTATTGTACAATAATATAAAGAGATGCATTTGTTTTTATATCGGATAGAAAAAAACGACGTTCTTCTATGACTATATTTGCATGACTAATAAAAATAATAAAAGATTTTTAGTACTTTTTCCACAAAAAAATAATATTTGATCAGGACCAGTTTCGCTCATCGCGAGCACTATCAACTGATAAGAAAAATATTATGTCCAAAATACTAAAAATCTTTTATTATTTTTATTATAATTCCATTCCACCAAGTATTGACAGTGAACACCTTAAAAGTGATTAATGTATGACTGTTTAAATGCATGTTTCTAACTTAATTTTCTAATAAAAGCATTATATTTTTCTTTTACACCCCCCTTGAACGAACCCTGGCTGCTTACCAATAAGAAACTGTTTGGCTTTTCCCTACCCCATACTACTTTTTTCCTGTTCAAAAAAGATAGATGTAGTGACTTTCATACATCACTTCTCGTAAAAGAGAGTTCTCGTGTTGACAAGCGCCACTAGCAACCCATATTATAATCCACACTGAAAGAGGACATAATTAACTTTAAAAAAAAAAAACAATCGGTGCCAGGAAATAGGTAAAGTTAATCCAAAATCGATGTCTATCGTCAGTACAAGTTTCCTAATCGAATGTCGTGTCTGAGATCTCAATATGGAGGAGATATACAAGAAACGATAGAATTCTTTGGCCATATTCGGAGTGTGTGTCGCCAGTCTTTTTGCATCCATCGAGTCGGACCGGCGTCCTGTACTTCCGCCAAAAAAATGGCTGACGAGATCCAAACTCCCCTGGGGAATCCACCGCGCGTCCTGGAAACCAGGCATATCACTGTCTTTAATTGTTGACGGTATATGGAGGTGCACAGTCTAAATCACCACCAAAGATAGAAGAGATGTAAGATGTCTTGACATCTTACGTAAAACTGAGTTTGCAGTCCTTTGGGTATATTTTTGATTCTGGTGTCTTGAGATATTTCTTTTTTTGTAGTCATTAGGAGTAAGAAAAACTGTTTGTGGATAAATGGAGCGTTCGTGTATTCCGATTTCTATTCTGGTAATTCTGTTAAAAACAATTTAATTAACTCCACAAGAATAAGGTATGCAGTAGATAGCCATTTCAGCATTACGACATCGTCCATTTCAGCTGACGGAGTAATGCTTAATTACAATGAACTATGTATTACATATTTATATTCTTCTGGGACTCGATACTTTATTTTTTCTATCACCATTAGAATTTTAATTCAATATATAAACTTCGTCTTTATCTATAAAAAGTTTTCCTTATTCCAGCGATATTCAAACTGGGAGGTGCAAACAATTTAACCGGCACTTAATTTGTATAATATAATATTATATATAACTACAAATGAATACACGTTCATATTGCAACCTAATGGCAGAAATTTGAATCGTTCAAATTATGTACATTCACACAATGGTAGAATATAAGTGAATCTTAATTTCTTCGCGTGGATACAGAATCCACTTGGTTGATAACCAAGCTAATGAATTTAAGCTGACAACTATTGAAAAAGAAAAAAAAATAGAATTATCAAAACCAAGTATCGAGCCAGGTTACTAGCAGAAAAAGAATTTTAGAGTGAAATTTTATATATTACCCCCAAAATGTACTAAATTACGTCCTCCAAGAAATCCCACCAGTCGAAGAAGATGTAGGCAGGAGTAAGGTTTTCCGGAGGCATTCGCATCACGTGACCTAGCCAATTCCATCGCCCCTCCATAACCACTGATGTTATTGCTTTATTTATACGTTAATATATTATTTTTCTATAAAAGTGTTTTTAATACGATGTGTGCGGTTGTTTATGAGCCCAAAATGATTATTTGAATGTTTACATCTTTTTTACGTATTCACTTCGATTTAAACCATGAAAATCCCGGTATATACGTTTTTAATTCTCGATATATACCTCACTTCTTGAAAACAATACTGTAAAAATGTGCTAACTACATGCCAATCAAACCAGTGGTAAGAAAATGGCAGCTGTCGAGCAATTATACATTCAAATACACCAAGGCGCCAAGTCAGCGTCAAATCATTAAAAGGCTTTGCATTATTATCAATGCAATTCTAACAATGATTGGTTTATTTTATTATTGTTATTTTATAATAAAAAATATAAAATAACCTTCCTAGGCAGTATAATTTTAAGAAAATAATTGTATTTATTGCTGTTAACAAACTCAATAAAATAACTTGGATTAAATACCTAAGTACTAACTAGACCTAGGGCATCCTATCCCGGGATTGTCTTGATACCGTTCCCGGGATTTCTAGATTTACTACAACAGGTAAAAATCTAAATTCTTCCCGATTTACTACCATATATTTTAATAATAACTATAAGCGGCAGTGTATTTCATTTTGTTTATTTACATAGATTTTTTTAATACAAAATAAATTAATTTAGGGGCTTACCTCCCTCTCATATTTTGTACCTGTCACATGAAGAGACAGATATCCCGTGATTGAAAAATTGTGAATCCTGGATTGAATGCCTTACCAAGTACTGTTCTACTAGTCGAGTCTTTGGCACAGTGGCCAACGTATCACAGTACGAACAGTATTTTTCAATCGAAGGCATGGATGTCTGTGATGTAAGAGAGCGATTGGCTTACCGCTTGCCCTTGCCTAACCCTATTCTTTATAAACCTACTCTCTTCGAAAAAAAATGTTAGATGCATACATGAAAAGGCCATATGCTACACAATGGGAGCGGACATATATTTAAAAAAAACTGAAAAAAAAAATTGTTAATTATTATAATGTAATATAATTTGCAAGCTTTTTTGACTGCGTGTTACTATTTTTATTTGTCACAAAAATTGGGATCAGCCAATAAATATCTGATTGATGTATGCAGGGCTGTGGAGTTGCGTGAAGAAAAGTCGAACTCCAGTTTTAAAATAATTGATAACTCCGACTCCAGCTTTAAAATAATTAAAGGCACCGACTCCGAGGGAATTTTTCAATAATTTCATTTTAACTTATATATATGTATACCATCAAGATCATCTTTAGTCAGCCAAGCATGAAATGTTAACACTTTTGACTATTTTGTTTAAATACACATCATTAAACATATTTTTCAAAAAAAAATCGAGCCGCTCATTTTTCACGGACTCCGACTCCACAGCCTTGGATGTATGACTGCGTTCGATCACTGGTTGATAATTTATTTTTTTATATTTTTTTTTTGTTGATGGAAAGGCATTACATTAAAAAATAAAATACGTATGTACGAAATCAATTTTTATTTAATATGATCAGGACCGGTTTCGAGACGAGCATTATCAACTAATAAGAGAAAACAATATTACAGTGATATTTAAAATAAATAATTTCGTTTTGATTTTGATTCAGATTTTGTATTATATGAAGAAGCAGCCTTTGAATTTTTCGCGCAGTTAATCTGTCGTTTAAGAGGGATTGGCCACGGATATATGGAAAAGCGATAAGCTAATCATCAATACTGTTCTAGCCATATTCCTATGTCCCTCCTCTTTTCAAAAAAGAGAGGTTGTACACAGTAGTTCTCGTCGAAAATCTTTGTTTTGGAAAAGTTCCAATAGGAGGCCATATACTCCACATTGGAAGCGGATATTTTTTTAAGAATAAAAAAATATGTTTTTAATAAAAATGCACCGTTACTTCATAGCTCGGTCATTAAAACGGCATTATCTATGGAAATATCTTCATACACGTGATAGTAACAATGTGCCGCAGAGATCAACGATTTACGTGAAAATCACTGCGATATTGTCTTCCTCGAAGGTCAGCTTCCATATATGGTGTCATCAAGTTGTGGTCTGGCGTCCAAGACGTAACAGTCGACCGGTTGGCGCCTCGAGTCTCGGCGACCTGTTTTTTTTCTATTTATACTTAATACTACCAACTCTTGACTGGCGCGGTATAGAATAATAAAGATACATCGATTATTGGAAATCGATTGAAGTAATGCGTTCTGTTATGTGATCGCCCGTTGATATCATCAATTATGTAATTTAATATAGCAAAAAAACTGTATGTGAGCAGTATTTTTCATTCCATGTATAGCTGTGCTATGTTGAAGTTTGAGAATGAATGATTAGTTATAATCAGTGGAAGATTTACTACTAACCGGTAAATCATATCCTATGCTTGAAAAGGAAAAGCTTCATACTGAATTAGAAGTGCTTTAATTAAGGAAAGAAATGCATAGTTTTAATGATTTATTAACATTGTTAAAATTTATTTCTTTCTGCAATTAATTTATGTAAAGTTCTTGAGGAAATAATAAAACTCATTAAAATTCTGATAATAACTCCAATGGCTACCGCTAAGCCAGAATGGGCTTCTTAGTTAATAAAAAGAATAATGACATATTCAAGAAACACAAGTATATTTTTTTATGTTAACAATAAAATTTAATCCGAATATATTTTTAATCTACCGTAGCACCCCCAGATATTTTATCCACGATCTGCCTCTGGTAATAATATATTGCACATGTGAAACAATGCAACGTTTATACTCAAATAAAAATACGTATAAACTTTTGGGAGTGAGGTTTACTGGAAGCTTGTTTCAAACCCAGACCGGAAACAATATTGGATTTTTTCTTCGTCCACACTTTTTGTAGTAGGCTGGTTTAACAATGGAAAAAGCTGTCAGATATTGCAATTTTGGTATGACGAAGCTTAATGCTGGACACACACGATCATTCCGAAATGCAGAAACGTCGGGTAATAAAACGATAAAATGAGACGTTAATTGTTTTTAGCGATGCAGTGTTTCGAATGGCCACAGACGAAGAACAGAGTTCACCACTTCAACCGCCTAAATAAAAACACTCCTAATAAGTAAACTGCCGTAATTTGAATTTTGGCTACTTTGAGTTATGAATGAAGCTTAAACAATTTCATCTTTTCCATCGTCGGAGAAAACTGCGGTTTTATTTGAAATACATTTCACGAGACACCCAAAACTTCAGTATAATTTTAAATACGATGACTAAAAATTGCAAAATAGCACTAACTACAATACCCGGAATAAGTACAAAAGTGTTCCATTGATCGTTTCATATTGTCATGATTATTATTTCCAATTGCAAACAGACAGCAATGACAACGAAAATGAAAAATTGTATTAAATATGAATTATAGCTTTAGCTTCGCAGAAATCATTGGAAAAATACATATTCTTCATACTAAATTCACTTCAAATGCACGCAATTGAGTCCGTTTCAGTTAAAATCGACAATATCAATAATTGATATAATCAAACATTATAAATTAAAGATTTCTATTTTTATAATTCTATTTTGATAAAAATTTTAGTCTTATGTTTAACTACTATGAATTGATGAAGTATATAATTAGTTACATTTTCGTTTATGTTTTATTTTGCATTGTGAACAAGCATACTTGCTTAAAACCTTGGCTCGAAAGAATCTTTTGTTTTCTGAAAAATTAAAATTATTACATACGGCAGTCGACCTAAACAGTAGCGAAAATGCAGCAAGCATCTGATTATATGTCAAGTTCAGCACACTTTGGTGACTTGATGAATAGGGCTATTAAGTGTTTCTACCATCGATTTTACTTCCAGGGGTGTACTTAAATAAAATTGGTCATATTAAATATATGTGTAGAGTCAAATTCGTTTTAATGTTTTTTATAGACAAAAAATCGATTTATTTTAAGATTATTTACCTAGCTTGTAGTGTAAATGTGCTATATTTGTTTTTGCGAAGTAGCACATAAGACGTTATTATTGGTTTATATTATGTATGAGTATAATAAATACCCTAAAAAATAATGAATCTCTTTTGTTCTTATTCTACGCTTATTTTATAACAATCAGAACCGGTTTCAACATTTCACCACGAGCATTTTCAACTAAAAAAAATATATGCCATATTCCTGGTTCTGGTGACAATAAAATAATTGTTCTATTATTTTTCAATATAATGCATTTCTAAGTAGAGACATTGAACACTTAAAAATTGATAATTACTCAATGTATTATCATTAATCGTTTTTCGATTTACATATAAATATGTAAGTACGAAATATGAAAATTTCACATTCCAAGAACTTCATCCGCCCCTGGAGTATTCACTTGTGTGTATTCACTTATTGACATTTTTTCATCGCAGACGCATTGCAGGATAGCGAACCTATGGCACGCGAGACGATTTTGCAAAAAAATAAAGTGATAATACAAAAAAATCAAAAAAGTTTTAGAAATAGTGTACAAAAAATTCAAAGCATTTGAAACTTAGTTACAAATATTTAAACGTTATATAATGATCATAAATTTCAAGTATTTTCCTAACCTAAAAAAATACATGATGAATCTGGAAATTAATGAAAAGCCGGATGTAGGGAAAATAATAGAACAATTTGAAAATGCTTTAGAAGGAACAATATAACAATTTTCGAGAAGGTTTGCTCAGTTTCGACAACTTATGGGAACTAAAAGATCTATTATCCAGTGCAACAGTAACAATTTTTTCATAGACTTATTCCTGTGAATCATTATTCTCTTCAATGAACTGACATTATCAGACATAATCATACATAAATCAGACATAAGAAGTAGACTAACAAACGAAAGTTGTATTTCTTGTATTGTATTAAAAGCTACCAACTGTGAACTCGATATAAAACATTTAGCATCTAGCATCCAACAGCAAAAATCTCAATAATAATAAAGTTTTGAAGGTTTTTTTTAAATTTTAGTCTTTTTTATTTTGCCATTAATAGTCATGTGTCATTAAGTAAATTAGACATTTTTTATTTCCATGGCATGTGTTAAAATATATATTATTATATATTTGAACACATGCCATATTATTAAATTTTTAAAAAAGTGGCACTCAAACTTAAAAAGGTTCGGTACCTCTGATATATTTTTCTTACTCATAAACATACATTTTTATTAAGCTGAGTATATGTTTTGACTTATTTATTACCATTTGTCTGAGAACGAAGAACAAAAATAAGTAGGTACATATATTTTTAACCCTTTGAGGAGTATGGCAAAATATGGTAAATATTTTGGTTTCTAATGCTTATTGCCATTCTCTTGGTTTTAATTAAAATGTCATTGTTTTTTCACATATGGGTAAAAAACATTTTTATCTGTGATTTTTGACGATCGCGTTATTTTTATTATTTGTTGCAAATGAACAAAACAATTTTGTAAAAAGGTTAAAACATATTTGTACTCCTAATCCTAATTTAGTAAAAATAAACTCACTACTCAAAGGGTTTAAATCAAAACGATAAAGCAATATCTACCGATTATGAAGCAATATTAACAATTTCTTAATTTGATAAGTACTATTGAAAATATTATATATATTTATGAAGAATTTGTACATGCGGAATCTATGAATATATGTATAATCGCATATTTTTTTAAGAGAACTAACAAACAGTGTCGTAGAAAACATTTCTTAAAATAATCTTTATTACGAGTCTATATAATCATACAGAGATCTTGCTAAGACAGAACAACCGGTAAGCTAATCGTTCTCACTGCACGTTGCTTTATAGATCGGATAGGGGGATGGAATTTTAGATACCGTAAATATTTATGTATGAAAAATATTACTCTTATGTACTGATTTCACATTATTTCAATAACGATTGTAACCGGCTTCGTTCGTTACAGACATTATAAACTGATGAAAATATAAATCAATACTGTAACACAATATAAATAAACTTAAGTGGGAGGGATTGTATCTTTTTGCATAACGTCCAATTCTGATGGAATAGTTTTTCTATAACTTGATTATAGAGTACTAGAATTGCATAATTAATATTTTTTTATAATGTACTTGCAATTCAAACTACTTATTATTGGATTTTAATTAAAAAATATATACATATGTATATGATATACCTACACTTCGACTTGAACTTCCAACCTGTTGGATATTCTTTCATTCCGCAAATGTTTGCAAATTGTTTTGTTTTATTTAGAAATTTAAACATTTTTACTCGTATGTAATGGGTCATAAAGTATGAATGGAGATGTATAGTTCTTTTAAGTGACGTTTTGAACGTTTGAATATCGGGCGTGATGTAATTAGCAAACATAATTCACTCGATTTTGACTTTAATGAGCTTGATTTATAGCATGAGCTGAAGTTTTAATGAGAAAATAAGATTTTTCGCGCTCGTCAGTGGCCGGCCTTACAAACTGGTTTCCAGATTGTGATCGGAGTCCACCTGACATAAATTTTTTGTAGGTCTAATTATGTTTTACAAGTATGAATTCTTGCTCACATGTCCTGCCATAATCATGCCGGGAGGTTTTGCGAATGAAACGTTGTGCCAAATGTAAGCTTCTTTAATATTCTGATTAATATTGATTAGTCATATAAATCATTCAAATAAAGTGCCAACAAAAGTCATTTTTATTTTGTGATTATAGCGATTGGTAATTTTATCATGATTTGCCCTTTCTTTCCTAGCTGACTGTGTAGAACAGTGGTTCTTAACGGGGGCGTTTTTAATTTTTCAGAATTTTGTTGTTGCTGTAGGATTGCGAGAGGGCGATTGCGGTTTTCAAACTCGTGAGCTAAAAAAAAAAAACGAGTTTCAGAGATATTTTGGGTAAAAAGTATACGGAATTGAGGATTTCAAATTCGTCGGTGAGGGTGAGGCGTTAGATAATTTTGGATAATTTATTTCTGCAAAAGAGGACGATTCTTTCAATACGATTAAGAAACACTGGTGTAGGATATCTATCTGCATAATTAAATACTCTAAATTAATTGAATCGACTATTATTTCAGGGCTGTGGAGTCGGAGTCGTGAAAAATAAGTGGCTCGAAAATGTTTTGAAAAATATATTTAATGATGTGTATTCAAACAAAATAGTCCGAAGTGTTGACATTGCATGTTTGGCTGATTAAGAATGATCTGATGGAATACATATCGACTTTGAAAAGGAAAAAGGACGTAACCTACAGTTTTTTCAAAACAGCTTTTTTTCGATAATCACAAAGTATCAAACGAATTTGTGAACATTGAAACCAAGAAAAAAGACTGAAAGAAGGTTTTTCCTAGACTATTAATTAATATTAGATTATGTCAATTAAACACCGTCTTAGAAGTCTTCGTGCACTTCAAGGTTGTGTATATTTCATAATTTGCATATGGCCCAAAATTAACAAACCACTTTTTTGTGCCTCCTGTAAAATTTTCTGTGTGTAGGTTACGTCCTTTTTCCTTTCCAAAGTCGATATATAAATTAAAATGAAATTATTGAAAATCAATTCATTTTATAACTCTGAATGAAATTGTGTTAACTTTCGCGTTCTTATGAATTTCAAAAAAAATAATACACTAAGGGCTTTAAAATATCTATCTGCATCATTCCTCATACATTTGTTTATAAAAATCCGTAGTTTTTTAATAAATAATCATATTTTAAGTTGCGTGTAAAAAAGACGGCATCCCAGCACACATATAAAATTGCAACTGACGAGTTTAGCCCAGCTATCGTACGAACGATCGCTTATCGCGGGCGCTTATCGTGTTATCGCGTATTTATATAAACTACAAAAGGTTTAAAAAACTATGATACAAGAAAACCTTAATTATAAACATTGTATCATCCATATTAAAATAGATATTTAAGAAAATGTGGTCGCATTTCTTAAGCTTTGAACCGGAAAAGTTAATAAGAATAAAATTTATCGGATTGTCCTAATGTTATTATAACACAAATTATGGTATATTTGTTTAAATATGCCATCATTTACGTCTTGGCAGTAATATGCAAAAATCCTCATCGATAACAAAAGACTTTCAGATTCTCCAATCTCTGCCATCGCTTTTATATTCATCGCATAATTTCGCTATTAAGTCTTTTGGTCGCCATGAAATATTAAGCGCCTTATCCCGGTCTATGTTTTATCATCGAAATGCGTGAAACTGTCTCAGCAAAATCTAACGCGAGATATTAAGATTTTGCTGCTTTTGGTTCTGGTATATTCACATAAAAGACACTCCTCGTTGCTTGGCACCGATTTTCCTTGAAGATTTTTATAAAATTTATGCTGAAAAGATAAAATATTTTACTAGACGCAATAAAATTCGAACGGTTGCTATTAACCGAGATGAGAGAATCGAAAAAAAAATTGATTATGATATCATTTTGTAGACATTGCCTTATTTATTATATTAATTTTACTTTAAGTGTTTCTTGAAACGATAACAAATTTGGGATTATTCAAAGTAATTATGTTTAAATTAAAGTGTTTATTTATTAATAAAAACACAATATTCCTTTGTACTTTGTTCCACATTATTTATTAGGTCAGGACCGGTTTCGCTCATTGCGAGCATTGTCAACTGATAAGAAATATCATTTTAACAATGCTATTTATACAAAAATAAAAAGTTGTAAACAACAATTGGCATTGAAAAGATATTACCAATTACATTATAAGTGATTCTAAAATAAAACAATATTAAAATGTTTAACACATCTAACATATATTTAAAAAGTCATCCAAGATTAATAAATTTAGAGTGGTTTTTAATAATATAATGCCTTTCCACCGAGTATTGACAGTGAACACCCTGAAAGTGATTATTTATTATTAGTTTATGGGGTTTAATAATGGTGATTTTTATCACCCTATTACAATGACAATTCAATCAATATATCGACCCGTAATCAGCAGAACATCGTAAGCGATAATTTATAAATTGTACAGGTATTATCAGGTTTTAATCATAACAGAAGGTTTTATTAACTTCCTCTCGTAATAAATTCGCAGAAAATATATCTTAAATGCGATTAGTAATATTTGGCTATTTAAAGTTAATTTTTTGCCGGCTGTGTGGTCAAGTGGTCAACGTCGTTGGCTTCGGTTACGGAGGTCACGGGTTCGAATCCCAGCACGGACAGTTTTATAAATTATTTATTCAATCGATTTATGAATTTTTGTTCGAAGGCAATGATGTATGTGATGTCTTAAATTCCCCCCCTCCCACACATCATATCCTATGAACTGGTAGTATCGAGAGCGATCAGCTAACCACTAGTCCTGTCCTAGCCCTATCCTTCTATTACTACTCTCTTTGGAAAACGAGAGGTTGAATAGTAACTGAGTAACAAGCAGTTCTCGTAGAAACACTCCATTACATTAGATTATTACGAGAGAAAGTTAGAAAGCAACCATCTGCAAAATAATAAATTGTAGCTTAATTTTTTCTGCCGATTACTGATCGATATTGTGATTCAGTTTTTCTTTATACTGAATACATTCAAGTTTTAATAGTTTTGGCTATAGCTCATCTCTACCAGAAAAACCTTTGAAAATTAACCAAAGGCTGCGTAGGTAACAAAGGGTGCTCATTTAACCTCTGATATAATTTTAATGACGCTGCATTATATATTTAGGTAATCGCAAAACGGAACGTTGGAATTTACCGCTGTCCATAAAATTGTAAAGCGCTTTCTTTTCGGGAGACTCACTTTAATACTATTTTTAGGATGACGTTATCTAAAAAAAACATCAGTACTCGATACATAATATTTACATAAACTGATTTGATATAAAAATGGCAAGAGTATAAAACATTTGTGTACACTTAAATATGTCTGAGATCAATCGATCCGACTTTACCCATCACTTGAGGATTCATACTCCACAGTTACTAGGGATGTTCAAATAAGATGACATTTATTTCAAATTTACTCAGTGGCTTTTTTTTCTTAAAAGATGCATTTGAAATTTTATGTGTATTTTTTATCCATATCTGCTCCCAAGTGAAGCATATGGCCTTCTAATGGAGGTATCTCAACAAAAGTTTTTCTACGAGAACTGTTTGTTACTAAGTCTCTCAACCTCTCTCCTTCAAAAAGCGGAGTAGGGATAGAAGGATAAAGCTAGGATAGGACTAGTGTTAAACTAATCGCTTAACTAAATAAAGGATCGTATGGGTGGAGGAGAATTTAAGACATCACAAGCACCCATGCCTTTGAACAGAAATCGTTAAATCAATCGAAAAATTGCTGCTCGTACTGGGACTCGAACATGTGAGGTCCGGCACGGAAGCCCAAAACGCTAACCACTACGCCATAGGACCCGATGCGCGATTTTCTCATAGTGACATCATATTAGTGTTTCGCGTAAATCATCAATTTTCCTTATTCACATGCATGAAAATTTGCCTTTTTCCTATTCTCAATTTTGTTTTTACATAACTGCGTTGTCATTAGAGGCATTTAGTTAATTTTCATACTGAAAAAGCCAGGCATGTTAAGCGTATTTACCATGCGTTATATATAAATTTTCCGAATAATGGAAGACGTCAAGGCAGAAACTGTTAACTGACACTTTGAATTATAGCGTGTTCTGATAAAAATGAGTTATATCATGTTCAAGACTAACTTTTGTATGATCTTTCCAGTGAACTAACTCTTATTGCTCACGCAAATAAAACTTTTAAGAGTTAACATGTCAACTCCATTCTTCTTTGAAAACAAAATCTATAAATAACGACATTGATATGTTGAATATGTTGTTAACATGTTCTTGCCTTACGTTTGTCTGATTAAACCATATAACACAAACATGTTAACAAAGAATATTTTTAGTGGATTTTTTAAATTGACAAAATATCCACGGTTAACCTCATTTAAATAAGGTCACATCTTTTGGATATTTTCTCACTTAAGTGCGTCGGTGAGATATCGTTACTTTGTCTTATTCGCACAAGAATTGGTGCTGAATTTAATGGCATATCTCTTTCCATGACTCGTCCTGCGAAAGAGATATTTGGCAAATTTTTCAACTCTTACCCAAAATATATTTAGCCAATACATATAAGAAACTGTCAAAACATAATAATGTAGCAGCCATTATTTTGGCTTTCTAAAAGTCACGCCATTCAATTAAATGGATTAAGTTGTAAAAAAGTATATTTATGTTCAAAAAATACAAAATAAATTTTGCAAGTTTTTCCCATTATTTAAACGCAATTCGCAAATGTCTTAATGTCTCGCAAGTAATTTTTGTTAGTTAACATATTTTTGCCTTAACGTTTTCTGTAATGAGACATAGTTATTATGTGTTTAAAAATAGCCTGTTGAATTTGAACTGTGCGTTATTTTGATCGCGTAGTCGCATCACGAGACTCACAAAAAGTAGTAGACAGTCGGCACACGACTTAATCGATACTTCTTTCCGAAATTCATTGAATATTCATGAATTCATAATACAAATATTAACATTATAAAATATTTAATAATGCGTTTCTTGTGCTATTAAAGCACCATAATAATTCATCTATTTTCTTTTACAAACATTTAAAATTTAAATAGGAATTACTGTACATGCTTTTAAATTAACTACCAATTATTGGCTGATTGCTAGTGAGGGGGAATTTTCATTATAATAAAAGTGTTTTTATGTATGTAATTGTTTATTTACTGTGCTGTAAAAAATACATAATTAATCTTCTGTATCTTTTATATTATGGAAAAACAATATCTAAGTATTTTAGTTCTAAAAATAATAATGTATATGTTAAGTTGATAACCATTTCGGCACGTGCCTTCATCAGAACCATGTTTAAACTTTTACTAACAATAGCTATATTTATGTATACTGGCTTAGATGAAATAAACGAGGCATACATCTTTTCATCCAATCTATCATATTCATTTTAATCGTAAAATATAGTAATAAATAAATTGAATTTAGTATATCTCTGAAAAATACCAAATATAGGATTATTTAAAGCAAATTATTTTAAATATAAGTGATTATTTATAAATAATTACATTAGCATCTTGTAAAAGTTTTAGCAACGGTGATTGATTGACATTTGCTCGGTCACTAAGCAAGTCATTGGCTTGATTATATCTATACATTTTTAGTTGTTCTAGTGCAGTTAGAGGTGCGCACAATTTGTAAAGCAAGTGCCACTTTTCCCATCTTAAATTCGTAAAGTGCCACTAATGTCTTACTTATTTTCTCACCCATAATATATAAAAAAATTCAACAGTATTTACCAAAATAAAACACAATACGTTTTTACATTTATATAAAATAAACAAACACCTCTTTTAAAAAAAAATATCGTTCACAGATTGATGGTGACAACTTATTCAGATGTAAACACATTTATATACAAATGAAGATTCTGTCGATTTCTGGCGACTACGACTTTAAACCCCTGAACGTAAAAGGATTAGTAAAACAAGCATGTTTCTAGGCCATCCAATCCCTGACTCTTTTTGTGATGCCGAGATTTTGGGATTGACAATTGACAAATCCGGGATTTCGGGATCAAAAAGTTGGACGGGGTTCCGGGATTGGAGACCCTAATTTCAATATATCGTACAGTATGTTTTTACAATGAAAAAAATAAATTTATAAAAGTTTGACTTCTCATTCACATGGGTTATTCAGGGTTAGAGAAACATTTTCAAATCTGTCTATTCATAAGAAATCACATTGAATATTTTGATCTTCTCATTGAATATAAGGGTTCTAGACTCATAATTATCTATTTTTATTTAATGGCTCCAATAAACACCTACGCGACATGTTAAGGCCGGAACAGTTAACTTAAGATAATGTACTTTATCAAATCCATACATGGCGTAGTAAACGTCATGATTAATATTGAAAATTATTGACTACAAAATCGAAAACTTAATAAGGCTGTCGTCATATCTTGAAAGTCTTGTACTATCAATTAAATCATATGATTATATTTTAATGAACTCGTCTTTCTGGCTGCCCGCTGTTTAACGATAAGTTTGCGTTTTCAATGTATTATATTTACCCAACATTTAACTGCAGCTTTTTACTTGCTTAATTTCAATAATTGATGACACGAGTGTACGAATGTTGTGTTGCACTACCATATAAAAAATCATGTCGAATATCAATCATATATAACTACAGTAGATACCATCTAACCAGACAGACAGGTTCAGTTTCCAAGCAAACTTATAAAGCCCTACAATAGCATAACTACAGATTTTAATATTTGAAATAATAATTTGACAAATATTATATATGAACTACTAAAATGTACCAGTTAAACGGAGACTATTTGGATTCATGTTAATACTATCGCTGAACAAAGTAATGAATACTATTTTTAATAATATATTTGGCTTTGTAGTAAAATACGTTGTTTATCTATGTCCACTTCCGATGTGAAGTATACGGCCTTCTATTGGAGGTATCTCAAAAAAACTTTTTTCTACGAAGTTACTCATTTGCGGAAATTCTCATTTTTATAGAAAGAGTATTGGGGTAGTATGTAAATGGTTTAGACAGGACCCTTTTTTGTTGATGAACTTTATTTCTTTTGTATGACACCGACGATAAAATTTTCTCAATGATAAACTTTATAGCAATTTGATTTGTAACAATAAATAAAAAAATATATATTAGCAAATTAATTACGTAATAAAAAGAAATTAATTAATTGCTAAGTCCGCCGGTTCACCACATATCGACTTTAGAAAGGAAAAAGAACGTTACCCACAGTTTTTTCAAGACAACTTTTTTCTATGTATAATCACAATGTATCAAACTTGATACACGTTCTATCAAAAAGATGTAAGCTCCAAATGTCGAGTCTAAGGGCTTTAAAATATCTCTCTGCATTATTCCTCATACATTTTTTTTTATTAAAAATCCGTAGTTTTTTAATAAATAATCATATTTTAAGTTGCGCGTAAAAAAGACGTCATTCCAGTACAAATATGAATTTGCAACTGACGCGTTCAGCCCAGTTATCTTACGAACGATCGCTGATAAGCGGGCGCTTATCTCGTTATCGCATTATCGCGTTATCGCGTATTTATATAAACTACAAAAAGTCCAAAAAACTATGATATAAGAATACCTTAATTATAAACATTGTATCACCCATATTAAAATAGATATTTAAGAAAATGTGGGTATTGGGGTCGAAAAACGTTTTTTTGTGCCTCCTGTATAATTTGCTATGTGTGGGTTACGTCCTTTTTCCTTTCCACAGTCGAATTATGATAATGACTATGAGAAACTTGCATGAATATAAATTATAACAAGTTATGTAACCGAAAAAAGGTGAACTATCATACACCAATTAAAAAAACATTAAACAAGAGTTTGAACTCGGTATCGCTATCATGAAAAGTTGTTACATACTTTCACTATAAGGTAGTTAGGCCCTAATCTTACTATACCAGTTTAGTTATTTTATTATTGATTGTGTTTGTTTTTGTTTTCGTTACGAAATATCTATCATTCGATAGTAACTCGCAATGCAGTTGCACAATCAAGTTTCGATTAATGAACGCTCTGTAATAAAAAATAGATTCACTCGTAAAAAGCACGGCGTATAAAAAGCTCCCCGTATAGGGCATACAGATATAGCCTCGGGAAAATCCGTCTATCGCCACTCGAAATGCGCCGGCAGCGGACCCTAGTACCCGGAGCTTTACAGCGTGCAGTTTATTTTTATATTCCAAATGCAATCACACTCTGATTGGAATTAGTTGTAATTAGGGATTGTAATACCGGTATTAGCGAAACCGGGATTATTATTACAGTAAAATTATTGTATGTACTTATTTGTCTGGAAAGCGTTGAAGCTGTGAGGGAATATTCTTATTTTGCATTAAGTTCCCATAAATACTGACGAATTTTAACGTCATATTTACATTCTTGGACATACTCTGTTTAGTGTTTTTATCTAAAATTGCGTTTATAATCAATATGTCACCACCGTTCTAGCAGAAGTTGGTAATTAACAAAACTGTCAAATTTAATACCAGTTATGTATACAAAGATATTCTTTGATATCAATACTTTGTCTCGAATAATTTAGTTGGTGCATCTGTTATACCACTTTGCCAAATAAAAATCGTTTAATATTATAGACAATTCGCGACCCGAGCTCTACAAAGTTCTATGTGATTTTTTTTGACTAAACAGAAATAACAATGCGGCAGTTTTCCAAGTACCATTATTAGTATATATTGCTATTTTTGTTTCGTCATTTTTTTTTTTACATAGAACCTTGTAGTACTCGGGTCGCGAATTATTATTTATGCTAGTTTAAATGAAAGAATTGTCCGGACAGAACAACACTGACAAAAATGAGTATATAAAGACTTTGATATTAATTCTGTGTCTCGGAAACTTCGTTGTTGCACTGATTATCAGTTGGCCGAAAAATCATTTATTATATAAGCAATATTTAAAAAATGATGTTTAAAGGCACCCTCTATTAATTTTAAACTCTTATTTTTGTCACATCTGTATTAGTTCATCTATATTTATATATAATAATTATATATGTAACATAAAATATCGAATCATCTTGATCATGAACATCAAACCATCTTTAGTCAGCGTAGCATGCAGTGTCAAGACAATAAATAGACTATTGTGGCTTGAGTACACATCATTTTTTTTTTAATGGGTCCGAGTCGCAAGATTTTTCCGGCTTCGACTCTACAGTCCTGGTTTATATATTGGTCACTTTTTAGGTGTTCACTGTTAATACTTGGTGGAGAGGCATTATATTAAGAAAAACACAATATTTCTTTTTACTTATTTCCACTTATCGTAGTCGTTTTCTCGTGTGAATCTTCCATTTGATCAAGTCTTGAAAAATGAAAGTACAAAATAACGAGATTTATCGTTTTCCCTCGTTTATCGTTTGGCTTATCTAACATAAGTTTCTTCCTAAACTATTTATTATTGAACATTTACTATACACGACGGACACAAATTAGATGCCAATCGATGATGCGGTACTGTTGCTAATTTCAATATTCCATTCTGGAGTAAGAACGGACGCAGCGCTTTTTTTCTGTAGCTCTATTGTTCAAGGCGGACATTGAAATTTCGTGCGAGAATTCGGCTATTTCCGGTGACTACTTATTCTCCAAATAAATCGCCATGCTAATTCTTATCAATTTATACCAGCTTTACACGAACGAAATTGTTTTGTTATTTTATTTACGAGTAACTACACACTCTTAGCGCAACCATTTTATTTTTTAAGAACCACATATATACCAAGTATATTTATACAAAAGAATTATTAACCCGTAATAATTATCTTTGTTAAAGAGTTATCTTAGTAAGAGATTATCTATTTAATAGAATGATTGAAGTACAGTGAAATTCAGAATAAGCGTAACACGCCAATTTGCGCGTTTTGTTTCACAAATTCTATGCCCCAATCAAAGTTTTCCTTATATTTATATTTTTTTCATTGTTCAATTAAATAACGCAAACTATTACTGTAATGTAATTATTTCAACAATACAGTGGAACCCCTCATAACGAGTAATTCGTATAACGATCAAAACAGATAGTGAAATAAATGCTCCCTTTTAATTAACCCTCCAAGGACCAGCGTGTCCAACAGTAAACACCGTTGTCTATTGATCCCACTATTCATCCCTTTTCTACCTGAATATCGTTGCTTTTACTCATATTTGGTTAAGAAGGGTACAGACTTCAGTAAGTCTTCAGCCGCGAGGACAGAAACGGCCACCAAAAGCACACGCGATTTTTTGAATTTCCGTTTTTTTTAATGGACTTTTTGAAACTGTTAGTTATTTTTTTTATCAAAACGTCAAATTATTTACAGTTCTTTTGCTAATATTTTTGTTTTGAAATTATGTTGATCTAAAGAGGTCAAATTGTAAATATTTTTAAAAAATTCCCGTTTAGCTATATTTCAACCCCGAATATTTGCGAGCCCATACCGTCACTTTTGTCCTTACAACTGTCCGTACACAATATTACACGGTAATAAAAGGATGAGCATGACCATATAGTCATGCAGGGTTTCTATACAACAATTTTGCGGTTTTTTTTTTTTTAATTTTGTTAGGAATAAAAGTTATCCGTGACTTCAATATGGCTTAACAAATATTTTTTTATCGAAAAAAAGCTCTCGTCTCTGGAGGGTTAAAACTTTTTAAGCTGATTTAAAAGCCGAGTATAAGTAAGTTTAAACATATTTCTGACATTGGCTCACACCGTAGGACTAAATACGTTGACATTTTTTACCTTATGGTATGTATTTGTTTTCTGATGAATTAATCGAACATATTAGTGTAATTTATTATAGTATATTTTAGCATCACGGCATAGGTCTGACGATCCTTCGATGCTGAAATATGTATCATATCGACTTTGGAAAGGGAAAAGGACGTAAATCACAATGTATACAACTTGATACACATTCTATCAAAAGGATGAAAGCTGAAAATGCCGAATAAATATCTCAATTTAGCTTTTAAATTTGAAAAAGATGACATTGTAAAAAATTAAAACCAAGAAAAAACACTGAAATAAAGGTTTTTTTGCGACAATTTCTTTAATTAATATTAGGTAATGTCAATTAAACACCAATTTAGAAGTATCCGTGCACTTTGAGGTTGTGTATTACTCACACAACATGTCACAAAATACATATGTCACAAAATCATCAAAACACGCTTTTAGCGCCTCCTGTAAAATTTGATATGTGTGGGTTACGTCCTTTTTCCTTTCCACAGTTGATAATTACATAAATTTTAGTAGAAAAAAATACCTTATTTTTTTAAAAATAGTAACTATATTTCAGCAACTCGCTCAAAGTATAGACTTTAGCTAGACGACGTAGTATCTTGACTAACAAATCCATTGCATTCCCTGCCGCTGCAGGTGTCAAATAATTCAATGTCGTTATTACAGCGTTATTAATATCGTAGAATAAGGAATGTCAATTTATTAAATATGGTTGCGTAATTTCGATAGTTTATTATCGTAATGCCGTGAATTAGTGAGATAGTTTCGTTTCGTGTTTTAATGCAATGGAAAGTCGATTAATTTATCGCTCTCCGACGCTGGACGCTTGGCATTTATTTGTATTGTTTATATTTTATCTTGTTCTGTTTGACTTTGTTCTCGCTGCAATTGTACATGCCGACGGTTCAAAAACGATATAAATATTTGGTAAAAGCGAGTTAAAGCCAGACATGGATTATTTCGGCGAAAAACGTCGTCACTAGCCTTAATACACTTATACCAAATATTTTAATTACACCGTTTGAAACACAACTTTTTGTCAATCATAAAACCGAATGCTTAACGCTGTAGAGACTTTTGTGCAAACATTTTTCAAAAAAAAACTGTACCTGTCTCGCTCATCATAATCATTATCGACTGATGAAAATTTAAATCGATACATCGCTCGCGGTGTGAAGCATATAAACTTCTATGTATGTTTTACTAGAACTTCTTGTTACTCAATTGCTCAAATTGTCTTTTTCGGATTGAGTAGGAATATAAGCAAAGAGGTGAAACAAAACTAGTGATAGCTAATCGCTTTCGCTACGCCTCATTTTTTGAATCGGATAGATAGATTGAAGGGGAGAATTTTACTCATCACAATCACAGAAATCTGTCCGTAATCGGATTTGAACTCGTGAGCTCCATAACTGTGGCCAACGATGTTGACCACTCGACCACGGAGCCGGTACGCTTATCAGTTCCGGTTTCGCTCATCGTGAGAATTATCAACTAATGACAATTTTGGAATTGTACAAACAGTGTTTTTTTATATAATTTCTGTGATAATATTTGATAAAATCAAAACAAAACTCATAATTTAAAATTTTGACTGAAGGTGCTTAGTGGAATTTCAATATTAAATTTGGACCAGGAAATTTTGAAAATAAACAGGGCACAGTTGTATCGCCTTCCGATTTTAAATGAAATACTGCATATGCCGGGGTCGCCACTTCTGTACCCTATATAAATATAGTCATAAAACCTTTTCCGACAAACAAATAAATATAATTCTTAAAACCACTCACTACTCAAATCTTTGGGCATTCCCATGAGCTTATCCTTTTCGCCAGCAATGGCTTTAGACTCAGTGATATATTTATTTATTATATAAACACGAAACAGTCATTTATTAAGCGTCAGTTCAAGTTCATCCGTGCGCTTGAACGTCTGAAGACGCCGAAAGGCGAAACTCGGGTCGTTAGTGACAAAATCTGTGGGAGTGTACATAATTTGAACGATTCAAATTTAAAACTCATAATGATTGAAACCGGTCTTGGTCTTTATTAAAAAATGTAGAATTAATTTTAAAAGTTTTTAACACAGATATATATAAAAGCTTCGCAAAATATTCCTTTCGCCATTCAATTGGCAGAAATGTAATCAGATACTCACCCAAATTCTTCGTATCGTCCCCAGTCTGACAAAAGACGTACAGTTGAATCAGTGTTTTGTTTTCTAGTTCTATCGCCGGGCAAAACACACATTTCTGTCGTTATTTTTTTTTCCAAGACTTATTCGTCGCATAATTAATGATGTAACAGTAAATTTGTTTTTCAATCTTTTGTAGCGAATGAATCATTGATTATTTTTGTTCTTTCAATTCACAGATGAGCCGCGGCTTCAAAGTGGCGGAGGCACCGGTGGCAGCGGCGCCTGGGGGGACCGCGGCGGCGAAGGCAGGCGGTCGCTGCGGGCCCCCAAACGAGAGCCTCCCTCCAGGGACGAGTCCTGGGGCTCCGCCAGCGACAGAGACGTGTCTTCTGACGACGAGAACGATAGGAGTGTCGGATTCAGGTATGTCACCAAATTTTAAATCGGATCCGAGGGTATTCAATATTGTATATGCTTCCATAATATAACACCATTGTTATAAGGTGAAAAAATATTAATGTCTTTTTGTTGTACACACATATTATCCATACATATTTGATAGCTATTTCGGCTCACGCCCTCACCAGAACTATTTCTAAACTTTCATTAACTTAGCTATATATACTGGTTTGCAAAAGATGCACAATAGGTCTTCTCATCTACAATTTTAATATCCTATCTTATATTGAAAAATGCAATAATAAATGTAATAAATTGACTTTATGTGTCACACGGAACATTAATAAAATTAGCTTCTTGTAACGCTGTTGTAACATAGTTTTGACGAAGGCGTAAGCCGAAATAGTTGTCAACTATATATATAAATAACTGTAGATCTAAAATATATTACACTAATATCAGTACTAAACGTGCTATATCGGTTTCTAAGACTGTTACGATGCACTACTGCACTAGTTGGCAAAATGGTTTTGTTTCAAAAACAAATTTTTATCGTCATTAATTGAAATGAATATTCATTTAATGTCAGATAAGCAGTAAGCTGTCATACATAAACTATATTTTTAAGTATTTTTTAGTCTCGTTTCCTACCTGTACTAATGCGTGCTAAAGATAATGACAAATCATATTTTCTCGCTGTAAATATGAATCTGTTTAATTCTTTCATGAAATCTTCATTAGTGACCCTGTGTAGATTCTATCGAGTTATGGAAACGATCAGAACCAGTTCCGCTCTGGTTCTTTCTTATTGATTACCGTAAAACACAGTCTTATATTGCGTTATCAAAACATTCCTAATTTGTATATAATATTATATCATATTACAACTATGCATATAAATATATATTTTTTAAGAAATGACTCGCAAGAAAAGTATCGGCGAAAGGCAGAGTAAAAGATAATCAATTAAAAAACATTTTTGGTTGGCCCTTGGCTTAATGTAAGAAACTTTATTTTATACAACGAACTTTTCTTATGTGACACGAATTAAGTCCTTATAACAAGACGCCACTGTATACCGATTGTATAAATATAGTCGGCTCATCATAAATCATCCTGTATCAATAATTTGAAGATAAATATCTCGAGTTTGTCTTGTTTGTATAACTACCATCGCTATAAATATACATACTACTCGATAGTTTTTTTTTCAACCCAGCCTCAATTCGGACCGTAGACCTTCAGCAGCTGACCTAGCGCTTTGTCGGTTTAGGGACATCGGCCGTCATCTCCGCAGGGTATAATTAGTATCCCGGAATTCGGGTCAAGGCCTCCGGTTGAGAATCTAGCTGGTGAGAGATGGATCATCGGCTGATGATGGACGCAAATCGTATGAAGCGGATCAAAAGAAATGGCGAGCATTAACAACTGATTCATCTGAATCAGCTGATCCTGATCTCGATAAATAAACGTGGAAATAAGTACAAAAGAATATTTTGTTTTTAATAAAGTAGGATTTTTTGTTTATCTCTTCTAAGCCAGTATATATAGCTGAGTAAATGTAAACCTATCCCTTGATTTACGCGGTAGATACGTTCCAAGAGATATCTCGTAAACCGAAACCGCGTAAATCGAGACTTCGAGTTTTTTTAGGATTTAAGGATTTTAATTTATTAATATATACTACGTATAACCGTCATAAAATTTGTTAGTAAAGGCTGGGATTTCCCGGGCCGCTCATTACTTGCTGATTTTCTACAGCACTGCTTGGAACTTAAAATCCTCCAAGGACGAGCGTGACCACTATTCATCCTTTTTCTACCTGAATATCGTTGCTTTCACTCATATTTCGTTAAGAAGGGTACAGACTTCAGTAAGTCATCAGCCGCGGGGACAGAAACGGCCACCAAAGCACATGCGATTTTTTGCATTTCCGTTTTTTTTAATGGACTTTTTGAAACAGTTAGTTATTTTTTTATCAAAACATCAAATTATTTACAGTTATTTTGCTAATATATTTGTATTGAAAATATGTTGATCTAAAGAGGTCAAATTGAAAATATTTTTAAAAGATTTCACGTTTAGCTATATTTCAATCCCGAATGTTTGCGTACCCATACAGTCACTTTTGTCCTTACTACTGTCCGTACACAATATTACTCGGTAATAAAAGAATGAACATTACCATATAGTCATGCAGGGTTTTTATACAACGACTTTGCGTTTTTTTAATTTTTGTTAGAAATACAAGTTATCCGTGATTTCAACATGGCTTAAAAAAATATATCGACAAAAAGGTCTCGTCTCTGGAGGGTTAATACTGCTATGAACATACGCGTTTGCGTGTTTTTTCTGACCGCGTATAAGTGAAAACGCGTATATCGAGGGATGAGTATGCTTAAACATAGTTGTGATGAAGGCATATTACGCCGAAACTAATTTTAAAAAAATGTAAAAATAATCACAATTTTTTAATTTTTTTACCTTATTCTACGATTCATGTTTATTAAATAATTGTTGACGATTTGTCGGTATATCCAATATTATCTTACAATTTTAAGTAAACACTGTTAGCATATTTTGATTGAAAAAGTTGTTCGACATTTAGAATTCGTGTACGACTGGCCAATGTTTCCCGTTATACCGTCACAATTATTCTAAGCCCGGGTTGTTTTTCCGGGACAAATTATCGCCAGCGGCGTCATATCGTTTCCAATTTCCCGTCCTTTGTGGCGTCCGTTTATTGTCCGTTACGCCCTTTTGTAATTATTATCATTGCCGACATCAAAGCGCCATCTGCGTTCGCTAAATTCTCGATAATTTTCAAATCACTTGGATCTTTTGAGCCCTGGGTTATTTGTGTAAACATTTACGTTCGATAATTATTTTGCCCAAGTGTGGGAAAATTGTACTAATAGTATGATTATATAGCTGTAACTGAATAGAAACAACCATGTAGTTAATTAAAAATAACTTAAATTATTCCACGTATTGTGCGCTATGGTACAGTTTATATGTTATATTAAAATGAACTCCCACAAAGTTACCGCCGAATCCATCGAAAGTATTAACCATTTAGTTGTTTTATATTCAGGAGTAAACTGGAGGGGGCTCTAACCAGCAAGTGAGAGCCCCTGTTAATGTAATATAAAACAATATGCACAGATCAAATTACTATATTTATGTATCTGCAATTTCTGACCGCTAAATTATTTACGGCAAATTCAGTATACACAATACATTTTTAGCTATTTACATTTATAAGTTTAAGGTAAATTGCATATTGTTACATTTTATAAGAGTATTAACAATCGTAAGTAACAATCGATTGCTTGTTTAAGTATTGCATATTATTGCATAGGAGTGATAAAAACGTATTGTTAACCTTGTTAACGTATTGGCAACCCACCGCTGATTACGTGTGTACTTTATACGAAAATTACCTGGATATGTGGGAAGTTACCACAACTGTTTTTACTTTTGCTGAGACACGGTTCTTAACCCGGCATAGACTTATTAGTAATGTTATTTTTATCAATTGTTTTTTAATCATGTCTGGTCCCGGTTTGTCTTAATGAAGCTTTTTTTTAGATTTCCTAACACAGTATATTTGTTGCCACTTCACAGTCTTCTTAATGGATGTACCAGTTCAAAGTTTTGCAAAAGTGTCACAAAAAATCTTTAAGACTCAGTTGCATTCACTGCACAATGTTAAATAAAATAATTAATTTAAATAATAAGCTTCATGTTTTGAACTCTATTATCTTTCCATAAGACACGATGAACTACTTGAACGGATTTTAATTTGTCTTAGATGCAACCGAGCCCATTACCATCTTCATTGTAATTAGGGCTTCCAATTAACCGCACTTCAACACTAACCGGTTTTCGGTTTTTTTTCTGACAAATAAACCGGGTAACCGGCTTAAACCAAAATATCATGTATTTTGATTAGGTAGGTATGCAAAAAAAATCGTAGAAAATTTTCAATATTTGGCATAACAGCTAATACTCCAATTTCAAACAAAAAACACGACTTTTATTTTAATGGGACTCTAGTTACCAACCTGTTTGATATGGCAAAGTAACAATTACTATAACATGTGAAAAAAATATTTTATGATAAAAAAATATATGTCAAATAAAAAAATAGAGCTTGATTATAAAACCCACTAAAAGAATGATGTTTAAATGCATTCAATTTTTTAAAAAATACCAACTGGATAAGACAATCCAATGTTTAGACAAAAATAGAGTAGAATACCAAAATATTCACTTGTCAAAAAATGACAAATTATTTGAAAGAGTCATTTCTGTTCACAACATGGACAACTTTGAGACAGAAGTAGATTATTTTACGATATATATATATATATATGTATATGTACATGTTTGTTGTATTTTGTGAATTGTTTCCTATATAACGCAGTAAATTCATTATAAAACATTTTTCTTATTGTAAAAAAACAATGAAAAATAAGAAAAGAGTATTTTTGATAGAACCCGGTTAACCGAGAGAAATAAACCGGTTTTCGGGTTTTTTCAAAACACGCGATAAACCGGTTAACCGGTTTCGGTTTAAACCTGTTTGGAAGCCCTAATTGTAATCCATTTGATTAGTGGAAACCAGCAAATTTTCTAATATATGGTTGCTAAGATGTTAGCGAAAAACGAAAAGAGCATCGCTTACAATGTTCCTTTATCTTTTTTTATATCTAACCTTATTATAATTTGTTGATGATTTTAGTTTCGTTGGCCGTGGCCCTCCAAACGGTTGTTGTGACCCCTACCTAACAAGCTATGTATGTGGACCCCTGTTGAGAAACGCAGTATTATATTGTTAAATTACGTTCAAAGTAACTACTCCGTATTAGGCGCCATCGATTCGCCATTTTTTTTTTGATGATCAATCACAATATCAGAAAGTTAATATTTTTTGCTTGAATATTTCTTTGTTTTCCGCGAAACGATTTTTTTGTAATGGTTCTAAGTTATTTATTTCACATGTTTTATTTTTTATTTAGCGGATAGAGTGAACTACAAAATACATATCGACTCTGGAAAGGAAAAAGAACGTAACCCACACATCAATTTTTACAGGAGGCGCAAAAACGTGTTTTGACGATTTTGGGCCATATGCAAATTACGAATTATACACAACCTTAAAATGCACGGAGACTTCTAAACTGGTGTTTAATTGACATATCCTAATATTAATTGAATACGTTATCCAGGAAAAACTTTTATTTCAGTATTTTTTCGTGGTTTTAATTTTCTACAAGGTCACCTTTTTCAAACATAAAAGCTAAATTTAGATACTAATTCGGCACATTCAGCTTGCATCCTTTTGATATAACGTGTATCATGTTTGATACATTTTGATAATCAAAAAAAACCTGTTTTGGAAAAACTTTGGGTTACGTCCTTTTTTCTTTCCACAGTCGATATGTTTTTATTTAATAAAATAAAAACAGACCACGCCAAGGGTTAAGTTTCACTGATTTATGTCGAGGCACGTATTGTTAATCTTTGATCGCAAAATAGAATTATTTAGTAATTCGTCACATGCTTTTAGTAAATTATTCGTGTTGCATACTTAGAGTTATCCAGTAAATGTTAATTTCATAGTGCTAATAATAATTATTCAAATCTGCAATGCGTCACAAATTTTCTTGTAAACTAAAACATTTGCCGTGCTTATCTTTTTACCACGCATAACAAAGAAAAACTACATGAAAAATTGTAAAATGCTTTCCGTGTCGTAACTTTTTGGATAGCTTCTTACAGGTTTAAAAATAGAAAATAATTTAATGGTTTGACGTATCTGTGTATTTTTTTCTGTAGTCGTTCAGTAGGACTTTTGTACTACTCGGTCATGGACGCGAGCAATTAAAACCGCAATACGTTTTTATATTTTGTCGAATTATTGATTATTATCGATAGAAATAATATTTTTGATGGATTTCGAAGTAATTTTATGGAACACTTTTAAGGTGTTTAGTGTCAATACTTGGTGGGATGGCGTTATAATAAAAATAATAAAACAATTTTAGTACTTTTTCCAAACAAAATTTATTGGATCAGGACCAGTTTCGCTCATTGTGAGCATTGTCAACTGAAGTAAGAAGATGAACAACAAAGTTGTGTTTCTTATCAGTTGACAATGCTCACAATGAGCGAAACAGGTCCTGATCCAATAAATTTTATGTGGAAAAAATACTAAAAATGTTTTATTTTTTTTAATTTTATGGAAGTTTATTTTTAATACAAAAATAAATTTACATTTTATTTAATTCGTGTCCGCTCCCAATGTGGAGCATATGGCCTTCTAATGGAGGTATCTCGACAGAATTTTTCTACGAGAACCGTTTGTTACTCAGTCGCGCAACCTCTCTTTTTCGGAGAGAATAGTATGGATTGAAGGATATAAGACACGATTAGTGGTAAACTAATCGCTCTCGTTACGCCCAGTTATTAAAGGATCGGAAATGGTGAAAAGGAATTTTCAGACATCACAAACACCAATGCCTTCGAACAGAAATCGATCAAAAATATGCTGTTCATACCGGGACTCGAACCCGTGAGATCCGGCACGGAAGCCAACAACGCTTACCGCTACTCCATAAGACCCAACATATTCCACAGGTTGGGTAAAATATTATGACACTTGTTTTTCTTGTTTGAGAAGCATCTTCAGACCAACTATCGTACGGTTTTTAAGGATTTTTTAGACATCACAAAAGTCCATGCCTTTGAACAGGAATCGATAAATTCAGATCGTACTGTGATTCGAACCAGTGGGATCTTTCACAAAAGCAAACAACGTTATCCACTCCGCTACGGACCCGACGATTTCATAACTAAAATGTAAATATCACATTTACATCTTTATTTTGCTGTCATAACGAGATGTAAATTATTCAATAATTACTCTTGAATTAAATTGTATTGATTATTTAATCCAACATAATTTCAGGCCATCTCGTGTACATCGTCTGACCTCCCTATGTATAAAAAAACAACAAAATTATTTATTTACAAGTCGCGCTAGTAGGCAAAGCAATGGTCGGCTGTCCATTGTTTAACGCGATTATTTATGCATGACCGACTGGCTGTATGACGATGACACAGAAAGATAAAATAGTTGATCGTATGAGCAATTGTTTTATTGGTCACTATTCCCTATTGCGAATTCATTGTTTGCCGATCTACCTAATTTGAGGGAGTCTGTATAATCACTTTAATCACTTTATTTAAGGTGTTCATTGTCAATGTGGAACGATATTATATTTAAAAAACTCTTTTTTACTATTTCCACTTTTATTTATTACGATGAGTACCCTATATGCTTATCGTAAACATTATTAATTGATAACAAATCCAATTAATATAGAAATAACCAAGTAAAACTATTAAGCTTGTAATAAGCAATTAGTAATGGAAATATCAAAGTGATATAATTTAAGATTTCGACTGAAGGTGCTCGGTGGTTTTTCAATATTAAATTTGAACCGTTCAAATTATGTTCATGCATGCAAGTTTTGTCACTAACGACCCGGTTTTCGCCTTTCGGCATCTTCAGACGTTCAAGTGCACGGATGAACTGACGTTTAATAAATAAATGTATCACTAAGTTTAAAGCCATTGCTGGCGAAATGGATTAATTAACCCATGGGAGTACCTACAAATTTGAATGGCGAGTAATTTCAAGAATTATACATTTATTTTGTTTGCTGGAAAATTTATAAGTAATAGAAATAAATTAATCACTAAGTTTAAAGCCATTGCTGGCGAAAAGGATTAGCCCAATGTATTACTAAGCTTAGTGATACATTTATTTCTTATAATAGTTACACCCATGCCTTTGAATGAAACAATGTTGTTCGTACTGGCAATTGAATTTGTGAGATCCGTGACGATGTTGAGCACTGCGCCACGGACCCAACATGAATAGTCATATAAAATTCTATTGTATTTAAGGCAAATAGTGATTTTCAATAATCACCGGTTAACTGTGCAAAATAAACCGGCTTACGGTTTTTATTTAAACGGCCAAGAAACAGGTTAACCGGTTTCGGTTTAAGCCGTACTGGAGGCCCTACTCAGAACTCTTTCATAATGTATGAATGAATTCATTGAGTAGCTGGCACATAATATTATCTTTTTAAACCTCTGATATATCTTCCGTTCGTAAAGTCTTTTTAATTACCCTGTTATTGTTAATTTTCCAGTTCAGTTGAATACAATATACCAGTGCTCCGCAACCGATGTGCCGTAGGGCGATGCTAGGTGTGCCATTTACATTGACTCGTTGAAGAAAGAATAATAATTACTTGTTTCTAATATCCAATTCTCTGTCTACGCTTACTCTTTTTATTTCAAATTATCATTTTAGCACCGGGTTATTTGTTTTTCAATGATTTTGAGATATATATTGAATATGAGCTCACATTTCCCAATTATATAAAAGGCCATTTTTATTTTAAACAATGACTATAGTTCAGAATACTTGATTTAATAAAGTTTGAATTTCTTTTTCCCAACAATGAACAAATCAGAGTTGCCTAGTTGGAGTCTTGAGGTGGCGATTTAACTCTCGCGGCTCGGAGACTAATAAAATACTTCTCATCAGATGGCGGTCGTTTAGGTGATTTCCTCATTATTGGCCTTATTCTTATGAATTTAAAAAACAAAAATAGTATAAGGGCTTTAAAATATCTCTCTGTATCATTCCTCATACATTTTTTTTTTAATAAAAATCCGTGATTTTTTAATAAATAATCATATTTTAAGTAAAAAAATACGTCATCCCAGCACACATATGAAATTGCAACTGACGAGTTTAGCCCAGCTATCTTACAAACGATCGCTTATAGCGGGTGCTTATCGTGTTATCGCGTTATCGCGTATTTATATAAACTACAAAAGATCCAAAAAAAACTATGATATAAGAAAACCTTTATTATATACATTTTATCACCCATATTAAAATAGATATTTAAGAAAATGTGGGTATTGGGATCGCATTTCTTGAGCTTAGAACCGGAAAAGTTAAACTACACAATTGAAAATGATGTTTTTTTTGCATATACATTCTTTTGTATCTAGATCAGTGTCTGCCAAACTGTGTGCCGCAAGGAGTCCCAGGTGTGCCGCGGTGCAAGAAGCCTTCAAATTTTTAATTTTACATGACGTTAATTCATTATAATTTTCTTCAATTTTAAATAAATTTAACATCTACACATTCAAACAAATATTTGTCACTTTCATACATAGTAGTCAACGCAACACATTTTCTTTTTTAAAGGAACATTTCCTTTTTTAAAGCATTTTTATTTGGTGTGCCGCGGTACTAGTCCCATTCACCAGTGTGCCGTGAAGTAAAAAATTTTGGCAGACACTGATCTAGATATATGCAAATTTAAGTGTGCCGCAGAAATCTAGAGAAAATTTTAGTATGCCGTGGGAGAAAAAGGGTTGCGGAGCACTGCAATATAACACAACAATGCCAGGAGTGTCGCATAACTTGCTGCCATAAGTTAGACATTTTTGTAATAACTTGAACGCTTAGTTTTAACTAGTTTCTACGGTGAATTAAATTCGCAATGCTAAATAATAACTACAATCGCAGGTAGCGTTACGATTAGCTGACACCCGAAACGTATTATGTCAACTCTGGGCGACAGTGGGCGACAACAAGCGACATGTGATTGGCAGAGCTTAATAATCCCTTATTGTCACGTTGGTCATATTCGAAAGTTTATGTAAGCGATTATTTATAATTATTATAAACATATATATCGCCACTTTAATGCTGCTACTAGTAGGGTATCCAATCCCGGAGCCTTTTTCCAATCCCGGGATTGGGATTAGCTCACCGAGGAATTTGAAATCCTCAATTCCCTATACTTTTTCTTCAGATTATCTTGTTTTTTTTTTTTTTTTTAGCTTCGAAGAATTTGAAATCTCCGATTTGGTATACTTTTTCCCCAGGTTGTCACAGAAGCTCATTTTTTTTTCAGCTCGCCGAGGAATTTGAAATCCACATTTTGCCAATTTCGTCTCAATTTTCGGGATTTGCTAAAAATTTCTCAATTCCGAAATCCCGGGATTTCGTGATCAGAAAATTAAACGGGATCCCGAATCCCGGGATTGGATGCCCTAGCTACTAGTACTAAGTAACTTGTTTTCAATATTATTAATATAGCTATTGAAGACATGTACTTTTTGAATTTTACTGTCCTTCTATGAAATTCATTATTTTTTATTCATATCCCCTCTCTATTCGGACCATGTTGCCACCACGCAGTTCTCAAAGACTCTATCCCCCGCCAGGCTCTTTGTTTTTTTATTGATAATACTAGCTTCTCGTTGCTCCACCAAGTACCTACTATGATTGGTTTGTAAATGAGACAGGTGAGACTCAGACTTTCTTGGGGCATCCGCAGCATATGTCCAAGCCAGGTATATCTTCGTTTTATTTTGGATGTAATAAAAGGCTGGTTACTCCGCTATCTTATCGCCGTGCTCCTGACAAAGTCAGACAACCGTTCCCCAAATATTCATCGTAGGCATCTGTTTTCAAAACACAGTACACGGTTACTCTGTATTACGTAATGTGCCATGACTCGCAACCGTCAAGTAGCACTTTAAATATGAACGTGTTTAGCAGTAGCAGAACTTGGTTCCGACCGAGTGCAATTGTGAGTCCCAGATTTTCCGCATTGAATAAAAGATTGCCACTGCGAATTTTTTTGATTGATTCTTTTATTCCCTTAGGGAAATTCTCCGCCGGTTAGAAACATAGATAAAAAAGTAAAAAACGTTTTGAAACTTATACAATAGTTATAATGGTCAGTATAAATCTTATATTTGGTCAGTATAAATATTATGTTTAGTCATAAACATAGAAAGGTCAGTACTTTTTTTTTAATTATGTCAGTTACCATGATCTTAAAACTGGTCTTGAAGTTAAAATACAGATCAATATTATAAATAATGGCTATTGTTTTTTGCAATGGCAGCAATGGCTTTAGACTCAGTGATACATTTATTTAATATATAAACACGAAACACTCATTTACTAAGCGTCAGTTCAAGTTCATCCGTGCACTTGAACGCCTGAAGATGCCGAAAGGTGAAACCCGGGTCGTTAGTGACAAAATCTGTGGGAGTGTAAATAATTTGAACGATTCAAATTTAATATTGAAATTCTACCAAGCACCTTCAGTCGAAATCTTAAAGTAGACCTAACTTATATTATATACTGTCCAAAAATTAATTTAAATACTGATCAGATAAATAAATACAACTCCTCCTTTATGCCGTTTTATTTTCTGTATTATGAAAACCTTGATCGTAAATCTTTACTCTTTGGAATTCGATCTTTTCGCCAATTTCGCGTCGGTATATAAAAGGGTCTTTTTATTTACCCTTCTGAAAGATTTATCGTTTTCGTGGATTGTTTTAATAATATTTATACCCCGCTCGTTTTTAACAGCTCGCTTCATTCCGAATGTAGCTGCAATTCTCGGAAATTAATATCCTCTATTCACATTTTCATGTGGCCACAGTTAACAATATTTATTAATTTAAAAGTGAATGCATACTTAAAATGTCTCGAGTTACAACAGAAAAATTTACAACCAATCGCAATCTCATGAACGGATTTGCAAAATAATTTATCAGCAGTGCCGTGGATAATCGCAGTGTTACTTAATTAAATCATTTATTTTTATTTTTGTAATTATAACCGCTTTTTAAATGCAATTGAAGTACCCTTTTTGCAGTGTGAATGCTATGTTTTTTTTATTCAATTACCCACTGTCTATCGCAAACTTTTTGTGTTCAATTCCATTTTTTTCGAACTGTCAATAAAAAAACTCTGCTTACACACAGATATTGGATTGCACAATGCAATATACATTACAGATAATAAAGCAAAAAATAGAAAAGTGTGTTTTTTTTCTAAAAGAATTTATTGAATATAATTTATTGTTGATAATTATTTTAGTATCACGTTTAAAACTAAACATCAGAACACTTGACGGTAACCTATTGCCGGAATAGCTATGAACATAATTCTTCTCTGGCTATAATAAATACTATGATGATCACGGACTTCTTCATGTATGGTCTCCAACGCTTAACAACACCTACCCGGCGAGCACAATAATATTTTTTATTCGCTGCCCACATGATTTTTTAGGTTAGTACATATTTAAGAAACCCCATCAAATTTCTGTCAATTCAATCGATACATTAGCAGTTTTTTCTACTAAAAAATCCTAACGTATTTCTGGCCGATTTCTGATTTCTATTCGAAGACATAGATGTTTATGATGTCTACAATGTCCCTCCCTTTCACACTTCCGACTCTTCCATAACTAGGCATAGCCACTTGTCCTGTCCTAGACTTATCCTCTTTTCCCTACAACTCTCTTTGAAAAAAGAGAGGTTGAGCGACTGAGTAACAAACAGTTCTCGCAGAAAAACTTCTGTTGAGATACCTCTATTAGGAGGCCATATTATCCACTTTGAGAACGGACATGGATGAAAAAAAATATCCATCTCTCATACAATTTAAAAACAACAATTTTCCTTATATCAAAATCTATGTTAAATAACGACAGGCCATCTCTGTTGGTTCCGACAAAGCTATGATTCCAACATAGCATTCAAAATTACACTATAAATATTTTCAATGCAATTTATATGCTTATTATAACGAAACTCCGCCAATCGAGTGCCAATTCAATCAATAATTATATTAATCATCCGACGTATGATAATTTCTAAGTCTTAACTATTTCAGTTGATTAACATATTTTATACAATATCGTTAAAATTGATTGAATCTGTGTTGTGATGCTCTTCTCAAATTGATAAGAAATTACACACCAATTAAAAGAGTTCCCACTGTTGTTATTGCCGGAATGTCAAACGATAGCCATTAACAGAATTTTATTCTTTCAAGTTTTTTATGTCTGATTTATCATGTATATTCGTATATACGTATTACAGTGATTGTAATTAAATAAATATGCTTTACAATGTGCTACTATCTGTCTTCTCTAAGCTGAACGAACGTCACAGCGCTGCTTATCCTGTCACGTGATCCTTTCCATAGTGTCAGTGTTGGTTATTATTAGTTCCAGAAACTGCCACCGCTACGTTTACTTGACAAGTTTGCGTTATTTATGACAGTCAAAATAACCTCTTTTTATAGCAATTTGGTCGAATAAATTATAAAATATCGACTATTAACAACAGTGAACATAGTCGCAGTTATTATATTTAAGTTATACAAAACGTTAAGTTGCGCGTAAAAAAGTCGTCATACCAGCACAAATATGAATTTCCAACTGACGCGTTTAGCCCGCTGTTACGCTTAAGAACGATCGCTGTTAAGCGGGCGCTTATCTCGTTGTCGCGTATTTATATAAACTACAAAAGATCCAAAAAACTATGATATAAGAAAACCTTTATTATAAACATTGTGTCACCCATATTAAAATAGATATTTAAGAAAATGTGGGTATTGGGGTCGCATTTCTTGAGCTTAGAACCGGAAAAGTTAAATGTGTTGCAGCTTATAAAACCATTTCAAAATTTCGCGTAACACCTATTCGGGTTCCGTTGAACATAGTTTGGGAAACCCTGAAATAGAGTATTAAAGATTCCCTTAATTAGTGTCCAGATTCTAATAAATTTGAGAATAGCCCCCACTGATCGTTATAAATGAACTTGTGAGTCGTAATTAATTAAAATATAAGTCTTATGTAACCATGCAAGTCAAACTTTCTTCCATTGATATTATCCGTATAAAGAACACTGGATATGCCACTCGTTTCTAATACCCTCTTTTATATTAATGTTCGAAAAGAAACTTATATGTGGCATGTTTGTATCATTTATTAGTTTAATTCCCTTGCCTTGGCAATGTAATGAATTACTAATGATTAATGAATGATTTATACGCCGCCATGTGTTGCACCACATTCCAGTCTTTCTAATTGGAAAACAGGTCGATAAAACAGTACTAAGCTCTATTTATTACAATCGATTAATAGTTAACTAATCCCCTAACTTAAAAACAAATTTCTCTTATTCGTGCTGCAATCCAATATAAAGAACACGCCGATCGATTCATCGGTTAAATTTAACTAATGAATAGGGTAACACAAACAATTTTAGCCACCTTCGATTAAGTGCTATGGTGGGAAAAGCAATTTTTTCATTACACAAAAAAAAATGTTATGTATTATTATATGCCGTGCGTTTCTACTTTAGCAATTTAATATTAAATTTGAATCGTTCAAATTATGTACATTCACACAGATTTTGTCACTAACGACCCGGGTTTCGCCTTTCGGCATCTTCAGGCGTTCAATTGCACGGATGAACTTGAACTGACGCTTAGCAAATGAATGTTTCGTGTTTATATAATAAATAAATGCATCACTGAGCTTAAAGCTATTGTTGGCGAAAAGGATGCCCACAGATTTGAGTAGTGGGTAGTTTTAGGAATTTTATTTATTTTGTTTGTCGGGAAAGGTTTTATGATTATATTAAATTGTATCAATAAAATATTTTTTATTTCTATATTATTAATTTCCTTAAAATAAGTCATGATAATTCTTCATTATATTAAAATAACAGGATCTTAATTATCATCATTAGTGGAAAGAAGTTAATTTTATGAAACATTTTTTTGTGCTAATTCCTCAATGTCAAGTAATGGGCAAATATATTCATAAGTCTGTTTAAATTTATTTTGAATAGTTGGAGATGCAAGTAATGTGCGAAACAGTTCGTGAAAAAAATGTATATTATTTTTATAAATCCAATATAAACAATTTTGTAGAACACATTCCGAGATTTAAAATGTGTGATGAAGAGTTTTAATACTTTGAAATATCTTCTCAACAAGTTCTGCGTGAATTTTTTTCTTATTGTTGGTTAAGTATTACAATCCATGAGTTTGCAGGTGGTCGATTTTGTTCCTACGTTGCTATTACTTTGCGACTTTTGTGCGTCTTTTAATTTGGTTACTAGGCCTATATTACGCATAATCTGGATGATGTACACACAGAGTAATGCATACATGCAATCTAGTATATTTTGAAGTAAGTAAAAACCAAGAGCAAATGCTTTCCTAATCAAGCATTTTTTATTTATAAAAAAAATGGTATATAACATGTTCCGTTTCATCCAACACTGCATTGTTGCTTGCTATAGATATACCATGTTCGGTGACACAAAGTGTAAGTTGAAATCGATGCTGTTCAAAACTATGCTTTAATTACTGCAAAGTTCAACTTTTATTACATGGCCAATAATTATACAGTGTACCTTACATGTGAATCAAAGAATTATTGAAAATTTTAATTACGATCATTTACGATGTGGATTCGTTTAATCTGTCTTTACATCATTCACGGCAGTTAAACATGGCCGTGTTTGTTTTTTAATTACGCCTATTATTATCTCCAAATCACATGATAGCTAATTAATTTAATGTCTTTAGCTATTTACCAGTTTTGAATTAGTACATGTCTGTTTATCTCAATCAAAAACGGACTCGTCTTAGGCATTATACTTGTCCATGACACACCTTCAATACGTGGCGAAGAGTGCCTTTCGGATACATGGTGATGATAGGCAAGTGAAAAGTATAGTGCTTATGGAGTCATTCTAAATATTCATGAAGGATAAAATAATATAAAATTAACGACACAATGAATTGATCTGATGATCAAAAAACACTTTCTTTAAAGGATAGAGAGTAGGTACTATTTTTTACCTTAATTAATTAATTAATTAATTAATTAATTAATTATGAAATACTGACTCGAACTTTTAAAAGTATTTTGCGGTGAGAGTTTGCTTACCAATATTTGGACCGCACTGCGAAATTTTATGAAAACACATAAATTACCGGATACAAAGTTTTGTTCATTGAAAACCAGTTTTTTTAAGATTCAAATCTACAATTATTTTATTGCTCAAGATGCTCAGCCAAATGCAAACATAATATTACTTTTGTACAAAATTCAAACCAGATGTCTGCACTAATAGTATTTTAATTTAATTAATGGTTTGACGTAGATCAAACGATTTTAAAAATTGTATTGAATTCAGGGCTGTGGTGTCGTGTAAAAAAAAGACGACCCCGACTTCAGCTTTCAAATAAAAAATGACTCCGACTTCGGAGAAATTGTTCAATAATTTCATTTTAACTTATATATAAATGTGTTCCATCAGATCATCTTTAGTTAGCCAAGCGTGCAATTTCAACACTACGGTCTATTGTGGTTAGAATACACATAATAAATATTTATAAAGAAATGGGTCTGAATCATTCGTTTTTCACGACTACGACTCCTTACCGTGACTCCACGACTCCGACTCTACAGCCCTGTTTAAATAATTAATGTTATTTGACAGAAAACAAAACAATTTTATGTTATCAATAATTAATATATTAATAATAAAACAATAATAAATATGCTAACATGAAATGAGTGGCGATGTGCAAACATGGTTACGTCAAAAGACGAATAGTCACTGGTTAAACGTTAAGCAGGATAAGGAATATTTACAACGAAAATTGCACCGGTGTATAAAGTTAATATAGACCACGCAGAAATATAAAAAGTGAGATTTGCATTGCTTGTCAAGTTTTCCCTTGTATCAAATGATACCATGGTTAACCCTTCCCTTACTATGCAAAAAAAGCACAAGCTCCTGAGCTGTGTATCCGTTACACATCAGGCAAACGGGAGTGAATCATGACAATTATATAACACTACTACAGCAGTACTACATATAATTGTCATTATTCACTCCTGTTTGCCTGATGTGTAACGGATACACAGCTCAGCTTTTTTGCATAGTAAGGGAAGGGTTAAAAAAAAATATTGATAAAATTTAAGATTTTGACTGAAGGTGCTTGGTGGAATTTCAATATTAAATTTGAATCGTTCAAATTATGTACACTCCCACAGATTTTGTCACTAACGACCCAGTTTTCGCCTTTCGGCATCTTCAGGCGTTCAAGTGCACGGATGAACTTGAACTGACGCTTAGTAAATGAGTGTTTCGTGTTTATATAATTCAATATTAAATTTGAATCTTTCAAATTATGTACACTCCCACAGATTTTGTCACTAACGACCCAACGATCCAAATTCAAATATTGAATTTTTCAAAAATTGAAAATACATTTTAAAAAGCGTTTAATTTTTAAATATTGAATAAAACTAAAATATATATTATATATATCGGAGCAGTGGAGCATAACAATTTTCCGTGCCCCAGCCAAAAACTTGTTGCTCCACTGCTCCGCGCTCCTGCTCTGATTATAACTGACGGATTTTTTTAAAATTTGTGACAAATCACTTTTTGAATGTTTGCTCCTCATATTCAAATAAGTCAGGCTTTGAAGGATATACGAAGATTCATTCTTCTTTGAGTAGTAACACAACGGCTTTTATAACTCGCGCGTATGCTATGCACTCACTGGTAACGTGATTTCTGCTATACATATACTACCCGTTGAGTATATGTTAAATTTGCTTGAACACGTGTATCATTAAAATCTGTGAAGTAATAGAATTCAAGTTGAAGAGACCTTCAATTAACGTTCCAGGCATTATTACGCAAATCCCACAAATTAACATACCTCTGCAAGCGCAGATTATCGCACTCGAGGTTTTGATTGATTACTTCAATAAACATGTCGACGTGTTTCACCAAAACAACTCTTCAAACGCCCCCTGCCAAGTGATTCAATTAACACGTCACAAATTTCGGAATTCGGCCACCATTTTCAATTAAAAATAAACGGTCTAGTGCTTACCATTATGAATAATCATACATACGCGATTTCCGTTGTCAAAACGTAGTGAATATCAGGGCTGTAGAGTCGGGGGTTTTGTCCGGAGACGAAATAGTCCTACGACTCGGGACCCATTTAAAAAATAATACATTTAATTATGTGTTAAAGTCTGGATGATTTTTTCTGGTTCTTCTTCCTTACTTTCATTTGTGCGAAATAGCGAATTGTGCGAAAGTGGAATGTGCGATTGTAGAGGTCCGCCTGTATGTATATAAGAATCAGGGCTGTTTACGCTCATCACAAGTATTTTCAATAGCTCGCGATTCATGAAACCGTTCCTGATCCTGATAAATAAATTTGGTATTAATAGAAATAGCGCTTTATGTTTTATTATTATGCCTTTCCAATAAGTGACGGTGAGGACTTAAGTGACCAAATAAATAAATTTAATGAACATTGAACAATTCCATTCGTGATTAACCCTCCAGAATCCTCCAAAGTCGTTGTATAGCAACCCCGCATGACTATAAGGTCATGCTCATCCTTTTATTACCGTGTAATATTGTGTACGGACAGTAGTAAGGACAAAGGTAACCGTATAGGCACGCAAACATTCGGGGTTGAAATATAGCTAAACGTGAATTTTTAAAAAATATTTACAATTTGACCTCTTTAGATCAACATATTTTCAATACAAATACATTATTAAAAGAACTGTAAATAATTTGATGTTTTGATAAAAAAATAACTAACAGTTTCAAAAAGTCCATGAAAAAAAACGGAAATTCAAAAAATCGCCTGTGCTTTTGGTGGCCGTTTCTGTCCCCGCGACTGACCACTTACTGAAGTATATACCCTTCTTAGCCAAATATGAGTGAGAACAACGATATTCAGGTAGAAAAGGGATCAATAGTGGGATCAATAGACAACGGTGCTTACTGTGACCACATCACGCTCGTCCTTGGAGGGTTAATCAACTCCAGGAAAAGATAGGTCACAAACACGTGTGCATTACAATTTGATCATTTTTATTACTGTCAATATTTGGTGGAAAGGCATTCAATTTAAAAAATGAAACACTCCTTTGTAATAACACCACATTTAAATGATATAATCAAGACCGGGTTCGTCTCGCGACGAACATTTTCTCAGCGAGCGACTTAGTTGAAAATGCTCGTTATTAGCGAAACCTGTTCTGATCATATTAAATAAATGTAGAATTAGTACAAACAAGATTTTTTTTTAAATTAATTACAATTTAAATTAAATATAAAGTTTGAAAACAATAATTATATCGGAACCATTAATGAATGGGAACAAAATAAATGGTCATAGTTTTTTGATCAGAATTAAAATATTATACGGTCAGATTTAATAACTATTTTCATTTGGTTAGGTTAGATTTTTTTTAATTTCATTCAAATTATGACTATTTTATATAAATTCTGACCAATGTAATATAAATTCAGACCAATGTGATAAAAATTATGACCGAAACTGTATTAAAATTCAGACCGGATAAATACGAGACTTAATGAATCGAAACTTTATAATCGCCGAGTTCTTACCACTAGGCCACAAGTTTTGATTATTGATCGTTCTGACTGACTACCTATTGCAACTGTTCAATTAATTTCATTTTTGTTCGTGGGCGATGAGCATTTATCAAATCTCCAAGTCGATGTCCGTCAATTAAATATGACAGCCATTTTCGAATCGGACCATTAAAACGAATTTATCTAATTAAATTTAAAAAATGCCCACCACATGGTTATAGTAAATGTTCAAATGTAGTTCTTTGTAGCAATGCTGAGATGAATGATATGGGAATTCGCTGAAGATTAAATTAAATGATCATCAAATTATTTCTGCGAGTTCATAAAATCTTTATTAATTTCAAAGTTAATGTTTTTTTGACAATATGTTAAATAAATAAAAAATTAATCACGGTTTTATTTCACAATATTAGTCGAACATAGCGTACTTCAAAACTAAAACTTAGATTCCTTTTCCACGAGAGCACATTTAAAAAAAATACATTTAAGTTTTCAATACATTAAATAAAAAGGTAAGATACTTTTTCTACTCTGCATTTTAATAGTCTCGATTACATTCTCTAGCACAAGGTTTCCCAAACTATGTTCCGCGGAGCCAGAGTGGGTGTTCCGAAAAAAAATTGGAATGGTTCTATACGCTGCAACACTGTGTTTCATTATATTCTCCGGACTTGCGAAGTGTTCCATTCCAAAAATGTTTGGGAAACCCTGCTCTAGCATCAGCATTAGCACAGAATTTCAGGACTTGGGATTAAGCAATTATTCCTGAATTTCCAATTTCAAAAAGACCAGGATTTTGCGGGATTCCCAAAATGACAAAAATGATGATCTTTTTTTTAAGTTCTCGCTCAATATTTTGTTGCATTATAAAGAGCAGTACTTTCTGTGATAGCAAAGATTTTTAAAATTTTCGATCTACAGCTTGAAACTCACTGCATAGATATTTAATATTATTAAAGTATAAAAAAAGATTGTCTCCTCCATTTATGCGCCGCGCCCTCTTATAGTTTACGCCCTAGGCGGCTGCCTATTTTGCCTGTATGGTGCCGCTGGCCCTACTCGGTAAGATTATTTTTAGATGAGACATTGTAAATGGTGTGTAGTGCTTTTAACCCCTATCAATAACTACTCTTTAATAGATTGAATACAATTTTGCTATTATTAAAGATGTATTACGTACAGAAAGTGTTGGTTGGATAAGTATTGTAGAAAGAGCTTTTTCACGGTCACTAGCAATCCTTGATGTTTTCATATCGACTGTGGAAAGGAAAAAGGACGTAACCCACAGTTTTATTCGATAATCGCAATGTATACAACTTGATACACGTTCTATCAAAAGGAGACAAGCTGCAAATGCCGAATTAGTATCTAAATTTAGCTTTTATGTTTGAAAAAGATGACCTTGTAAAAAATTAAAACCAAGAAAAAAGACTGAAATAAAGATTTTTCCTAGACAAGTTCTTTAATTAATATTAGATTATGTAAATTAAACACCAGTTTAGTAGTCTCCGTGCACTTCAAGGTTGTGTATAATTTATAATTTGCATATGGCCCAAAATCATCAAAACACGTTTTTTTTTTGCGCCTCCTGTAAAATTTGATATGTGTGGATTACGTCCTTTTTCCTTTCCACAGTCGATATGGGTACGAACAATGCGAAGCCAGAGCCTTTATCATTGCGGCGATTTAATGAGATCACAAGTAACAAATCGGTCCATTTTCTGAAAATCTATATACTTACGTGACTGTTTTCCGAGAAAATATCGCAGACGCCATTTCTTTAATAAAAAATAAAATAAAAAGGCACAATTGTCCTCGTTAAGAAGAAAATTTTCTCCGAATAACATTATCTTTATTGTCTGCGAGGTACCTAATTTGAAATCTTTGTTTACAGCAGTCATTCGGAACCTTCTGTGTGCAGGTTGAAAACTATGTTCATTATACAACAAATAATATTGGTAAGATTGATGGAAAATAAAAAAAAAATCAACAATTATCGAAATAGCTTTAAAATGTTTTATATGGATGTAACATACAGGGTTGTGGAGTCGGAGTCGGAGTCGCAGAGTCGCGGTATTTTGGCCGGAGTCGGAGTCGTGAAAAATGAGCGGCTCGATTTATTTTGAAAAATATATTTAATGATGTGTATTTAAACAAAATAGTCAAAAATTTTAACATTTCATGCTTAGCTGACTAAAGATAATCTGATGGTATACAGTTAAACCCCCATTTACACTATAGTGTTATTGGGGGTGTGAATCTTATTAAAAATTAGGGATTTGGTTTTTTCCGCGGAAAACGCAAAACTAAGAGTTCCCTTAGTTTTGCAAAAAAAATATATGGACGAAATATTTAGTTTTTGTAGTAGTAAATATCCCGCACACAGATAGACGCCCAGCTATGCGTGGCATGTGTTAAATACACAGACGCTAGCCAACATTTGACTGTATGCGCGGCACAGACGACCATCTCTTAGTAGCGACAATGGAATTTGACCGTGCAATTGGGGGATTTGCGGCGAATATTTCAATCCAGCGCGTAATTCGGGGTAGTGTAATTGAGGGTTTGCACTGTACTAGAGGTCTGCACGGGCCCGGGCCTGGCCCACGGGCTCTTACCCGACCCGGCCCGTGGGCCGGGCTCGGGCGGGTAAGCGCAATTGAGAGTCGGGCTCGGGCCGGGCCGGGCCTTGGAATTAGGGATATAATCTTGGGAAAAAGTATAGCAAATCGAGGATTTCAAATTCCTCGGTGAGCTAAAAAAAAAAAGGACTTTCGGAGATAATCTGGGGAAAAAGTATAGCAAATCGAGGATTTCAAATTTCTCGATGTTTCGGGTCGGGTTCGGGTAACAAGTGCGGTATTAGACTCGGGCCCGGGCCGGGTCGGGTGTGAGTTTTTCGGGCTCGGACCGGGTAGTTTTGTAAAATTTTGGCCCGTGCAGACCTCTACACTGTACATATATATAAGTTAAAATGAAATTATTTAAAAAAATCCTCGGAGTTTGAGTCGTTCATTATTTTAAAGCTGGAGTCGGAGTTGTCTTTTTTTCACGCGACTCCACAGCCCTGGTAACATATATAATTTATTAAAAAGAAAAAAGTATATTTCAATTGATTCCGCAGTTACCTTACACTAAATTCGAATAAGATACATAATGAAAGATTTTTTTCAAATCATGCCCACTCCCAACGTGGGCCATATTCCCTCTTAATAGTGGTGAAGTAGAGACATAAATGATGGGATTTTAACAAGGTCAGCTTATCGCTTTCGCTGCGCCCCATTATTTAAGGATTGGAGGGGTTGGTAGGAATTTTTAGACATCACAATCATTCATGCTTTCAAACAGAAATCGATTGAAAAATGCTGTTCGTACTGAGATTCGAAGCCAACGAGGTTTACCACTGCGCTACGGACCCGACAGATAATAATTATTACGTGCGATTTGAATAATTTGTTCTATAAATCTTTTCTGACGATTTTTCAAACTACATAAAATAAATGTCACTGTAAGTTGAACAAATATAATAAAACAACAATTTTATTACACTTATTTCGAGAAAGCAGTTTTGCCCAGGTCGTCGATTTTATGTTTCGTCTAAAATTAACAAAACATGTAAAAACGACCTTAGCATCATGAAAATGAATCTTTGGTTGACTTCCTTGTGTATTATATGCGTATATGTATGTATGCGCATCTGTGTGTACATTACGGATATAGTATGAAGGAAGGTATATATAATGTGATTTGCAAATAAATGCATACGGAGTTCCCGTGAACTGGCTTCACTAAGGATTTCTCACCTCTGTAGCGATCACGTCCTTCCGTCAGCAACGATGGTAAAGGAATACAAACTACCAAAACATTAGCGATGAAGGAGACTCGAAGAACTTTGACGCTAGTACTTAAAATTCCATAAATTTGATATCCAAAAAATACTGTGTGCTGTGGGGAGAAAATCTCCAAACTTTGCCATTATCATCAACATACCCGAAAAGGTTGGTCACATGCGTATTGTCCCTATTTGCTAACTCAGCAAAAACATCACGTGCCATCAGCTGTTGGCCGTGAACCTTGTCGCCCTTCGCATCACTTTGCCATTTTTTGTAGAAGCATGCCTAGACTCTATCAGTAGACGTTTCACAGGCATCTACGTCATCCGGGGCTTTGCCATTCATTAGATAGATTGTCTATCTTTCAACTCCGCCATCCCGGACTATCCTTGAAGAATCTCCTCGAAAACAAATAATAATTGGACCACGCAGGCGGGTGAAGGTCGTGGAAAAGAATTAGACTATAAAATCTTTCGCCACATGGCTTCTTGTTCTCTAATTTTATTTTAAAGTAAATAATATAAGTAACTAACAGTCAATAATAAGATTTATTATATACATCGAATAAACACTTCCTGCACGCTGTTTTTGCATTTCTTTTTTTACTAACAAAAGTTTTGCATACAACATAATTTGAAACGTTTTTTATTTTTTTTTATCTACATCAAGTGCCTTTTGTGTTATTTGTTTATAATTAACTGTAAAAACGAAAATTAAATAAAACAATAAACAAAGAAATACAAAAGCAGTATGAGAGGGAGAAGGGAATAAAATATAAATTTAGATAGTTATCTTTTTTTTATACAAATTAGTCTCGCTTATCAAGAGCATTTTCAAATGAAGATTATCTATATTGAAATTTTTGGACTTAGTTGTAATGATTGTTTTTTTTTTAAATATACATAGTGTTTTTTCACGAAGAATATACAAAAAGTGCTTAAATATATGTACGTGATATTTAAACATCTAATTTTGATTAACTATTTTCAATGAATTCATTTCAGCGGTAACTTTACGGAATTTAATTTTTAAAATAAAATCAAAATTTAAAACTTAGTTATTATGCCACAGATTGTGTGACAAACTGTTACACATGTTCCTCTACTTTGAGAAGCATTTTCAGACAAACGATCGTAATGTTATTTAACCCTTTCCTTACTATGCAAAAAAGCACGCGCTCCTGAGCTGTGTATCCGTTACACATCAGGCAAACGGGAGTGAATCGTGACAATTTTATAACACTACTACAGTATAATTGTAATGATTCATTCCCGTTTGCGTATTTTTTCTATTAAACAATGTCTTTCTGAAGAGAATTTACTGGAACTTATGTAATGATGAAATCGAATAGATTTTATTTTCTGAAATGTCTTGTTTTGTTACGACCCTAATCAAATTGTTATTACGGCTTTTATCAATTGTTCATAAATGTAACCGTATAAACATGTTATTTATTCCAAATCTACATCGCTTTTATGGAGCATATTTCGTATATGAATCTATGTATGTCGCTTACCCTTCTCAAAATCTAATGCAAAGATCCCCGTTGTGATGTGTCTTGTTTTCCTCGTTTCCTTGTATTTAAGTAATCCCGCGTTTCCTACGATTTAACTTTATTTTCTTTCTCTACTCTCTTGCCTTCCAGACTTCACATGTCCTTGCTTTAAAACAAGATTCTTCGCTATAACTTTGAACTAGATAAGATTGACTTTTTACTTTCGTGCTAGTCTTCGCCCAATAACAACATTACTCTGTAAGATACATATTATAACAATTCGACAAAATAATTACGTTTTTATCAGTTCTACTGGCGGTTTTAACACAGCTCCATGTGTGAATATTATTGAATTTAAATTCACATGAACGATGACAATAAATTGATCGTGGATAATTTGTTGTGCGAACACTTAATCACGTGGAAAATTGCCCACACCATAAAAATAACTGAGCATTAAAGCAAGTACTGAGCAGCTTTCGGCTAATCGGCGAAATTAAAAATATTGCAATTTGATCAGCTCGACACACCGGTTGGACCGATCAGACAAACCGACATGTAAACGAGACCGAATTACAAAAAAAAAATTTCAGCGATATCATATGAAGAACAAGTAAATTTTGACATAGATGTGTTTTATAAAAGCTTTGCATTCTTTTTTTTCAAGATCATTATTTCATTGCAGAGTATTCAAATAATTAACAGGGGTGTATTAGAGAATACAATATTTAAAGTAGCTTGACGCCGTTGTAAATCCGTAATTTATGCATATCAATGACAACAATGATTTACTAATAGGGTATCCAATCCCGGTCCCTTTTTGTGATCCCGGGGATTTCGGGATTGACATTGTTTCTAATCCTGGGATTGAACATTCAACATAAAATCGTATATAAATTGGGATTCGGGATTGAGAAAAAACCCACTTCTTTTCAAATCCAAAATCCCAATAAATTTACGGATTTATTAAAATTAACAGCGTGAGACTACGATTTATCAGGAGAATCTGTCTGTGAAATTGCTGATTTTGAAGATGCTACCACCATTCTTGAATTTTCCGAAATTGGTTTGGTGTATTAATTTTTTTGTCACAATATTATTTACTTGCCACCAAATCGTGTACATCCTTTTTTAGGGAAACATAAATTTAAAAATCGTTCAAGAGTTTCTTGAATATTTTACCATATTGGATTTGCGCTGTTTAAAAGTTAGCTCGGTATAATAAAATTGCGTGTTACACAGTAGGTATAATATAAAAGCTTGAATATAACGAAAGCTCTCTCTGTCGTTAAAAGTTACGATGCTCCACGGAGCTTTTAACGGTCTTAAAACTTTATCTCCACAGCAAATTTCTTTCTTAGAAGCTATCTTGGTCAATATTATATTGTATGTATATTATATATACAGAACGTAAAATAGACACTGTCAAGTTGAAAATAATTGAATCGTGTATTTCGAAAACGTTACGAGTCACATTTTTACCAAATATTTAAATACACAAATATTATACGAACACGTTCCGTGTAAGTTGTGATTAACGCATTTTAGAGCATTGCAAAAATACATGTACATATTTCGAAAACTTAACGAGTTCACATTAGAAAAAGTGGATTAAATAAAAAAAAATATATTGAATACAAGAGTTTAATATCTACCAGTGGTTTCCAACCTTTATGTTTCTGCGCCTCCCTTTGAATAAAAATAATATCTTCGCGCCTCCCCATCATTTATTTCATATAGTAATAAAGACACGTTTTAAAGGGTAACTACATATAATAATTTGGACTGTTCGAGCCTCTTTGCTATAGTCTACGCCTACCAGGTTGGAAATCACTGATCTACCGTATAATATAATATATAACATGAGACATCTATTTTTCACTCTCCTAAACAATTACAAAAGTGTTCGTTTTCGAAATACACGATTCAATTTCAAATTCATATATAAATCTGGCCAACCTTCTTAGTAAAATTATGAACATTTCTAATCTCTTCTTACTATTCAAATAATTTTGACTAAAAATAAAACTACAACTTTTCATTTGTTCACCGTAAATACTTATTGGAAAGGCATTATATTAAAAAATAAGACCGGTTTCGGCCATCATTTAAATTTCTTAATAGTAATGATTTTTCAGGGCTTACCTTTTCGTTGTTTTTTTGAGAACGATCACAATTTTAATACAATTATTAGTTATGTGGAAATACTCTATCGAGTAAATACAGTAAATAATAAAGGACGTCATTGTTTTGATTTCTTAGAAGTTAATCAATTTTCTAACAGAAATCAATTATTAGTGAATAAACAGCATTGAAATATAAAAAAAATGGCTAGCCACTATTCAATTTATTTCCCTTGAGATTCTCCAAGCAAGACAATTAATCAATTTTGCAATTTGTAGTAATATTGTTTATTTCTAACCCCCTTCCCACGTCCAGTGAAAATATTAAATTCCACTATTACAAACCGGCTGCGTGATCAAATATCTTAGTGACTTAGAACACGGAAGTCACGGGTTCGAATCCCAGTACGGACAGTTTTTATAGATTGAAAATTAATCAATCCCGGTATCACAAAAAGGCTCCGGGGTTTGATACTCTAAATGTAATGTCTTGAATTCCCTCTCCCACTAGTACTGCCTTAGCTCTATTCTTCCATCCCTACTCTCTAAGAGAGGTTGAGTAACTGAGTAACAATCAATTGTTGTGTTGAGATAAACTCCATTAGGAATCCATATACTCCGAAGCGGGCATATTCATTTTTTTGTGCTTCTCTTCTTGACCTCTAATAAAAAAAAATACCTTCGCTGCGCAGTTTTTTGCCTTTTGTATGAATCCAAGGCTCACGGGAAGATGCTCATCTTTCACGTATTCGATGTGCATCGCTAAATCAGATAAGGAAATGAGCTTGCATTAACAAAGAGCGCTTGACAAATTGGCGCGACCGCCATTATATCATCCGCGAGATTTATTCGGTCCTCGATGTTAATTTAATTTGTACAGTGTGCACCGCCTGAACCATTTCGGTAAGGCTTAAAAATGAGTTGTCATCTTTGCGACAATGAAGCATTGCGAATTAAAAATGATATATTCTTTATTTCAATGTCAATTGTTTTATTTGGGGCGTCCAGTATCAAACGCGGTCAAATCAGTGTTAGTTTATTTTCCAGGGGAGTTGAATGATCGATTGACTAGAATTTTGAATGCGAATTAAATTTCATGCTAAACACTGAACGACATTCAGTCGGCTGATTCAAGCTGTCAATGACTTTTTCATTTGAATTTTAACAACAATTTTAATGTCTAAATTTTTTTTCAAAGTTGATTTTCATTCAATAAGGAAAAATACACAATATTTCATTGTACTCAATTTCCACTTTTTATTTATCAAGATCAGGACCGGTTTCGCTCATGGCGAGCATTGTCAACTGATAGGACTATTTTTATGTGTATTAAGTGAGGTTACTTCACTTTAACGATACTTTAAGACGTGCAGAACATTACAACGCACTTAAAAACCACTTGGCTTACTTCACCTCTAATGGGCACATATTTGTATTCAGAATTCTGATGTCAATTTTAAAATATACTTTCGCCATTTCGTTCAAATAATTACTAGATTGTTTCATTAATGAATAACGTTTGATGGTACCGAATCCCAGATAATGTCAAATGTCAAATTTCTCTTGTCTGTTTTGAAAATGGAAGTCTTACATAAGCTTCCGAGGAAAACTGTTCGTCGTCGGAGGCGCGTCGACGCCAAATAGTCGAATACTAGTCGCGGGCAATCGATCTCGGCGTCTCACGTTCCACTTTTGCTGCTCACGAGTTCCTCCACACTGCACCAGCTGCATAACACACTGCAGAATTTTGCCAGTACGTCTCTTTGTAATTCGACACCAAGCTTTTGACTGATGCTGTGCTATGTTCTAATCCGGCTTGAAACCCCTTAGGCAAGAACCTGTCAATGTATTTATTTGTTCAGTGCAGTTTTAACCGGATGTGGGAAATGTTTACATTAATTTTATAACGCAATAACATGTTAACACCGAATATACTTTCGTTTTTGTTGTTTCATTTAATGCTTTTGGCTTACATATTATTTGTCTATTAACAACACATATGTATTGCGTGCTTAAGCTACTAAAATATTTATTTTTTCTAAATAAAACACATTTCAGTTGCAGTAAATTAAATTATTTTTTTCTTATTTATATCATAACTTAATGCTGCAAATTAAAAATGGATTACAACTTTACCACGTTATTTGTGACAAATTAAATAATATTTCTTAATTTATGATTTTTAATCTAAATATTGTAGATAAATTCATTAAAAAGGAAAATAGTAATGTATATAATATTTAAACCAAATACAATGCAACATGGTTAATAGCTTTTTCGGCTATCTTCATGTTATATTCAGCCATATTCTGTTCTACAGTTATCAGCTGTACTTCATAAATATGGAACTAAAAATTTCTTTTAAAACTTCTTACAATAGAGTTCTGCGAAGAAAATTTCATTTTAATTAGATATGTGATTGCACCGTTTCAATCATGGAAAATGAATGAATTAATGCTACTTAAGCGAGTGGCTAAGAACTATACTTATTAATAATTACTACTCAATATAATAATGTGAAAAAACAACAAATTGTTTTTGTTACAGATTTTTTTAACGTATCCGCTCCCAGTGTTGAGTATATACGCCTTACGGAATTTATCTCAAAATAAGTGTTTCTACGAGAACTGCTTGTTACTCAGTTGCTCAACCTCTCTTTTCTCCGAAGAGAGTAGAAATAGAAGGATATGGATAGGAGTTTCAATCGACATGTTCGTCGAGCACAATCTTTATTATACGGATACGAACTATCTGATTACCTTTTACGAGTGCATCTATGCACAATGCTTCTAACCCTGGCCCCCCTTAACCCTTGTATAGCTGTGTATGACTTAACGTCTTACCGGGGCACGCTATTTGCCCAACGGAATACATAATTCGCTATTACGTGACATCAAATTAACATTATCATGTTCGATTATGCCTCCGCAAAACGGATGAGGGAATATTACAAATACGTTCAATCTACGAGCAAGAGAATAATTTATTCAATTTTCGATCTGATTAGATGTGACACTTTCGTTCATGGTATGCGATCCATTTGGGAATTCCTTTTTTTTTTGTTGTTGTACGGCAGGGCCACTCAAATTTTTTCGGCTTTTGGACCCGTGTATACCAGAGTTACCTAAGGACCAGCTTCATTATGTAAAGACAATAAATAGGTTATATATATTCATAGGTAACTATTGTTGAGCACGGACCAACATTTGAGTAGCACTGCTTTATGGAATAAAAACTTCAGATTTTGACGTCTAAACAATAAAACAATGTTACATAAATACCTTTCTTAGATCTGTCTCAATCTTTTTCACAGCCATAGCAAGAGACGGTGCGCTCACTGTGGTCTCACTATATCTCGTTACTGCGAAGAATACTCGATGCAGCCTATCCCTACTGAATACAGTTAGCTAAGAGCCGGTTTTCCTTATATTGTTTTGTAAACTGTGTTAGTGAAAGATTGACGACTAAGTTTCATTAAAATATTTACATTTTTAATACTCCATTAATGATACATATACTGCACAAAAGATGACAAAAAAACATGAATATGTATCAAAACGTTTTGTTGCATCCATTGCCAGGTGATATAATGCGACAACTCAACAATGGAAATTATTACGATATGTAATCACCAGCCATACAGATACTGTAATAACTTAAATGTAGCAAGAAAGACTTCTTTTAATTGAATAAAAAAACAATTGATTAATATATCTTCATAAAAACAATATTAGCTTATTTCAAAGGAAAATTTTTCTTCTCCAATGATATTATCCAACTGAACAATTTTAATCGCAAATCCATTTTATTCTTCTGCTTAATTTTTATATTCAATACCTTTGTATTTATGCTATGTCTTTTTCTATTATTATTTTTGATTATTTTTACATGCAGTTTCATTGAACTCTAAATCACGGATTCTCAACCGAAGTCCACAGCATGTTCCAAGGGGAGCACAGAGAAAATATTATTTTATGGGAGCACAAATTTTTAAAATCCGCCAGCGAGCTAAAACTTCCCATAATCTTAATTCCCAACTTCCCAGCTGTCATTAGCAAAAAACGGTGTTGCCATATTTTGAGTTTTTCAAATGCAAATTTAATTAATAAGTTTCAATATAAAAGTGAATTTATTAATATCGATTTAGCTAATTATCAGAAGGTCGCGTGTTTGACATGCCTGTTACTGACGATATTTCACTAAAAAGTTTTCTTATTTACTAAAACAATGTTCCTACTATAGACTAGTTACCCCTTGTCTCCTATACGTAAGGCGGCCAGACGTCTCATGTTTACGGGACATGTTACGTTTTCCAACATTTTCGTCGTCGGTATAGTTATATGTTCCGTATTCAAGTAATTGTCGGTAGAAAATTGTAAAACAAATGTAATATAACTAAACATAATGGTTAAAAACACCATGCAATGATAAATGTATAATTTTTCTCCTTTATCGAGGTAGAAAAACAAGACTCCTTAAAATTTTGTAGCTATATATTCAAATTACCTGCGCCTCAAACAAACACTGAGGATTTTTTTATGATTAAATCACATTTAACATTTTAATTTTTATCACAATGTAAAAAAAAATATATTTATTTTTATCAGTTGTTTTTTATAATTTAATCTAAGAAAACAACGACATGATAAAATATGGAAAAGGCTCACTAAAATATATTCGTTTTCCATCATTTTGCGTTTTATAATCAAATTTGAGAATATCCTGAAATTTTCCTGTATTCGTATTTCCTAAATATGGCCACCCTACCTTAACATCTCTTGAAATAATAAAAGCATACTTCAATTAATTTATGATATTGCGTTCCTGTGTTTTCTCGGGTTGTATAACTTACAACTCCCACGCTATCTCAAATATTAAAATGGAGCAGCTTGATTACCTCTGTCGTCATATTGTTGTGGTAGACTTAGAAACAGAATTATCCGAAGTAATAATTCAAATGAAAATATAGTGAAACCCCGATTTAGCGTATTCGGAATTCACATTTTACTTGTGTTTAATTATAATTTTTGAGTGTCTGTTTCATTAGAGTACATTCAATGCCAGCTTTTACGTTTTTTTTCTCGCGATTTGCGTTTATAATATTTAAAAAAAACATCAATTAAAATGATCTATATTTTAAAAGGGCTGCGGAGTCGGAGTCGAAGACGTAAATTCGGACTGTTTTAACCGGAGTCTGACACGAAAAAAACTAACTACTTCGATTACTTGTATGTAGTAAAAAAAATGTGTAAAAGATAATTTGAAAACCTTTAAAGCTTTTATACTAACTTTAATGAACTAAAAGACTTAAGATAATTGACTTTTTCGAATATCATGAAGCGAGTTGTCAAATGCATGGACAATAAGAAAAATGAATAAACAAAAAAATATCAAAATTTTTACAGCTCAAACAACGTTATGTCGACTAATCGTCCTTTGGGTAACTGTAACAATAAGTTATGTATAGGTTTCTGCCAGAAGTAACTGCGAACGAAATTGACTTATATCTAATATAAGTGAGCTGGTTTTTTTTCACTCGATAGAGCTTGTTTAAATCTATCGATCTGCATTCATAACTTAAAACCTAAATAAGGACGCTCATAAACCATTTTTCCAGGAAATTGTAGAGATAAATCGAGTGCAATTGAACATTCTTCCGATTTTAAACGAACAGATGCATATGCCGGGCTCTTCACTTTTATACCATGTATAAATAAAATCTTAAAACTACTTACCATTCAAATCTGTGGGCATTCCCATGAGCTTATCCTTTTCGCCAGCAATGGCGTTAAACTCAAAGATGCATTTATTTCTTATATAAACACGATACATTCATTTACTGAGCGTCAGTTCAAGTGAAATGTGTCGATGCCACAAGCGTCGATGCCGAAAGGCGAAACCCGGGTCGTTAGTGACAAAATTTGTGTGAATGTATATAATTTAAACGATTCAAATTAAAAACCTATCGTTTTCTGGCAGTATACCGACGATATAAAGTATCCATTCAATACTAAACCAATAAATATACAATCAATCGATCTGCCGTCTGTATTTCTAACTCTTATTATAAATTTTACTTCGACTTTCCGTCAGCTGATTGCGTCTGCGATGCATTTAAATAGATTCAAATGTAAAAGTGTGCAAATAGGTTATGCGGCTTGGATTATAACCAATATATGTATATGTATCCAAGGATTTCTCGATAGCTTAAAAGTTTAAGCCATCAATTCGATTTAATAATATCAATCTTTTGAAGAGTACGATCGTTCATTTTGTAGACAATATTTTGCTGTCGGTCTTGCAAACATGTCGGAAATACCAGTATTAAGTTAATCGATATTGAATATTTGTGTCAAGCGCATATAATTAAACAATGTATTGTTTAAACGACGTAAAAATAGTACATGTCGAGTAATGAATGCATTTCGACTGTAGATTTGAAAGTCATAAGAACATAATCCACACAGATTTTTGTACCTGAGGCACAAAAAACTTGCACGAAGATTTTATTTACCAAATGTAATATTAATTTAAAAGCTTGTCCTTTTTCCTAGCCGCAATCTTCTAGATTCGTCTGTCTATATTAACCCATCAAAAATATTAAATAAATGTGTTAACTATATTTTTTTAATAAAACTATAATGTTTAAAAACCAAGAATAATCGATATGCGGAGACGTGTGTATGGAAGAATCCATTCACCATTACGTATATACAATCATTGATAGTATAGCCATTAATCAAATATGAATCTATTACGTAATGAGTTTGTCAAGTATGTCGTTAAAAATAATGTTACAGTCTATGTAATTATATTCTTAGGGATCCACAGAACAAAAAGAATTAATATGTTTTTGATTATTCATTCCTTTTACACCTAACATTTAACGCGGACATTAATTAAATAACAATATAAGATTATTGCACACAATGATTCGGTTACCATGTTACTATCTTACAAGTTAACTCGTTAAAATTGTACTTTATGATTAAACATTGCACAAATCGTGATTGAAAGGCATTGCGAGGACATTTTGTTTATCGATGACAGCAGACAAAATGGCGTTCCTTAGATTCGATTTTCAAATGCCTTTTATGCTAACGTCATATAAACAATAACATAACCTAACTTATTGTATACGATTATAGGCGTTCAAAGTAATTCTTATGCGCGACTATTTCTAATGACCGCTATTTTGTGTTCATAAAATCTTGTCACATTGACCCCATTGCAATATTAAATGCATTTACTGGCGTGTGGTTTTATTATTGTATACAGTATTGACGTATTGCTGTAAATACTTTTTTTTTTAAATAACCCAGTCCACTACAAGTTCCTTTATCATCCATCCTTTTTCTTGAACACGAACAAATAACACATACTGCAATTTTCTTTCGGCGTACTATCAATTATTTATATTATCACAACCAAGGGCATGACCATCTGTGATGATAGCAAGAATAACGTAATCAACTCTTCTTCCTGGTGAATTTATGAACAGAGATTTTTCACTTCTTGTATTGACTAGGTTTGAAAGAATTTCGAAATAAGCCAGCGTTCAGTCTGTGTTTCCATTATTTCTGAGGGTGTAATAGTGTGAGCCGTCACTTTACCTAAACGCGTTTTTGAAAACTGACTATCCCTTGTGCGGTATATGACCAATCGCTCTTTATTGGATATAATATATTAATTCCATACCTGCGGCCCCGTTTGTCGTTTCTCACGACATTGTCCTCCTCCACAGAGGATGACATCTCAACTTATTATGAATCACATTGTGTGTGAGAGATGGTGAAAGAGTGATGATGCATCGCTTACCTACAAATCCACTACTTGCCTACTCTTTGTGACTGCGTGGGACGCCATACCACACGGTCAATTATTTATTCACGCGACAGTTATAATGCGGCCTGCATAGTACATTGGAAAACTATACCTTTTCTATTATCTATTTTAACTTTTAACCCATTCTCCGCGGCTAATTTTTTAAACTATTGTTTTATTTTAATTTAAAACTGTGAGGTTACGGCCTTTGCTGAGTCATTAATATATCATAAATCAAGGGTGGGGAGACTTTTCGCGCATTCAAGAAATTTTAATAACATATTACATTTGTATATAATTTGAATAATATTAAAAAAATAAAACGCTATTTTGTTCCACATATATTTGATTTTATCAGAATTCAGAACAGGCTTTGCTCATTACGAACATTTTCAAGCAATACAAAAACACATGAATAATGGGTTTATATATACAAAACCACATAAGACTAATAAAGGTTTTACATCCAATTGTACTGTATTATACAACAAGGTACTAATCCACAAAAAAACCTACTTCTGAGATAAATAAATGTCTTTTAAGTTGTATTTATAAACAGATATTTTGTAAGTTAATAAATATTGAAAGTTATTATTTCTTTGTATCAACTTACCTTTTGACTATCCGAGGAAATAAATTTATTTTTAACAAAAAATGCTGATTGGTTCTTTGTTGCAAAATTAAAAAAAAAAATGAATGTTGGTTGGTTCTTACAAAGATAGGTGACAGTAACGTTCACTTTTAGCCGCCTGTGTAGTCGAGTGGTCAACGTCGTTGGCTTCGGCTACGGAGGTCACGGGTGCGAATCCCAGTACGGACAGTTTTTATAAATTGATTTTTCAATCAATTTATGAATTTCTGTTCGAAGGCATCGATGTATGTGATGTCTTGAATTCCCCCCTCCCACCCATCCTATCCTATGAACGGGGCGTATCGAGAGCGATTAGCTAACCACTAATCCTTTCCTATCCCTATCCTTCTATCTCTACTCTCTTTGGAAAAAAGAGGTTGAATGGCAACTGAGTAACAAGCAGTTCTCGTAGAAACACTTCTGTTGAGATAAACTTCATTAGGAGTCAATATGCTCCACATTGGGAGCGGGCATGGTGAAAAAAAAAACGTTACCTTACATTCGTAGAAAATTGACCCTTTTGGGAACCACATTATATATTTTAACATTTTAGGGGTTGGTTCTTTGTTGCATATCACCACCCGAATGGTAATAAAAAATTTAAGAAACTAGTCAATGATATCGCCAGTTGGTGTAATGCTTGATATGTTTTATAATATCAAAAAAATCATCTGTATTTTGATTGTAATAATTAGTAACCCTTTTTATTTTCCCACACAACTCAACTTTAACTATTTGAGTTCATTAAAAATAAAATATGTAAGCGAGCATTTCTCATTTTATCCACCTGAGAATTCTAATGCCACGAGTAGTTTAGTGTTTAATTAGAGGACACTGAGTCATTATTTATATACAATATATTGCTTAAAATTTTGAGGCTATAATATAATAATATGATTAACATTCAAAGTGTTGACACACGAATAAATCCGAAGCACTTTTCGGAGCAAAAGCGCACCAGAAAAAGGCTCGAGCAAACCTTCGGTGTTGTAATATTGCATTTTTTTTTTTTAAATATTCCCGAGATAATTTAAATTGAGAAAAATATTGAATTCGTGTAATATATTTATCACGCTGCTTATGCTATTAATTAATTAATTGTTTTTTATATAAAAATATTGAATTATCATAATATATATACACAAATAATTAGGTAATTATTTTTATTATAATTGAGCTATATTTTAATGCAAAACGTGATAGACGACTCCTTACTTTAATACATTTAAATTACTTAACCTATTAAAAACATTTATTTTTTAATCCATTTTTTTACGCTTTTACTTGGCAATTTTCATGAAAATAATATTTATTGTATTTTCAAGTTTATACAGTTATAATAAATATAATGCAAAGTTTACGATCGAGCTAATTCAAACGATTTAAGTGAATGAAGAGTGATTTTATCGTTTTATGAAAATGTGAAATCACTTTATTTACTTGTGCAATGAAAATATATGACTCTCGGAGAATCCAAATGGAAGTCAACCGCGATTCATTTATTTTTGTTGAGCAGTAGATACGACTCGAATGAAAGGATCGGAGAGACAATCAAGTCGCTTTGTGCATAATTGACTTATTTGATTATTTCACTATCCATTCGTAATACTCGTAGCCGCGTGGTCAACGTCGTTTTTTCTAATGCTATGATGATGGACTCAAATCACAGGACGGAAGCTTTCATAAATCAATTTATGGATTTGCGTTCGAAAGTATGAATTTCTGTCATGTGTAAATTCACGCAGCAGCGAGAGCTATTAACTAACCGTTAGTCCTGCCTTAGCCCTATCCTTCTACATATGCATAGTTTTTTTTTTCGAAAACGAGGAGTTAAACAACTACATACATAATTCACAAGCAACTCTTGTGGAGAAAATTCTGTTGTGATTAATTCCATCCGGAGACTATGTGATCGAAAGCGAACATGGTTATAAAACAAAACTTTAATGACACAATATTTCAGTTAAATATCTGAATTAATTGTACCCATCGATCAGTATCCTTAAAAATAAATAATATTATAGAAATCATCAAACAGTAACTAACAGATTTGTGAGACGTACATATCCGTTGAAAAGTCCGCCGCTTTTCCCGGCGTGTATCGGCTGCCAGTTCTTTGACATACATTGTTTATTTCGTGTGATTTTTAACGAGCTTGTTCTCACAAGATAGTAAGTACGTAAGTACTTTATCTTCCAGTGAGTTCTTTAGCGTTTAAGTAATAACCTTACTCGAAGCAACTAAGGATTTTTGTGTGGGAAGTGGACCCAGGACCGGGAGCCGATTCAGCTATTCTAAAACCCAATTGATGGCATCATTTACAGTAGTAAAATTTCATGAAACATTTACTTGTTTTAAAACTAATGATTATACAATTATATGAAAATTATATCGCTATCAATGAATAATTAATTCTGTGTAAAAATGGAAAAGGTTTCTAGCATTATAGTTCTCGTTAACATCACAACTGTTGCTTTGTTTCTTCTGAAAATTACCGATTTTAGACATAACACCATTTTCCTTTACACACAAAATTCTTCTTTAGGTTTAAAAAAATTAGTTACCAGTTTATTGATTCATATTGACTTTTTAAATCTTTACATTGAAATCTTGGGCTTGGGTTCTTTGACGTCTCTTCTCAAGCTGATATCCAAGTGCTTTAATTGTAAGCATATCTGGCGCATTGGTGATTAACTTTAATGCTACACATTTTCTTGAAAACTCGTATGCACATTAAAAAAAACATACTTTGAAGTATTTATTTATATTAATGGCAAGGTCATTTTTCTGTAATACCGACGTTATCAATTTCCATTTTACTATCAATAATTTCAACTATATAATTGAAATTTCAAAAGTTAATAACCAATTTCTCTTTACTATCTTAGATATGTATTTTTTTATTTTCTTTTTGTGTCATAATTTCATTTACATCAGAATCTTACAAATAAGATAAAACAACTGGACCAAAAGCAATTTACTAAATAAAAACAATATTTCTATTCGCCTTTATTTTCAGGACAATTTGCTGTCATGCAATTATGCTAGTAAAAAAGTACCTAAATTAAATGTGTTGACAGTTTGTTCAGAAAAACAAGTGACATAGTTTTCATAAAAAACAAATTGCAAAGAAGTTGTGTAAAACAGATTAATGTTATCGGAAAAAAATGACACCTTATTGCACCTCTGGATATTGTTTTTTTAACTAGTAATTTGTCGCACTATAAGTTTTTTTCGGTTTAATTTCGTTGTTATTATTCTCTTTTGAACACATTGACAGCCGCCCGCGATCGCCGCCATCTTTGATGTTATGAATCGAATGTCAAATGTTACCCGCTGTTAAAATACTCGTAATGAGAAATGCATGCCTCGAAGAAAGGCCGTTTTATCTTTTGTCATTCACGAACACACATTCTATCTATTATCTAACCATGCCCCGTTAGGAACATCTTAAATTTAAGCAATTAATTCATTCAACTGGCAACACTTCAGTGGGAACATCGTAACCTACAGCACTACCTAACGGTATAAATTAAGATATAAACACTCCATTAAATTTAATTATTTTTTTAAGCGCAGCGGAACTTCAAATTCGAATTCGATAGGTAACAAAAATTCTTCACTGCCATGAAGTTTTTTATGAATATAAACCATAACGTCAAATTTGAATTAGGAACATGTCTTTTACACTCGATAAATGGATACGTTCACTGCACAGCATTTCACAGTATAGAACAGTTAATTCATAGGGAACATAAATGTAAGTCCGAAATAATCTTCATTGAATTAACATATATAATAATTAGTAGAACTTGGAAGAAAAAATTCAATGGAATTATTAAAAGATTTTTTGCGTCCAACTCTGTTTTCTGAGGCATTTTGACGCTTGTATATTCGTAGTGAATATACATAATTTAAAAAAAAAACAACGTTATGTAGATAGTGAACATGAAATTAGTTTAACTGATAGCAGTATTCTTCCGATAATTTTATCTTTTTTTACATTATTGTAAAAACTGGTTCGTATGAATTTGTTTAATTTCAATAAATTAGTTAAAGTTGATACATTTCGGATTAGTAAATAAAATCTCGTTGCAATAGTTTGACACATTGTTAATATTGTCAATAGTGGTAGATGCTACACAAATACACTGTTTGTAAATAGTTTATATGAAAAAGGATCTGAATATAGCTTATCAAACGAAACTTGTAATGTCTTGACTTTCGAACCGTTCTTGCAATACTTGTTATACAGATGACTTGTTATGTAATTTAATATCATTTAAAATTCTCATAGCATTAATTGACGCCAAAGGATGTTCAAAGGGCTTGCGGCATGCGCCAGTGCATCCAGTGCTTAACTCAAGATATTTCGTATATTGGGAATATAAATGGTAGATTAATCTACTCAAATAATAAGGTTATTAATTAATCAAAACAAACATTGACTGATTAATCGACAGAACTGATTAATTTTTGAAAATGTTAAAAAAAATGCATTTTTTTCATAAAAAAAATTAACGACGAAAACAAAATTTATCGAATTCATATTAAGAACATAATCAGGTTTCATTCATCTTTATTTTCAATTTTTCAATCAATGCATGCATTGTAATCTATTTTTATCTATAATTAATGTTTCAACACATTTTTTTGATGTTTGATTTGTTGCTTGTTTTTTGGCTATTGTCAAATGACGAAAACAAATTAGGTTAGCAAATGTTAATTGAATAATTTAATATGTATTATTATCGAGTGTGACCCATGATCGAATGTGTGAAATATTGCTCCGGTTTACAAATCAAGCACTGTATGCAACGGCAAGCGCGATCATTGCTCTTGCATTATCGTTGTATAGATAGAAGCTTCACTGTCAATTAACCAAGTGTTTGTTTGTCATTTGCCGAATCATGACTTACGATCCAGGGTTTGCAAAATTAAATAACCGGTAATTCAATAAAAAAAACTGAACAAATTCGATATATTTTTTCATTCAAAACTAGAACAACAACAAAAAACAATGTCTTTAATTAAGTTGATCTTTTCGAAGTAAAAAACATTTTTCATTTATTTCTAAAACAAAATATAGGTATTATTAAAAACTCACACAACAGTTAGAAGTAATTACTTATGATATTATTGTCAGTTTTTTTTTTCTTTATGGAGTGCCGCACGACAATATTTGTACATGTGTGCATATGGGGCTAATTTATTTGTTGTGCTAAGAAGATTTTGCAAAATTCGGATGCATTATAATTAAATACATTGTTTGTAAACACAGTCAAAAGGTAACTATGTTGACGAATATACTGATTGAACGACTGTTTTAGAATAGTTTAAGTATCTGTTGTAATAAAAACCATTATTTTTAATTAAAAAAAAACACATTAAGTAACACTATTGCGCTGCAACTTCACTTTCACGGCCCTTGAACTCAGCGTGTTAAAAATTACTTGCAGCAAGAGTGGGATATAACCTTTTTGTATGCCGAATCAAATATCTTTTTCGAATCGTTTACATATTTTTTTTCAATATATTTAAAAAAAATAATTGGAGTGCTTACTTATTTAATTTCAAGACCTACCTATTTGTAGCATACAATTAAAAGTGATTATAATATCCTTCTTTTTTAAGAATGTTTTAAATTTATCGACCTACCGATAAAAGTCGTGTTTGATATATAAGATTTATTTATGGATTTCTTATTATTGAATCACACAATGATTATTTCTTTTGTTTTCGAATATTCTTTCGTTCAATATAAATCAACATAAATTCTCACTAAATATCTAGAATAAGGAAACTATTTCCTCGGTTCATTATAAAGTTTTGAGGTCACACAAATCTGGTGTAAAAGTATAAAATTTTATCGATTATTTCTATATTCAATAGAGTCTTTGTTCTGTCACATGAATGGGCAAAATTTTAGGTATATAGTTGACCGAGTTTCCGCTAGGATTACCAAATTAATTTGAGGAAAACTTCGAGGCGATCAACCAGAATATTTTATGATAGCAACACCATGCATGGTTGATTAATTAATTGTTTATCAATAATGCTATCACCTGCTGGCACTTAACCGTCTTTGTGTGTAGTAAAAGTCGATTACACAAAACATCCACGAAAAGTTCGTTTCACTACCCTTCCTTGTTCACCGGTGATGGTAGACTTGTTGAAAAACTGATAAATAATTAAAACAGGCACATTTAGTTTTGTAATTAATCATTATCCTTTTGGTATTGTTTTTTTTTATACCGGGATCTTCAAATTAGACTGGTATTATTATCCCTATTCGGCGATAAATTTTCATCCATCCTTTCCTATACACTCTGAAATTGAAGCGCGTGGAGTTCAATAACAACCTATCTGAAATAGAAAATGTTGACCTGCTAACCAGCTGTCAATTCTCGTTAAAATACCAAATAATTAATACTTCATTAGGTTGAAATTAGAACTTTAATTTCGTCACCTTTCGGACAGAAGTTTGTAACTTACAAAACTGACAAAAATTAATTAAGTGTACAAAGACTTTGATATCAATTCATTGTCTGAAAAAGTTCGTTGGTGCACTGATTACCAGTTTGCCAAAAAAGGGGCAGGCAATTATTGTCTATTAATTTTAAACTCTTATTTGTCAGATCGGTATGCAGATATATTTTGATATTACAATTATTCATGTAACATAAAATACCGATGATAGAGGTTTTATACTAAAAGTTGATTGTCAACTCGGAGCTCTCAATCTACCATTTTTTCTGCCAGAAAGGTGACGATTTATAAGCAGACGTTTTCGTTTCAAAAAGTAATATCTACTGCGCTCTCTTTGGGCTCACACTGAAAGCTTTTTTTTTTTTTAGTAATGTGATAATCGTACTGACACCAGATGTCATGTGACTTTTAAAACATATCACATATCACAAACAGAAATCACAGTTTATTTATAGCAATATTATCATAACAGAGATAAAATAATAATAAATATTGCTATATTTATTTTTGCCATTCTGACTTATTAGAATTTTAGGATTCCCTTTATCATATTATAATATAAATATATTAGCATATTGATTTTAATATTGTAACAAGGATTTGTTATAAGTCAGTTGCTAAACTATATTATAACTCGGTAGAAAGGTAATAAAAGAATCTATATATTAATAGTCGATAATGTCCGTCTGTCAGTCTTTCCGTCTTTCCGTCTGTCGGTCCTGTTTTCGATGACGATGACGTCAAGAAAGACGGTCCCCTCCCCCTCCTTAACCCCGCTGTCGCCATTTTTTTATTCATACTGAATGGAAATAGTTATTAGCAAACTTAAACATTATTCCGAAAATTCAATAATTTACAATTCAAATACTACAGGGCAGGGCTGTCGATATATGCCCCGAGATATATTTATTTTATTTTTAGAATTTCTGGCTTATTAAATAAATAAGTTTGTAATTTTCTGACTACTTAAAAATGCAACAAAAATCCCCCCGTTGAGGTCAACGAGCTTACAGCTAGTGACTGTTTATTAACAATGCCTTTCAATTTTCAATTCCAATACTGCTTACACATTGCCATACAAAAGCCAGCAGCTTATTTTGGAAAAAAAATAAATGTGACGTCCAGTATCAAATACGGCCAAGTCATGTTTCAGTTTCAAAAACAAATTTAAGTATTGATTTTGCTAGCAAAATTGGTTAAGCCAAAGGCATATTGTTATTATACCAGCTAAGTCATTGAGAGCCAATCAGATTGCACGATTTGAATTAGCTGAATTTCGATCGGTATTTTGTATGGAATGTAAACGCTTAACGTTTTGTGTCTGCCTGGGTTTATCAAACTTGTTAAAGTTAACTCTCATTGAAAAATAGTCTAACGAACTTTCAACTGTCCTGAAAAATAAAATAAAACTGTTTTGGCGGCATTTGATACTGGATGGCTCAAATAATCAACAGAAAAATCTCATTATGATCAAGATCTCAAATACTACCCATTTGCTCAAAAATTGTTTCATTATGTTTCAGAAGTAACGGCCAACTTCGCAATACACTGAACAAAGCACGAACACTCTGTGATAAATTGCGTGGGGGAGGAGGCGGTGGCGGAGGAGGCAACGTCGCGACTTCTGGAGCAGCAGTGTCTTCTCCAGACTGTGCTTCTCTTCCTGGGGACTTATCGCCGAGCGGGAGACTTAGCCGATGGTTCAGCGTGAGACGAGGGTCTGGTCACCAATATGATGTCGCTGCTGAACCAACACCTGCCAAAATGCCGCAGTTGCCAGAGGTATGTTCTAATCTGATGAACCTATCAGAAATATCTCACATCTAAACACTTCAGTGCTGAAAATTCACCAAACGCTTTATCTACTCCATATTCTGCGTGCTAATATCAGTAATTGCAATTGCTGCTCCAAAAAACAGCTGAGCATCATATCCTTGTGTCACTTTAGTTCTCAATGCAGAATTATTTATTATCAGTGCCGGTGGGAGGTTATTTGGCGCCCTAGGCAACGGTTATTGGTGGCCCTTTTTAATAAATCGTCCCATTTTACTTTTGAAATAATGAAAAATAAACAATTCGGAATCATTAGAAATATGTTTGTGTATCCATGCCCGCTTCTAATAGGGAGCATATGGCCACCTTATGGAGGTTTCTCAACAGAAGGTTTTCTACGTGAACTGTTTGTTACTAAGTCGCTCAACCTCTCTTTTTAGAATCATATACATAATTACATTGAATAAATACAAACATCAATATGAAATAAATTTTCTACTATTTACTATTATGACAGTGTATAAAAATATTTTTAATACTCCATTTATGCGCACCCTAATGGTTTGCGCTCTAGGCGGTTGCTTATTTTGCCTGTATGGTGGCGCCGGCCCACCATATCATCATTAGCAAATAGCATTTTAATGCAACACCAATTCATCCCTAATTCAACTAGCAGTGAACATGTTAATCCTTTGACATATATGACTAATAATCTCTTTGCCAGGCTTGTGGCTTTCATATCACTATCATTATTTCTTCATATACAGTGATAGCATCTTTTTTTGCAGACGATAAATGTACACCAAAAGTTTTTCCAAGCAGGCTAGAGTAAATACCGAGTAATAAACACCCATGTCAGTCTCGGAAACAACCACACGAGATCATAATATAACATTCATTTTGCAGGTTGACGAAGACACAGTGTGCGGACCGGTCTTGAGCAGTCTAGGAACCTTAAGCGGACTGGCTCGGTGGGAACGGAGACAGGCTCCCCCTGCTTTACCTGCTCCTCCGCCAGGATTGAATCCGCAACAGCTGAAGAGGCGGCATATTGTCGCTGCTATTGTGCACAGCGAGAATTCTTATGTCGCAACCCTTCAACGCCTTGTTAATGTAAGAATTAAAACATTTATATATTACTAACTCTCATCAGTTTTAATTCAATAAAATTCTCGTATATGCTCTATTGCTCATTTTTTTATTTTTCAGGACTATAAGAAACCTCTAGAAGAGAGCAGTCCTGCTATTCTGAGTAGTAGTAAGATATCAACTCTCTTTCATAGACTGCCGGACATTCTGCAATGCCACACATTGTTCCGAATTGCTCTCGCGGATTGTGTCAGAGCTTGGGACCGAGATGAGAAACTGGGTAACCTACATTACCATATTAATTATATATAATTTTCTACCAATATTATCAATATTGTTACAGAATGACATCTTTTGACTCACAGATAAAATATTGTAATATTTTTCAAATGTTTACTTAAATTCATGATCTTATTATTATTTACAGGTGACGTCTTCGTGGCTTCATTTTCGAAAGCCATCGTGTTAGACATCTACTCGGGATTCATAAACAATTTCTCGGTTGCCATGGACCTAGCCAAGATGGAATCGAAACGTAAATCTGCACTTGCAGACTTTCTAAAAGTGAAGCAGATCAGTGCTCACGATCGCCTCTCCTTCTTCGGACTTATGGTCAAACCAGTGCAGCGGTTTCCACAGTTCATTCTGTTTCTACAGGTGCGTTGCAACAGATTAATTGGTTAACTTTCAGTTGTAGACCGAAATAGATCCCAGATTTACGAAAACATAGACTGACCAATTAACTATCAGAACCTGGTCTAATCCTGCGATAATATCAAAATTCTTTCTATTGATTTAACAATTGACTTTGCTAATTCACTATCTGACATTGTCCTCTTCTACTGAAGTTATCATGACACACTAATTAAGTCAGATTTATTGCTTTTCAATTCATTTCTTTATATGGTGTCGCCACTTCATTTTTTCTACTGCTTAAAATATTTAAGTTTTCTTTTAAATTCATAAATTCTTTCTTTTATTAGTTCTCTTCTCTGATCATTCATAGATTTTTTTATTGTAGTGTAATGTAAATATATACACCTAATTTTTATACTGCTTATTTTTACATGGTACAAAAATTGCACTGTCTAATACAATAGATCCTATCTTTTATTTACCTCTGTTCAGTTCATCTTTTTTAACACAGTTGTATCCTGGAATGTATCCTCTGTGTAAAAGTAAGATTAGGCTCACTTCAGTTTGTTGTTGTACCTGGCTTATATTTGTTTTTTTTTGCAGCTACAGTTTATCTACAGTATCAAATAAATTAATTTAATTAAAAAATTCTGCACTTTATACGTCTAATAGTAAGTAAAATGAATTTTATTGATGTCGACAAAGTAATTCACTTTTTATTTGATAATCTAATATCACTGAAGTTCTATCCATCCATCATAAATAAAATTACATTCTTCTTCTCAGGATCTGCTGAAACACACCCCTCAAGGCCACCACGACCGTATGTCTCTGCAGTTGGCTCTGACCCAGCTTGAATCTCTGGCGGAGATGCTCAACGAACGCAAACGCGAAGCCGAACAGAGTCAAGCCTTCCGGGAGATGCTGCGTCATGTCAGTGGAAAGTTTGCTGCGCGACCACTCACCGATGGAAACCGCCATCTTATACGTGAAGACAATGTCACCCAGCTTGTGAGTGTTTATAATCATTTGTTTTCACACAAATAATTAACATAAATTGAAGTTTACCTTTGAAATATTTGATTTGATATTATGCATGGGTGATCACGCAAACTATTATCAGTGTTAAGCTATCACACATCGAAAACATGCTTGTATAATTTATTATTATGTCGAATATTAAACAAACACAGGGGGTGTTTATACCCAATACAGTATAATCAGCAAACTACATAAATGGTAAAAATACCCTTCCTGTAATAATTATATAATCACAGTCCTGTGAATAATGTACTAATTAAATTAGTTGAACGATATTTTGTTTAACACCCAAATAATGATGCTAAAATAGCGATATAAATAAAGATTAAACTACACATAACACGCTTTGATCTGTACTTAAATATAAATAATTCTTCTTCCCAGGAGTTTAATCAAGCTGGTATGATAACGAAAACCAAATGTCGTCGCCTCCTTCTCCTCAACGACCTGGTGGTGTGCGTATCCGTTGCCCCGAGACAGTCCGAGGAGTTCGGAGCCAGCGAGAGACTCAGTCTCAAATGGATGCAACCCGTCGCCGAACTTGAGATCGTTGACAGCAGCGCTTCACCTACTCTCAGTCGGATCCTTACAGCAGGTAATTTAATTTACTCTTACATTTAATAGAACCTTGCCATTTTGTAATTGCTTCAATAGGTATCCATCACATTAGCTGATTGAAGAGTAAAACATGTTTTTCTTTCAATCTTTAATCTCATATTAACAATGAAATGTAAAATTAACATTTTATAATTTTCTTTAGGTCTGCACAGAGGTGGTAGTCTTAAATCTACAGGATCTGGCGAAGGAGGCGGTGGAACAAACGGGACTGGTGTTGATTCGCTCTGCGGTGAAATGTCGGCTTTGATGCATGACTACGAAGTCGTCTCCCGCATTTCAGACTTGGCGGGCACTTTAAGAGGACGCTACACAGAACTTAGTCAAGAAAGCACCAAGAAGATTCTCCAGCAAATTCAGCATAGCATACAGGTGAACTATTATATTTATATTCTTCTTGTCTGCCTGAAGATTAATTTATGATATTTTTAACATTCTTGTTACAATTGTGTTTACTTATATTTAGATCTACATTCCAAAAAAGACTGCATATAAAAATTCACACCATAAAGACTCATTATTCATTTAAAACAGCATAAAACAAAAACAATGAATGAACCCAATATCGCTTTCAAGAGTCTAATCCGAATTCCTGTCGTATCAATTTGCCAGAGCTCAAACACTCAGTGGATTACGCACTTGGGAGGCCCCAGATGCAATAAAATCTGTAGATCTTGTTATTCGAACAACATAAAAGTGTTCCAAAGGTCTACATATTAATAAGAAGGAATATTGAAGACAAAATTATAAATATGTGGGCTTTTCATACATAATATATGTTATTCTTAAGGTCCCTAAGATTTGAAAGCCCCAAGCGTGCGCCTTCTGCGCTTATGGGGTAATCCGCCACCACACACACTCCTTCCCCAGTCATTGGATGCACTCTTTTTAGTTAAGACGTTATTGTACTATAAAGTTACCCACGTCACATTATTAAAATAATATATAAAAAAATTACAGTGAGATAAAGAATATACTGACATATAAAAAAGTTAGGGTTTTTACTTTATTACATAAAATATTTTAGTCATTTAACAGTGATCCTCGAAATTTCAAACGCGATATTACAATTATATATTTGGAAACATTGAATTTGTATAAAATATTATTTTATTTTATGTTAAAGAAACACAAGTGTTAAGCTAATACCATTTGATCAATTGCAACATATCACCATTCACACACCATGGCATTATGATTCCCCAACTTTTAACTTAATCATTCTGACATAATTCATGTTACAGCGGAAAGATGAAGAAATGGCGTGGGTCGATTCGTGTTGCCTCCAAGTTGTTGCCAAGAATAAGTCTGGCAAAGAAGAAACCTACACCTTCCAAACGGAGAACCCCACTGTCAAGAAGGACTGGATAACAGAGCTGCGGCTCGCTCAACTCGCCCTCGACTCGAACAATTCCCCTGGATGGGAAGTTCTGGAACAAGAGCAGAGATCCTCCACCAAAATGCCGTTATTCGTCAAAGCTCAACCTGTTTACAAGTCACAGCATCAAACCGAAGTAAGAATTGACAAAAACAACCAAAAAATACCTGTAATGAATCAGGTACACTTGCATAATTCAATAAAAATTTACTACAAAAATATATAACCCTTTAATATTTGTTTAAAAATTAATCAAGTGCATCATTTAAATCAGTGCTCCGCAACCGGTGTGCCGCGAGCCGTTGCTGGGTGTAAGCATATACCCACATCTTAAATATAAATGGTTTTACATTTGATACAATTTTTAATAACTAATAATGAACTGATATCCCAGGTATAATTCAGTTGTGTTATTTAAAGACATTTAAAAATACAAAACTGAATTTTCGCAAGGTGCATGAAACATTCTTGCGCAGACTAACATACACAATATACCCAAATCGATACAATGTTTATTTGTTAGTATAACTTTAACCGCTAAATGTTAAAAACATTGCAATAGCCGATGCTGAAAATTCAACTGAAATGGGAAACTTACGGACTTTTCTCTACTTTGGTGCAGCCTTTTGACTGATTCTTTTTTTTGTAAATAAATCTGAATAATCTGAAACTTTTCTTTTGAGATAATCTCCATTAGGAGTACATGTGCTCTTCATTGGTAGTGGACATGGTAATAAAATATCCATATGGTTATTTTGTGATTTGTATCATATATAAATACAAACTAATGTAATTTCTGTATATTATGCACATTTTTACTTGTGGTGTGCCGCGAAATTTTGAAGAACACGTTGGTGTGCTGTGGAAGATAAAAGGTAGCGGAGTACTGATTTAAATAAGTCGAATTTTAAATTGCCGTCTCAATAAATTACAATTTGGCTTACCATTGTTTTCCAATCTTTTTCAATTCCCATCCCCATTTTATAATAGCCAAATAAACTGCGAATCCCTCCATATCAGTAATTATTTTTAACCAGCTCACTAGCTGAGTAGTGAATACTGGAGTTTTTGTCATTCCGTTGCTTGCATCACCTAAATTGATTTTATAGTCGATTTATGAAATTTGTATACAAAGGCATGGATGTTTATGATGTTGACATTCCTTCCTATCCATCTGATCTGAAAGACAGGGTTTCGGAACAGTGATTAGATAACTTCTAATACTCTTCAAGCCTCATCCTTCTATCATTACCTCTTCTGAAAAAGAAAGGTTGTGAGTAAAGCATTCACAAGCAATCAAATGTTTTATTTTATTGTTGAAAATGTGAAAGAGAATATATTTGACGCAATCTATAACACGATCATACATATTAATATTTCTTCTTCTAGTACGAATCACATTTCTTATCCTTACATAAAATGTAATTTGCTTTTATTGGTATCTCATTCATTGACATTTATGCCAACAGGTGCGCTGTGGCTGTTACTACAGTGTGAGTTTGACGCCAACTACTATCGGGGCAAGAGCCGGATCGAGAAGGCGTAAAGGTCCTCGTGGGTATTTGTGGGTCTGCACAACAGACGGTGCCAGCAGTCATATCGCTGTCCTTTCGCAACACGCTCAGCATTCAGGGCAACTGCGAGATGTCGGGGCTTTTGATCTCGTTGAAACACAGGTAAAGAACACATGTCACAAACAATGTCTTACGGTATCTAGTATAAAATAAATATTTTAATATGGTTTTTCCTCGTCATTCAATTAAATCTTTCGCATATGACGAGAAGATGTGACAAAAATTATTTCTAACTTACAATACTTATTCCTTCCAGGTTACTGCTATGGAATTCGTCAAGGGAATCTCTGAAGATACACTTGCTACGGGAGACTCTGTATGGCTGGGCACGGATACTCGCAAAATATTCTTGTACGCAGCCGCAGAACCGGAGAAACAAGACCAAATATCGCAAACTACTGTTCCTGCTGTAATAATGCAGATCAAATATCACTGCGATTGCGTTTTCGTAGCCCTGGGCAACGGAAGCGTTCTCATCTACCATCGAGACACAAACGGAGCGTGGTCATTAAAGGACCCTATCTCTATGACATTAGGACCTGAAGCGGTATCCTGCCTCCTTCCGATCAACATGAGCGTTTACGCTGCGTGTGGTAAAAAAGTTTGGGTGATCAGCGGACTCACCGGTGAGATTCAGAAGAGCTTCAGTGTACAGCATGAACACGTCGGAAGCGTTAATCTTATGGCTCACTCCGGAGTCGGCCTGTGGATATCGTTAAAGAATTCCAGTACCATCTGCTTGTATCATACTGAGACATTCAAACATCTGCAAGATATCAATCTGGCGTCGAATGTTCTACGTGTCATGGGCAACGGTAACTGCGGAGGAAAAGATTGTTCAGGAAAAGCTGGAGGGCGAAACTCGGTGACCGTATCAGCTCTGCTCGCCTGCAGGGGACTCCTGTGGGTGGGCACGAGCGCGGGAATCGGTCTCACCATTCCGCTGCCTCGTCTCGAAGGAGTTCCGATCATCAGTGGTCGAGTAAATATATCATACCATTCGCATTTCGGACCCATCACTTTCCTTCTGGCCCTCCAGCCCAAGACTTACAATGTTAATCCGTACTACAACGCTCAGTCGACTAAAGAAACAATTCTTTTAGCCCTTAAAGAGACTGATAACAAAGAAGCCAGTAAGGATACTGAAAAGATTGCTGAAGCAAATGACAAAAAAGAGAATGACAAACAAAAGCCAGAGAGACAGCTTTCAGACAGTAGTACACAGTCGATATCCGCTAAAATAAAGCATCAGCTCACAAGTAGTCCAGTTGTGTTGAGAAGAAGACGTTCCAAGGATAATGAGATGTCTCGTTTATCAAAAACGTTACCTCGTGGCTTGGGAGCCGGAGCGGGTGGAGCTATTTTCTGTTCCACCACGTCCTCTCAAGGATCTGGAGACGCGTGTGATGTGTACGGCCTGTACAATGAACTCATATACGTGAAAGACTGCGAAGGCGAAGCAGGAACCATGGGCGAACCCGCCTACGAAACTCTCCGGCGTAGTGATCCTGAACTGGCAGCAATTCCGGCCAAAGTTAGTACGCTCGACCGCAAACTGAGAATGAAAGTTTCCCGTCCTAGGTCATTGGATCTCTCTAATTGGTCAGTCGACTCTCGCTCTTCCAGCCTCTACACTTCGTCTGGAAGTGAAGAGAGCATGGCTCTCCGCGGCGGACTCGGTCGTAGCATATCCAGAAACAACAGCAACGCCAGCAGAACTGTTCAACTTAGCAACGGTTCTGCCGATGTCGTTAACATCACTGTCAATATTAATAACATAACATCCGCACTCAACTCAAGCCTCACCAATGGGAATTCCCTAAGTGTCGTCCCTGACAACAGGTCCGTTTCCCGTAGCAATTCTGTCGCTCAGGAGGGCATGGAGAAAAATAAGAACAAAAAGAACAACAACAATAAAAACAATCTTTCCAATGATACAAGCAAGAGAACGGTAATAACTCTCATGGGAGGACGGGGCTATGTTAATTGGCGGCAGTCTTGTTGTGCAGTCGACCGCCAGAAAGCCACCGCACCCCCGACTCTGCCCCGGGATCCCAACAAAAACGACGCACATATCGTTGTATGGGAAACAAAACTGTAGAGAATTTTATCTGTTGAAATAGTACATTAATGATGACCAAATGTTAATTTTTTTGTATATCTCTTATTGTAAATTTGTTTATATGCGGCCTACAAATCCAGCTGTTCTCTTGCAAATGTGTAAATTAATTAAAATGCTGTTATTACAAGAGCTGATCCGTATCACATACATTGCACCGGGCTTATTGTAAATCTTTGATAAAATGTCATCGCAAAAATATAGTGAAGCAGTTTCTTGTTATTTTTCTAGTGTGTACTACTTGTCACATTTATAATACAGTTGACAAAGATTACATTGTCAAGGTCATTTGATAAATGTTGATATTATAAACACTAAAAGATATTTGTTTTCTATTATAATTTTATCATGACATTGAGAAGATACCCTTTTCCCATGTATATTACCGATTTAAATATAGTAGTTAATTTTTAATCTGAGAGAACAGCTACATCTATTACATTTAGACTGTCTGTGGATAAGGTATAATTTTATTATATCATTGAAACAGCTCATATTGTTAAATGTACAATGTAGCCACTAGGTGGATGTTAATATTTATTGTTATTGAAGAGTTCAGAGGAAGATAGCTCTTGTATGTGTATTTTTATATGTATATATGGCTCAGTTGAAATGTATTTTGAGCTCTTTTAATGTTTTTAAATAAAAGCGATTCATTCTTTGACATGAAGCACTCGTCAATCGGAGAACAGCCGAGTCTGCATGTCGCCATAGACAACATTGGCACCTCGCTTAATTCGATGCTTTATATCCCAATTTACAAAATTAGCTTCTAATATATTACTAACAGAAATATAAAATTTATATTTTACGTATTCGTATTATTTGTAACTTTGTAATTTGACTATATAAAAAAACAAAAACAAAAAAAAAACATTTAGTAAACAAATTTTAAGAATTTTATTAATAAGTTGAAAAATGTTTTACTTATGAGCTTCTTATGATATTTGCGTAGAGCTTTAAGTGAAATTTTGACCATGACAATGAATAATAAAACAGCATCCGATTCTCAAAACCCAATTGTATAAAATGCACACGTCTCTCAAGAAAACAATATCTAATAATCTTCATTGATTGCCTATTATCAGCTTCTTGTGTCGCTTTCTTTTCGAGAAGACTAAGAGTGCCACTATTTGTATCAGATACCGCTCTAAATAAGACACTTCATTGCCCTGAAGCCAAAACATTAAAAACCTGAAGTAGTATTGTATACATGCTTTACAAAACATAACAATTTATTAATCTAGGCCATTACGCTAGGTTAATAATTCTCTCACTTAAAATTCTGCTGTTTAATTACTTCAGCCTCAATCAAAACACAATGACTGTCAATGCATAACTGAAATACATCAATTGAGAATAAAAATCAATACAACACATACTGTACATATGTATCTAATTCCACTCTTTATAAGAATATATTTTAAACACGCCTTTATATTTAATTATTATTATAACTTGAATCTCTATTGTTATTGATATTGTTGTAGTTTTAAATTATTGATCTGGTATCAGTTTAGTTAATAGACAATTTAACTATTTATGTACTCATGTCTACATTAAATCTATGTCTAATCTTATCATGAATGTATATTAATTTTGGTTGTACATAATATATCAATGTAAACTGAGAGTGTAAATTCCCACTCTCACTTCTTTACTGTGACATTTTCGCACAGGTCACACGCAGCATGTGTAATCCATTATACGTCATTCAAATATAGAACTGTCAAAAAATTTAGAGATGTTGTCGAACATAACAATTCTCTTATTTTCATTTGGACGTTTATTTATGAACTTTTACGTGAACTCGATAAAGGAACAACCAAATTGCAATTACTATTGGAACAAATCTGAAGAACAATATTTATGTTGTATCTACTGCATTCATAAAAACGCTGACACGTATATTTTTACCAATTTTTAATTTCATTTGTTTGTATTCAGACTTGTGTAAAGTGCAATGAATAAAAGGCAATAAAACTCTAAATTTATCCACATGATTTTTTCTATTTCGTTTATGCATATTAAAAGCTATAATCATATGTTGTGTGTGACCTACTTTTTTCATCATTGATTACTTACAAATCTCACTTCATAAAATGCGATCGCATGTTAAAAAAAATATGTATATTTCTTGTCTGAAAAAAGTTTTAAGTATTAATATTGAATGGTGCTCCCCGCTTTGGAACAATGTAATTTTAATAATAAATACCTACCTGTGTTGCATGGATTATAAATGTATATAAAAATTGCAAAGTTTACAAAATATTTGCTTAATAATTAGGATTAAAAATTATATCAAATATTTTATATCCTTTTGCTACCTACCCAGTCTTAAAAATTTATACTGTAGCTAGTAAAAGAGTTTCAATGATAGATCATTTAAAATAGAATTGTCAATCACATGAAAACAAAAATAGTTTTTTTTTATATTTCAATTAAAAAATGATCCATCATTGAAAATATTTTTTGATGTTTCTAATAATTCATAATTTCAAAGTTTTCTAAAATGTAGTTGAATGCATTTTAACCATCTTAATTCTGTGCTTAAATATTTAATTCTTTTGAATAATTAAAATTTCAATATTCCTTTTACTTGATTTCATTCGTGACATGAAAGGTCATTAAAGTGACTCGCTCTTTTTAATTACTTAATATTTTTAAACATTAATTGAGATTAACTTGATGGATTTTAAACCCTAGTTATTTCTATTGTCTAATTATATTTGTAGATATTCGTATTGAAGTTTATTTACACAAAAAAAGTACTTTCAACATTTGATTACATTTTGTTGTTCGACGACCAAATTGTATTATTTCGTGAATTTAAGATGCATGTTTCGTAGATATATTTAGTTAAATACTGATGCGGTTGGCTTATTTTGGACAAAATATCTAAATTTGTTTGCATGAAGTGCCAGTTTAATGATTAAATGACTAAAAACTTAGATTAGCAGTTACTACACCTACTATTAGGTTAGATATTAATTTGTGTTTAGGATTTATTAGTTCTAAGCATAAAATAGCCTGAAATCTCTTGTCATTATCATTTTCACTGACACAATATTGTTGAAATTTATCCCATGGCCATAGTAATTTAATCGATAAAACCAGTGTAATGTAGTCAAAGCATTTATCTATTATTATGTATGTGTTATATATTGATAAGATGTACTATATATAAAATAAATATTGTCTATACATCAAAATTGGCTTACTTATTTATCTTTAGTGTTTGTTTTGTCTTTAGTGATTTCCTTTACCATGCCATGGATTAGAAAAATATTTACCTCAATCACTGCAATAAAATACCAATCAACAACAAAAATGTTTGTGGCACATTCAGGGAAATTCAAGATGCAACTGAAACAATGACTATGGAAAACTGGTTAACTGCGCTGAATGTGAAAAAGTGCTTTATTTTTTTTCTGGTGTAAAAATATTTTTTTTACCAATGGAATTAAGTTAATCTACTAATATAGAAAAGGATATACACATTTCTGACATAATGAAAAGCTTCATTTGCCCATATCTTTGCTAAATCGGATTTGATCAAAAAATGGTAACCATGGCCGTAAAGTGCGCGTCTACATGCTCATTTTGGTAAGTATACGAGGCCTTAGGATGAATAACAAAAAAGTCAAAAAGTCTAGAAAAAGTAGATTGTTCTAGACCAGGCGTGAGGAACCTGCGGCCTTAATGCCGCATTCAGCCTTTTGGCTACTCTGGTGCTGCCTTCTGGCTAATTCTGTAATTCTGTAAATTGATGTAAATTCGTAAATTCTGACCGTAAATTCCTGTTTCCGGCCAAAGATTACCTAGTCAATGTTTACTGCGGCCTTATGTTAAATCAGAAAATTCAATGCGGCCTTTAGAGAAGAAAAGGTTCCCCACTCCTGTTCTAGACCTAAAGCTGGTTTTCCAAAAAAAATAATTGGAACACAATTAGATTAGCTCAGCTCTTTACATCCTATGGATAGTCTTTCAGGATGCTAGAAAATGTTTATGGCATGGTTATGCTGCCAAAATCTAGGAGCATTCGCCCGCTGTGGTCTAGTTGGTTAGAGCTTGCTCTACCGATCAGGGGGGTCCGGGTTCGATTCCCGGTAAGGTCACATTGTCAAATTGGATTTTTTCAATTTTTCAATTGAGATCTAAGACATGGGTGTTTGTGACGTCAATTCTCCTTGAGTTAATCTCATGTGACTTACAAAAATTCTCATCGAGTATATCTCGTATGATCTTTCAACTTTAAAACTTTAAAAATATTTGACGCATTGGCGTAAGCTGTAATGTCAAATATTTTTTTTCTAAATAAAAAAAAATATATAAAAAAATGTACACTTGTAAATAAACTTTAGGGCACTTTTTCAATGACATATGCAACTACCTGATAGCTACAGTGATATAAATCAAAAATAATAGATTTGAGTTTTGAGACAATTGATGAGCTTTTCAATGGTGTATCATTATTTAAAAAACCATAAGCTATTTATGAAAATCACCCATTTATGAACATAATATATTTTTTAATGACAGTATTTTATATGAAATATCTAAAATACAACTTTAAATTTCTCGTCTACTGTTGTGATACTTATTGGCTGTTTTTGCTTTGCTTCACTTAAACTTTTTTTTTCTACCAGTATTTAGTTTGAAAAACCTAAATACATACTGGTATTCTTATATTCATCCGCTATTGTAACCCATACATTTATCCCACTGATGCCTCAAAGTTGCAGGGCATTATAAATAAATGTGACAGTAAGATTTTGCTTTTGATAAGTGCATCATTATTTTTTATTTTATAACTCAGTCATTTTTATGTGGGGCTAGATCAGTGATGTAGGAAGGGGTCCTGCTGCCAGGGGTGGTCCTTGAATTTGCCGCCCCCAATATTTCATCTAATTTTGTTTTTAAATCACTTCTCCTTTTTTTATCTATGAAATAGAAGTTTTTACTAAAGGCAGCTTATTTTTTTATGTATTTATTTTTTAAAATGCCGCCCCCAAAAATGTGCCGCCTGGGGTGGTCTGCCTTTGCCACACCCCTTTTGCTACGCCGCTGGGTTAGGTTTCTGTTTTTGATTGGCATAATTTATAAATATTGAAATTGACTTTTTATTTTATCTCACTGTTTCTTTTAGAGAGGTTAATCAATAAAGTATAAGAGCAATGTAATGTTTAAAAGTTTTTAAGCTTGCTTTGATAATTAAAAGTTTCATATAAAATCATATAGTATAACTAATTTTGAAAATCGGGCTGCAAAATATTAACCCGGGCTTCAAGGTTTATTCATGTAACAAATACAGTGTGAAGACTCGAATATTATTTTTTTTAGCCCACCTAAAACTTTAGATCACGAGCAGTCTCTTCTTATAAGACAGTTTTTTTAACGGAAAGTTTTCTAAATTTATTGTATACTCAAATTTATTGTACAAAAATGATTGCGATATTGAATTTTTATAAATGTAAGGGATTTTGTTTTTCTTTGTTGCTTTTAATCAATTATACCATCGTGTGAGATTTTTCAGCATATGGCAATACAATATAAACAGAGTGAGTGTTTTGAAAATTATTGTTTTTCTCGATATGACAAATCTTGTTTTGTTAATATGTACGTTTCTATTTACAATCATCGTTCTCATTGTGTTCGGTGGAATGATTGCACAGTTGTTACCGCTGGAGATTTCTGAGTTTCTTACTTCTTTTTTCAACTTTTAAAATAACATTTAGGTTATGTGTAAATTTACCAATTCTTGAAGTCTTTCCTTCGAAACACCTAACCGTCTGATCTGTATTGAATTGTTTTCGTATGTATTTGACAGGATGGATGAGTCCAAAAATGAGTACATATTTGACGACGACCTTTCGCAGGAGGAAACGTCACCTACGTTTTCGATCAGGTCTGTCAATTTCATTAACATCTTTTTTCAATAACATTGGTTATAATACCTCTTAAAGTACCGTTTAAAATAAATTGTATAATATAGTTAATTCTCATTTAAAAATTTCAGTTGCACCAATGTTCCTGATTCACTACTGAATGGAGAAGTCGCCGAAAAACACTTTGGAAAATTTGGCACTGCTACCAAAATTTTACTGAGACCAAAAAACCTGTCGTGCATTGTGGATTACGAGACTCGCGATGCCGCTGAGAGAGCTATCTTAAATGGAGGGGCATTTGACGGTTTTGAATTTAATGTGACATGGAACAAACTTAGAAAGTAAGTATTGATAATATTAACTCTGAATTCTTTTTCTCACTACAAGTTAATTTTTTTAAAAATATAATCATTGAGTCGCATGAATTCCCAGCTAAAAGGGGGGCTTTGCGTGACGTTTGCACGAGGGCCGCAAATTTCTTGCTTTGCCACGTGAGTCTTATGTTATTATTGACATATGCTTGAAAGAAAGTTCATTTTTAAAAACTGAATTCATGTATAATGGAATGGAAATTCCTTATCAAACAAAGAGAAATATTGAGCAATTAGATAACATTGAATGATAGTTTATGGTTGTAAAACGAACGAATTCATAAATATACGACAATGTCCATATCAAAATTTGACTACACAAAGAAGATGAAAACAAAGCCATATTTCCAATTTCATATAATGCCAATTCAAGTAATAATATTCAATTGCCCACCATTCAATTTCGTTAGGGTATGATTTACTTTGGCATGGAAGTATACATATTTTAAAAATAAATTAAGTTTATTTGGTTATACCAAACATCCTTAACAACTTTTTTCAATTCATTTAGTGTGTTGGGCTTAAGGTCTGTAATTTTTTTGTCAATTATCGCCCAGACATTATGTTGAGATTGGGGCTGTTACCTGGCCATAAAAGGTTCTTTATGCCAAGATTTTCTTTGTGATCCATCAACCAAATAATAGAAGAGAATATAATGAACACATTTATTTGTAAAATACCACTTGTCCACTTTTGTTATATATGATTAGACCTGTTCCGCTCATGGCGAACATTATCAACTGATTTTTATTTATACATAACAAAGCACAAAAGAGCGTTTTATTATTGTAGTATATTTTTTTTATAATCACACTATTGTCAGACTTATAGTACGATGACACCAACAAAGTTATTAACTTTATTTTATAATTGTTTAACTGAATTTTCAACCGTTACCATCTCTTAGGCAATATGATATGTTACCCCACTGTAATAAATTAAATCTTTTCCACCAGGCGACCTACAAAAGTATCGGATGATCCGGAATGGTTGCCGGATCCAGAAGTGGCTGCAGAATTGGCCTCCATGATCGGAGATTATCCTCGATTACCCCGTCTTAACCGTCAACAAAGTAATAATAAAATTGTATATATATAATTGAAATATTTTCTCTAATGTTATTATTATGTATATTCTCTATCGTAAGTGTGTACTTATGGTTTGTACTTTTGTTTTAGAAATGGATATGGAACATTCGCCTCCTACGTCAAATCGAAAACTGCATGTAAAGAAAACTTCACTAAAACCCAGCATTAAACCCAGTGTTTTGAAAACAAAAATGAAACCTCCAGAACCCAAAGAGACAAGGTCAATAACTATTTTATTGTAAATATGATAATGTTCTCTTTGTTGGGCTACATACAAACACAATAATTTACATGTATTAAGACAAATCTTCGCTGAGAAAAAAAACAGAATTTATGCGAATAAGTTGTATGTGTCCAGAAGATGAATGATAAGACGATTTATAGTAGACCGTTAGTGATTTCCAACGTTATTTAAAGAAATTGAGAGAGTGCTGTTGAAAGTCATATTGATCAATCATTGAAAGCGAGCCTTTCTGCTCGGGTGAGGATTCTATAAACACGTCTTGGACCTGTTTACTTTTTTTCACTAGCCACTTTATATTGCATCATAATAAAATTAATTTATATTCCTTTTTTTTCATTCTGTAATTGTACTCTAAATTCAAAAAGGCAGAACATGTTGAGTTTTCGTTCAAACAGCTCAATAATATGTCAAATTAAAAGAGTAATTACACATTGAATGTTTATTAAAGTTGATCAATTAAATTTATCTATTTGTATCATTGATTGCATTCATAAAGGAGGCTCGAGGACACTTTGAGTACTTTGCGAAACGGGCGTAACAGCATCAATTTTATAGGATATTTTTTTAGCATAATAATAAAACTAAACAGTTTTAAAATTCATCCAATGAAACTAAAATAGTCTTTTCAAATACAGAGCACTTCCTGTACCGGCATCCACTGTGGTACGAAACATAGACCGCGACGAAGTCCGCCAACTTATAAGCAAGCAGTGGGTGACGAGCGAAGATAAGATGAAGGCTTTGGAATGTAGGGATCGACTAGTGAGAGCCCGCTTGGCCACGAGGAGAGGCGCAATCTGTGGTTCTTGTCCAGACATGTGTCCTGAAAGAGAACGTCTCACAAGGCAGGCTCAACGGCAGGTTGTGGATTTATCACTATTTTTATTCAATTACGATTCTCAATACAGTGAGACAATTTCTTGTTCTTTACTTAACAATTGGGCGAAATCAATTTGATCAACAGCTGCAACACTTTTCCTTCCTTGAAGTATTTGAATAAATATACCACCGTAGGAGAAAATAAAGTCATTTTGATCACTTCTTGTAGGTTTTTCAGTCCCATATTTCACATCAAAAGACCACTCGTTAAAAAAACTGTCAACTAAATGTAGAATCGTAAAATATAATATGTCTACACACTATAGAGCAACTAGCAAGCACTGCCCCTTATTATACTTATTATACTGCATATTACTAGCATAAGGCTGGCTGCTTCATAAAGTTCAATATTTGTTTTTGATTAATGATTTTTTTATTATATTGACAACCGGCCGAAACAAGAGGCGAGCAGGATTAAAGATCAAAACAGTACCAAAGCTCTGCAGTAATATTACATTTTTAAAATAATTTTTCATAGTATCCATGTTTGCAACCATTGTCAATTTTTGTTATAGGTGGCCGCGTACGAATGCGATCCATCAGAGATGGGCTCAAATCGAATGGACCCACTACGGGCTGTGAAGCAGTACAGTCGCAGCTCGGCAGATCAAGAGGAGCCACTCACCTACGATTTGAGACCGGTGCCAGTACTGCAACAGACTCTCGTATACCTCTTGGCTAACATTATGGATTTGTGTGATGAGCCCGAGGTAAATAGCTCTTGGATTCAAATGGCGTATGTGTTGTGTAACTAATCTTAAAACTGAAAACTTACCCTCAATTTGTTTTATTTTTCAGACATTACTCGGCGACTGGTTTCATTTTCTTTGGGATAGATTGCGAGCTATTCGAAAGGATATAACTCAACAGGCTCTCTGCTGTAGAGGTTTGTACATTATGTATAGAATGATTTTGCAATTAAATACATGAGAAAAAATAATTTGGTTGAAATCGAAGGGCCTAGTTCAATTACGTTAAATGATATTGGCATCGTTCGACATTATTTTCAACAAAAAAAAATTATAAAACATTTTTAGTACTTTTTCCACATAAAATTTATTGGATCAGGACTGGTTTCGCTCACGGTGAGCATTGTCGACTGATAAGAAATACAAAGAAACAGTGATATTTATACAAAATTTATGTAAGAAAAACAAGGTATGACAAACAATGGTATTTCTATTTTGAATTGCTATTTTCTTACATAACTTTTGTATAAATATCACTGTTTCTTTGTATTTCTTATCAGTTGACAATGTTCACCATGAGCAAAACCGGTCCTGATCCAATAAATTTGATGTGGAAAAAGTACTAAAGATGTTTTATTATTATGCCATTCCACCAAGTATTGACAGTAAACACCTTAAAAGTGATTATTTTTAACGTTCGAGTTCGTAGCAGGGTGCATTCACATTGTAAAATTCTTCTTATTTCAACCATTCGCGAAATACCAATAATATCTAACTGATATCTATTGTAATCTTCAATGATACTTCAATAAATGCTATGCAAATTTGTCTAGGGTCACCCCAATTTGTACCCTGTTGATCTTCAATCTTATTTTCGACGTTGTTGAAAAGCTGTGAAGGGATATGCTGTTTCTTAACTGCTATAATATGACTTCAAGTGATACTTAATGGAATATAATATTATCCATTCCAAATGCGAAACTATTATTTGCATTTTGGCAGGTTCGGTGACATTGGTGGAGGCGTGTGCAAGATTCCACGCTCACTGTGCAGCCAGACTAGTCGAGGAACCAGCTTCATCTTTTGATCAGCGACTCAATACGGAGAACCTCTCCAAATGCCTTCAGACCCTCAAGTACATGTATGGTGATCTCCGTACAAGAGGCGACTCTCAGGCATGCGCCAATGAATCTGAGTTTCGGACTTACGTGGTGTTACTCAACATGCAGGATGCAAACTTCATGTGGGAGGTATAATACGGTTTTTTGAGTTTGGAATATTTAATAAATAGGTTTGCCATCAACAAAAATTTTAATTTTCAACTCCATATATTTTGACAAGCTCTGTGTTAAGTAGACAGTTCCTATGACCTTGCCATTACCACTGATGTAACAAAGAGCCGCCTTGTCCACTTACTTAGATGATCCCCCTAATTTACCTATATTATTTAAGGTCCTGAATTTTGAATACATCACAAAGTCAAACCAACTTATCACCAATATTTGACAGTATCTATTTATCCTCCAAGCTAAACTATGCAGTTGTGACCTCTTTAGGTGTCGTGATTTGCTACTATAAATGTAAGCATGTTATTTTATTTTCAGGTTCAACAACTGGATCCGGCAGTCCAATCGTCACCCGAAATACGCTTCGCCATCAAAGTTTTCACAGCCATCGACAACAATAACTATATCAAGTTCTTTAAGTTGGTAAAGGAGACGACGTATCTCAATGCTTGCATCCTGACACGCTACTTCAACGACATCCGGGCTCGTGCTCTCACCAGAATGATAAAGTCGCATTCCCCACGAGGAATGTCACAGTTTCCTGCCTTCAAACTGATGGACATGCTAGCTTTCGAGAGCATGAACAGCATGGAAGTTTTCCTTGAACACTACGGTCTTGAGATGCAGACCACTACTGACGATGAGTATTCCTTTGTAATTTTAGATAAAAACGCTTTCTGCGATAACAGTACGCCTTGCGGTCAGGAGAGGGTTCGAAATTTAGTTGAATCGAAGAGAGATTGCTCTCTAGGCGAGTTGATATACGGCGGTGATTTACCGGTGAGCGATTTTGAACAACATATGCCGCATTCCAGTTTCGATGCGAAGGGATATCTCAAGAAAGAAGCTATCTTAGCTGAAGATCAAGGATATAAACCGCCTCCTGGTAATATGGAGGAAGTCAAAAATATACTTAAGAATGCAACAATGACTTCTAAACAAGAAAGTAAACAAATAGAACAGAGGCCTGTTGAGAAACACAATGACTACACTTTTGCTAAACCGGAAACAGTGAAAATTTTTAATCAACCTCAGTTGCCGCCGTTCAATGCATCTTCGAATCCTGTCGCTACCAACCCCTTCAAAATTCCAAGCAGTAATGTATTTAAAACGGCAGTAGAAAACTTTGAAAATAAAGATCAAGACGAGGGAAAAAATATTTTCCGTACTGAAAACAAATTCGTTTTTTCCAAACCTGCTGTCACGGAGCCGGTGAGAAATATTTGGCAAAACAGCAACCAAACTGAAAATATATTCAGTAAAAGTTCAAATGAACCAGACAATGCGGTCAATTCTAATATCTTTGGAAGCACTGTTCCCGGTAAGTTTTTGTTCTCGAAGCCAGAAATTCATCCCTCAAATATATTTTCTAATATGGGTAGCGTCAGACCTGTCACAAAAACAGCTTCGTCACTCGATAACTCGTCTACTAATCAAAATAACATATTTAAAAATGCTGCTAGTAAGTTTCCGTCGACAAATGTGTTCAACCCCGGCCCGCCAACCGGTAACACACCGTTTCCATCTACGTATCCTTTACCTAACTCTTTTCTTCCACCGTATAATAAATTTAAACCAGCAGAAGATGAAAAAATTAGACAAGAGTTAGAAGAAGCCAAAAAAAAACAAGATGAAGAATTGAGGAAACAGCAAGAGGCGATCAAAGAAGAAATGTGTCGCCAGCAAGAGGAGTTAAGGAGAAAAGCCAAGGAAAACCAGGCAGAGTTGGAAAGAAAGGAAGCAGAGAGAAAAAGAAGGGAATTGGAAGCGGCGATCGAGAAACAGCTTCAGGAAATAGTACCTGAAGTAATCAATGAAGTCATTCATGATATGTGTGAAGACATTATTCAAGAAGAAATCTGCCGTTTAGAAGATATAAATGACGCTTCTCTTTCAATATGCGAAGACGTCTTGCTGCGGGTGTGCGAGGAAGAATGCGAAGCCGGACTGCGTGCAGCCAAACGTTTGCGGGAAATTCGTTTGCGAATAATTACGAGATCCACAGCTCGCAGTTGGCGGAAGCAAGTCGCCAAGTCCTGTCGACGGCGTTCACTCCTCCATGCCACTCCAGCATGGCTTCCGGCGCGTACGCCTCCTGCTCCGCTCTCGACTCAGAATGATGCCCTGCTTCGTATGAGGAACTTTCATCGGAAAAAAAGTTTTACTTTCGAAATGCCAGTGAAACCAGAACGTCACACAATTAATCTGTTCGAAACTGTTAAGAAATCTCTTGTTCGAATATCACAAGAAATGGATCGAAATTCTCACTCACTCAATCTGAATTGGAAGATTGTGACTTCTATGCCAGACGAACAAGAATCTTCGGATTGTTCGATGTTTTTGCAGGATTGGATCTCTGAAGTCTTCTCTGATACCAGACAGCCTCTCAAAAGCGGCTCAGTTTACTTAAATGAACACAGTTGGCATAAGAAATTTGCCATTTCTGTTTGTAATATAAGCAGTGCAGAACTTCAAACTAAGAAACATACGTGCCTCGAGAAAGTATCCGGAATGAATGGATTAATCTTCTATGGAGACCTTCAAACTAAAAATATATCAGTTCTTAATGAAAGAATCCAGAAGGCTTTAATGTTGAAATGCACTCTTCAATGTATTCCGATCGCTTTGGTATTATTTAGTGAAACATCGCAAAGATTTCCTGCTTTAGAGTCGCACCTCGAAAAGTACAAAAACTCTGGCACTATTTCTGATTATAAATTGTTCACGATGAAGGAATTCTCTGAGAGATCAGTCTCTTTATCAACCAAAGAAGCTTTAAAATGGCTTGCCAGAAGATATCCTAGTAAACCGCTTATAGAATCAAACCGTCTTTCAACGTTTCTCGATCAGTGTATCGGTAGTGAGCTATGGTACAGATTCAAATTATCGCTGCATTCTTCATTTCGCGATGCATTCCAAGATACTCGAAAAATTGTCAGTTTATACAATGAAGCCGTCAATAAAGCAGCGAGGATGGCGTCTGACCCTGAATTGCAGAAGTATCCTACATTTCCAAAAGAATTGTGCGAGTTTTTGCATTACGACAATGTTTATCCGAAAGATTATGAATACTTCCCCAAGGATTGGAAATCAAACTTAAGAAGTCTTTCTAATATAATTACTTCGACGTTTGCATTACCGCATTATACGGGGGAATGGCCACCGCGCTCTGTCGAATCGTTCCAAAAGTCTCTGAGACAATATGTGAGAAACCTTCAATGGTTTTCTGATCCAGAGAAAATTACGTTAAAAATATTCAGCATCATGAAAGACTTGGAAGACGAATGCGAAGAAAGAGAAGAGTTAATTTCTTTTCTGGACATAATGAAAATACTTATATCGGGAAAATTACTGGAACCGATAAAAATGGCGCCGACTTATTCGACTGTCGTCTATTTTAAAAAAGACCTGTATAATTATAGGACCACTCCGTGGTGGTGCAAATCTGATGTTGTAAAAGATGTCTCACCTGTGGTTGATGATTATTACGATGACGATTTTAATGTATTAGAAATAAGCGCATCGAAGAAACCTAGGATGGATTTCTCAGAAGAAATGCCCGAAGATGTGTGGATGACTTCAGTGCTGTCCGATATGGACACAACTATTCAGCAAGGAAACAAATGTCACGAAATGTTTTCCGATATAGAAAAAAATCTTGAAAAAGAATCTGCCAAGCATGCAAGAATGGAGCAGTTGCTGTTGTCGGCATTGCAAGACGGTTGATTGTAAACCGAAGGACAATTTTTTAAACACTTGACATTCTATAATTAAAAAAAAAGACCAAGTCTTTTTATTTATGATATTATTTATTAAAGCATTCATCGTTGTAACCAATCCTACCACTTTTTTTATTAAAAAATGTGCCTTGAAATATCTTTAAAAATGTGTATATAATAAATTTTATCCTGATATCATCATTCAGAATATTTTATAGTTCAATCTTTTTTTTTCCATTTATCACTTAAATCATGATTTAGGCCTACAATGTTTTTGTTTGTCTTTCTTCATTTGTCTTCTTTGCCACCACTGTATTAAATTGTGTTATTTAAATAAAAAATACTTTTTGTAACAATGAAATTTGTTTATTGGCTTTAAAAGCGACTACAATTTTCACAATGTTTGATTAGTGTTAAATTTTTCACTACAGAGATGAAATAAGCAGACGAGCCGCTTTACAAACTTATACACATTAAAATAGAACTGAAAAAATATATAGTAATATTTTACTATCCGTAAACAATATTTAGAATGTAACAGAAATATGAATCAAATACTATTTTTTTAGTTCAATTTGGAAACCTCTTTTAAATTGTTATAATGATGCGGTAATCCAAATATAAAAATTACACATCTGAAACAAAAAGAAAGGAAAAATAAATTAATACATCGAAATGGCCACCCATTTTGGCAATGTAGTTTTATAAAAAATACTTTTTTTAACTCTGAATTGACTAGCACTAATATATTGTAATACTTCTCAGTAATAAAACTTAATTAAATCTGGGTGACCTGTAAACTAAAACACAGAAAATTATGATAATTAAATTAAATAGGAACAGCTTTTTCAGACTCGTTTCAAAAAAACATCTGATTTCTTTTTTTACAGTCAGTATATTTATTACATTGAATTCAAACCAAATCTACACCACAAATTTCAATAACGATTAGAGTAATCTGCATTTGCTATGCACTGACAATCTAACAAATATGCTGATGGATACAGCAGCTTTCCGACGTGATTCAAATAATCTAGCAAACTGGTTATATTTTTTACAGAGCCCGAAACTAAAGGAAGGTTTTTTTTATATCATCTTAAAACATACGGTTGGATGTTTTGCATTGTCGAAGAGCCTCATTGAATCCATCGCATAGGGTGAGGTCAGACTGGCCCTGGGCACACTGTAGGAATTGTTTGATTTCCCAAGCGCAGGGACCAGACGGTTCTTGAGCTCCTGTTGATTGATATTGCTGCTGAGCTGGAGCGGCAGCAGGGGCGTGCTGTGCATCTGAATCAGATCCGCTTCCACTGAACATGCCTGTCAAAGCGTGACCCGCCACATGACCCTGAAAAAGAAATTTGTGATATTTTTTTATCAAGTATATACAGTGGATCCTCGATCCTACGTTTTTCAAGGGATCGTAATAAATGAACGAATAATGCGGGAAATCTTCAAATAACACAAAAAAATGTTTAATTTTCAAAAAACTCATTTATTTATTAATTAAAGAACAAATAAATGTATTTTTAACTTGTTTAATACAAACTAAGTAGCCTATTTGCAGTTTGGGACTTAAATTTTAACAAACACTTCAAAATCGCGTACATTTCTAAGTCAACTAACTCCTTTTTGCTATGTCGACTCGTTTTTCTCCAGATTTTTTTCCAATGTCTTTAATTATTTTCAGTTTCTCAACTAGAGTTCTAGTTTATTTCATTTAGGTATTTTAGTTTTGACTTTTGAGTTAGAAAAATTTACGCAACCAGATGAAATGCAAGATTATTTATAACAATAATTTACAATTTTTGTGGAGTATAACTATAGTAATTTAACAATATTTCTGTCCTGTAGTTGAGAGGATAACATTAAGGTTTTAGTTGTAGTGCTAATGGGTTCAAATCTACTGAAATGTCTGTACTGATCAGGGCTTCGAACCGCTAATTTTTTCGTTCCAGTTCAAGTAAAAAAATATATATCGGTTCGGTTCCGGTTTTCATTCCGCCAAAAATAACAGTTTTTAACGGTTTTCGGTTCAGCTCGAATCCAAAAGCCCAGGAATTTACTGATTTGCTCAAAATATCTCCGTGACTCGTTTTTTTTTAGCCCGAGGAATTTGAAAATCTAAAAACCCTATACTAGCCTGGACCCAAAAAAACCGATATTTTTTTTGGTTCCGGTTTTCGTTCCGGTAAAAATAACAGTTTTCGGTTCCGTTCCAGTTCGAACCCCTGGTACTGAGACAGTTACAAAAAATGATTTTTCAATCTATTTAAGGATTTCTGTTTGTGGCAAAGATATTGGGTGTATAAAATTTTTCTTCCATTCATACAGTCCTTAAAATGCGGTCATAGCGATTAGTTAACCACTAGTCTCGTCTTGGTCCTACCCTTCTATCCTTACTTTCTTTTAAACAAAGAGAACTTGAGCAACTGCATAACGAATAGTTCTTGTAGAAAATCTTAATACAGTATTTTTGTATAATATTTCATTTATTTTACAATAAAATCATCACTAAATATTTATGATTTTGTAGGCGGCTATAATTAAATTTAAGTGTCCCGAATTGGAGATCAAGCTATCAGCCCAAATTTATAGAAGGTTAAAAGATGGATATGTTAAGTAACCTTGTTGAAATCCTATTTAAATGGTTAATAGCTTACATTTCGCAAGTCAGATTAAAATCAGTTACTCATTAAGATTGTTGCTCAATCCTTGTAACAATTTTTAAGTAGAGTACCATCATTCAAATCCAGAAAAGATTGATTACATAATATCAGTGGTACCGTACCAACTGTCACAGTCTAAAGTTCAAATATTTTGATGTATTTACGACTACAATAATTAGATTTGACTTATGTCACTTATTTTGAATGACATGCGAAAAATTACGACGTAATGTTAACAAAATACATTTTTTCTTGATTTGATTTGATTTGAAATAGGTACATGCGTGGTAGGGTTCAATAGGTGAAACATGTTCAGGGCGGAAAAGGTTAAGTAATTATTTAAACATGAATTAATTTGATTATATCCGTAACTGATATAACCTCAAAATTATGACATGCCAAATCTTAAATTATAACACAATCTGCAAATTCAAAAAATGCGGACGTCTTCAGGGCGGAAACATTTATTCATGTTCACAATAAGCTAGCCTTGATCTTGAAACTAATTTGATCTAGGGAGAAACGTCACTCACCACAGCGGATCCTACGGCAACTCCACCAGCAGTTGCAGCCATTTGCGCAAACATGCTGGGTTGCTGAGGAGCTCCGGGAGCCACCATCGGGGCGGAGGCTGGAGCCGGCGCTGGGGCGGGCAACCTGGATGGCGGTGGAGCGGCAGCCCTAAAACGTCAATCACATTTTTATAAAGCACATTGTCGTTCACATCCATCTGTATGTCACATATTAACTCCAAAATCGTAATTGTACCTCCTAGGGGCTGGCGGTGGGCTTGCTGATCTTCCGCGACGAACCATTTTTACTTATTTATCACAATAAATTTACTTATATCACAAAATTAACCACAGACGGTCACACAGCAGATGCTCACAGACTGGCAGATTATTGTTATCTAACGAAACTGCTGATCTCCGATATTATACAGACTTCATGCGGAACTTTCTCGAAGAAGGTGAATAAATTAATAATTGCTACAATACTTATTTTCCATCTCTTTTCAAAGCAAGAGGTTTAGATGTCTGAAATAGCGACGTATGTCAATTTTATTCGGAAAATGCTGTGACGTGAACTACGACGCATTTAAAATCTTGACATATTGCCAACATTATCATGCGATAAAACTGTGAAATTATTGTGCAACAGTTGTCTATGGTACTAATTATAATAAAATAAAATATGTGTGAATATCATAAAAAAACCGTTTATAATGCACACGTATTTATACTGCAACATTGATTTCACTGCCCTAAAGATAAAAATAATTCACTAATATAAGTCCCTATGTTGCTCGATATAAAAAAAATCTTAAACAATTTGACAATTGTGTGACAATTGGGTGACAATTTTTTTTTCATTCCACTATTGAAAAGAATATGTCTCCATCTATTTAATTAAACATATACGTACTATCCAATAAATTTAATCAATCATGTGTGTAGAGAGACAATGTGACAGAGTAAAAGGGAAAGATTCGAAACCTTTGCAAAATATAATACAAGGCATAAAAACATTGTTTTAAAACCTCCTCATTATATTTCAATATATAAAACTATGGGGTAAAAAATATCATAGAATGATAATTGACTGGCTGTTTTCTTTGCCCTCTGATAAGTAAATAGTGATGGCTTTGACGTTATATTGTTCGTGATCAGTTAAAAGGTAATTAGTTATTCAGCGTCAATGGTACTGCATCACAATAATTCATCTCTTATCTATTTAACTTAACACAATGTAAGTATACGTGTTATGATTCATAATAAGAATATGTTCTGACACGTAAGTTAGCTAGTACTAGCTATCTATTTAATAATCAATACATAATTAATAAATGACGTTTTTATTTTTTGATAACTACAGTAATTGTAGGCAAACCATTTGAATTAATTAGTAATATGAGTTGTCTTAATCTAGAGAGACTTGTTTTCTTAAATATTTTTTTTTTATTGGAGTGATATTTGAAACATTTGCCAATACCCTTGTCAGAGTTACGGGTTTTTTCATGATTCCGCGGCCCTAGAAAAATTGGATACAAATCAAGCCTCTTCTCTCCTTTTCACTTCGATTCTTACCTTGATTCAGTGAAGATTCAGTTTGATTGCCAGAATCACAAAATTACAGTAATATAAATAGGTATTTTCATAATTTCAGTATGTCAAAACATAAAGGGCAGGGTGCAGGAAGAGCCGAGTGAAAGTGAGGTAATATGCTATTTTACACGCGAGACCCTCAATTTAATAAGCATGTCGCTTGGAGGTCTTAGACTTCAGCCTTTTAGCATATACATGGTAAATCCGGCCCTGGGTACACGGTTGAAAAGAAAAAAATATTTATACGTGTCGCTAGGATAATTTTCATTTTATAATGATATAAGTCCCTTTTTGGTATTATATATAGTTGTGACCGTATTAATGTTTTTATAAAAGTATAGTGGATCCTCTCATAACGAGGTTAATTCGTTCCAGAATCTTACTCGTTATGTGAAACACTCGTTAAGCGAAACAATTTGTCTCATATAAAACAATGTAAAATACAATAATGCGTTCCCTGACAGAAAAAATCATTTTTTATATTTTTAATGTTTATTCAAATAATATTACATACTTATAAATTGTTATGGAGCGTAACAACCTGGAATAAGATTCCGATTTGCAAAAAAAAAAACAAAAATGACTTTATTAAGTAGGACATATAATTTATTCTTTTTTACTAGAAAGTTGTCTAGAGACATTTGTTTTTGCCGACGCTTAAAAATTTGGTGAAAATGTGACAGCATTATCATTGAATAAATTTGTAAAACGCATAGCCACCTCTTTTATTAGGGTGATGCTTCTCAATGTACGATGCAACAGTTTTCCATGCTTTCAGCATTTCTCTTATTGCGTCAGAAGATTGTTGTTCTGCTACTTCTTTCTCCTCTACTAACAATTTCTCCTCCATAAATTATTGCTGTGAAAAATAATGCAACTCCATAAGCACTTTGGTGTCAGCTCTTGACCGTGCTCTTCCATAAGCTCATCAATATCGTTGTTTTCCACCTCCAGTTCCATGGTATTGGCCAAAGATACAATCTTGTTGACTGTAGACTCCACAGGTACTGTTTCAAACTCCTCAAAATCACATTCAACAACGCTCTCTGGCCAAAGCTTCTTACGAGCAGAAGTGAAGGTCCTCGTGGTAACCCCTTCCCATGCTTTGTCATTCATCTTGAGGCAAGCGACGATGTGAAAGTGATCTTTCCAAAACTCTGCGTCCAGGTTCCACTGTATATCGCCGAGACTATTTTTTAGGAAACAGAAAATTTTAGTACAGTGGCGTAACTACGTAGGCACTATACTTCACAAATGTAAACGAATTCGAAAACATAAGGTCTCAAAAGCGTTTCATTAGAAATAATTGTGTTTTTTTTAATGAGTCAATTTGATATAGGTAAGATCAGTGGCGGTTCGTGACCTAAAATCTTGGGTGGGCTAGAGAAAAGTTTAGCATTGTATACTATTTACGAAATTGTGCATGTTTCTACTTCACATTATACATTAATCTGCAAGCAAATCAACAAATACTACGACATTACTGCAAAGCATAAATTATTATATAATGAAATCAAAGCTAATGTAAGTATGAAATAATAGAATAGTAAAAACTGGACCTCAAATACGTCATGGGGGCCATACCCCCTAAGAAGAATATATGTTCCATTTTTCTAATTTATTAAAACTTTATTGTGAAATGGTCATTTTCATTGTTTAGTTTACTATGTTTTATAGAATACATACTAAATTATGTATTGACTATTTTTGTACAGATACATTATTTTTAATTCATTTATTTTTTATGTATTATTTATGTATCATGTTTATTTTCAAATTGAATGGCCGCATCCTGGGGCAATTTCTGGATCGGCCACTGTAAAGCACTAAATATACCACAGCATTTTTTTATGGAATTGCATTTTATTGGATTAATATATTTGTATTATTTTTAATTAATTTAGCAAACTGTAAGTAATGTTCAGTTGCTAAATAAAGGGGTCGGTAGTTTTTAATAATAAAGGTCATCGTTTACATTTAGTCAACATATTTTCTCGCAGTAGATTTCTGTTTTAACCATTGATAATGTTATCGTCGACGTTGGCAACGACAAGATCCAATCATAATAATATATTGTTGTTACGAACGTTTGTTAAGCGCTCGTAGCTGCTGCGTAGAGGGTCATAAAAATGAAGAGAGAGGTTATTACACTTCGACGCTAATAGAGAGACGGCGCATTTCCAGATGCAAGTCTACAGACGTCTCGGGGCAACTCGACGCCGCCGGCGACGCTCGGTTTTCACGAAATACGAAAATACTGCTTTATTTGCAGGATTTATTTGTCTTTAATCATACTGCTTTGTTTACAATCAAAATATAAACATTCAATTGTTATAAAATTGGATGTTTCTTTATTATAGTAACATCAGAATTTATAATTCATAAATATACTTACTTACTAACTATATATGAAGGAAAGAAAAGGCGGCAGTTTTTATAATATTAAGAGATTGGCAAATCAATTTAAACGATTTTTTCTTTTATACATAAAACGTCAATTACTACTAAATATTAATAATAAATATCAAAAAATGAATAGTAAATATTCTTATCGGTAATATCTTACTATATATTTTAATATAATTGACATTGTTTTGTGAACTCCGTTTCATAACTGATGTGTTAGGACCATATAAACTGCCGCTTTTGTTAAAAATTGATGTTAATTCTTCATAAATTTACGTGTTAGAGCCTTATTTAAAAAAAAAATACCTTTCTAATATATACGTAATTGCCAGCTCTACGCGATGACATATTTAACTAATTTTCAATTACTACAATCTTTGTTTCTAGAGCTCTTATATTATGTATCTCGTAAACGAATTAAATTAATTTTCGATGGATTCAGCGGAAACCTAGTGGAAATTAATTTTAAATATACAATTGAATTTGATAACTTTGTTTTTTCGCTGCTTGTGTGACTGGTACGTGTTTCGTCTCTCTCCGAGTCTGAAGCTGCTTTTCAGTCTGAATATTCGAGGTACGTGTCAGTGGAATAACACAATTATCAAATTTTGTTTAATAGTACTCAACTAATCTTGAATTATGATGAATCTATTAGAAGTCTTATACATACCGTGCTAAAAATAAATACACAATGCCAATGATTTGTTTTAATTTTGGCATGAAGGTATTAAACAATGAGTTGATTTATTGTATATCTTATATTTTAAACTATTGGTTGACAATGCACGCAAAAATCCCGCAGCCTTGCAAATTGCGTTTATTAGCTTTTTATCACCTTTGTGCCTTTTAAACTGTCGACATTCGATATATGTAGGTAATAGTAATCTTTCAAACACAACATGTAGGCAGTGATGTGCTGCTAAAATTATATCAACCGGCTCGCACCTTGGTAAACACTAACACCCAATTTTTATACATATTTTTTTTCAAATTTAAGATAAAATTATCATACATTACATTTTTTTTATTTACATTAGGTACATAATTTATACATTACATGAATTCATTCCTGATAGTGTTTTGATTTCCATTCGAAACATTAACCGTGACCAGTGCCGGCGCGATGTCATTTGGCGCCCTAGGCAACGGTTATTGGCGCGCCCCATTTTTTCTAAATAATGAAAAAAATCGGAATCATTAAAAATATCTTTTAAAATATCCATGACCGCTCCCAATGTGAATCATATGGTCTCCTAATGTAAGTATTTCAACATAAGTTATTTACATGAACTGTTTGTAACTCAGTCGCCCAACCTCTTTTTTCGAATCATAATTACAACGAACATATACAAACGTCAAAAAAAAATACTCCACTTATGCGCCCCCTAATTATTTGCGCCCTATGCGGTTGCCTATTTCGCCTGTATGGTGGCGCCGGCCCTGACCGTGACGAGTTTTATTCGTCTATAATCTGCTGTGTGATGGTGACTTCTGAGCCACGAATTAACGAATGGTGTGGAATCCCATGAAGTCAGAAACAAACCTATCAAATCAATGGTCATCAAGTTTGATGTACATGTGCCGAATACTTAAATTGGCCCTGTTTCTAATCAAATAGTATTCAGTAACGAAAATCCTCGTTCCGCCACTGCAAAGTGCATTGCAATTGTGTTAATGTTATTTTTATATGCCAACAAAATAGTACACAAAACGGCCGCATGTTTTTCCTTTATGCATGTCGGATGAAGTATTGTTATCGTGTAAAAATTCGATTTCGGAATTACGATACTTAAAAAAAAAAGTATTTTAGAACCAGCTCTTCGAACCAAAAATATTAATACATATATATATATAGGGTTTTAAAACATACATATTTTCATATTTAGTAAGCAAATATATAATTTTGTAGGTATTATACACACACAATAGAAAATATAAACTTCCTGGTACATTTATAAGACTACAACCAAAAACTTGTACAACTTATGAATAGTAAAAACGCTTGCAAAAAAACATATTTGAAATGTTTGTTCGCTTTATGGTTCAAATATGAAAAGTAATCCAGTGGAAACTCGTAATTCAATGTAATGTAATGTAAAAAGTAATTCATTGTGTTTTCAAATGGTGTTGGTATAACGATATGTAGATACTTGATACTATAATAAATATAATATCGGAGTTTATGACCCTAGTGGTTTATCTTGGTAAAAAAGATGGCGTCACAACAATTACGATGTAACAATTTTATTTGTAAAAATTGTAAATCGTGTAATGTCCGGCGCCACGAGTAAGTTACGGTGCGGTTCAAGGCAGGCTACTTCTTCGTATTCGTATTTTCAATGCCAAAAAACGAGGTTCATGCTCATCATGCTCAAAAAGCAGTAATTTTAGTAATAGTATTCTTTCGAGAACTCATTTATTCTGATATTATTGATATAGGACATTGCATTACCGGTAAATCGACGAAAATTGACTAAATTAAAAATTAATCGTTAACTACCGAAAATTAATTTATCGCGAAATAAGGACTGATTTTGAAAAAAATCTATGTCCGCTCCCAATGTGGAGCATATAGCCTCCTAATGTAGGTATCTCAACAGAAGTTTTTTTCTACAGAAACTGTTTGTGACTTATTCACTCAACCTCTCTTTTTCAATAAAAATAATGGGAATAGAAGGATAAGGCAGGGACAGGACTAGTGGTTAACTAATCGCTCTCGCTACACCCGGTTATTAAATAATCAAAATGGGTGGAGGGAATTTTTTAGACATCACAAAACCCATGCCTTCGAACAGATGCTGTTCGAATAGAAAAAATGCTGTTCATACTGGGACTCGAGCCCGTGAGATCCGACAGGAGAGCCCACAATGCTAACCCGGCAAGTATTTATCAAGAAGGATAATACAAATATGACAAAATCTTATTGCAAATATGCCTTCAGAATGTGGAGTTTTGTTTTTCAACTCTAGAAACATTGAAGTAGCCCATGTAATCGTAACAGGTCATACTGGTGACACCCTGTCATCCATAGCCAAAACGACCATACCTCTGCAGATATAATATAAGTTTATTATTAAGAGTAATTGTTTTTTTTTAATATCCTAAAATTAAATGACCTGCCGAGCAAATAATATTATTGAAACAAAACGATTGTTTTCATCTGCGGGACAAATATTTACAAAATTCATTATAACTCCTATTGATAACAGAATAAATTAATTTTGTGAGAGCAAATTTCCATTCCTAACCTTTATTTGTTATTTTATGAAATTTTAAGTTAAAACACAAATGTACGTATGTTATTATTCATCTCAGAACTATTTCAGCTCAAATCCAGATCTTAGTAAAAAGTAGTCACATAAACAACACTCTCCTTTTTAATTTTACTGGTAAATAACCGTTAATGTAAAGAATTATTTAACGTTTACCGGTAATTTAAATTTGACGGTTAATTGCAAACCTTAGTCTGATACGTACGTGTCGGGGTCCAAACCTATTATTTTTCTTCGCGAAGTCACTTATCGTCTTATAAAAATCAATTATGAACAAATACTACCAATAATATGATAATTAAAATAATATGTACATCATCATAATTGAACACATTAATGTTTTGTTACCCAATGAATTAAAATGTGACCCACCCACTGTCATTCGCTCATTACTTATTCATCATTGTTTATAAACAAACGTGGAATCATTGGCAATCTATAAATATGCTTATTCCACAGATTCTCAAGCGAATGGAACGCTTATTATTATGAATAACATCAGAATAACATGACAAAGGTTTTGAAAGCTAAGTAAAATGGTTTTTATTTATATAATATTATTAGGTTTTTAAATTAACCCATTTTTTAAGTAACATGGGGCGGTTAAAGTTGCACAACTTGCTATTTTTTCCTGTCTATACAACTGCTTGGTTTTCAAGCCCCGCTAAAATCGATTTCGTAATTTTTTAAAGTTAGAAATACATTGAAGTAAATATATTTCTTTCTATCTTTATCTTGAGCCCGGAAGGTTTAATATTTCGTTTAAAATCGGAAGACTATGTAACTGTGCCCTATTAATTTCTAAAATTTCCTGGAAAAAGAGCTTATGACTGTCCGTATTTGGGTGTAACATTTTTATCCCTTGTTCCTGATTGAACACGTGTCCTTCCTGATTAGCAAAAGTAGACGTGTCCTTTTTCAGTCTAAAGGCTGCCATATGTTCTAATACCCTGATGTTTAAAGTCCTCTCTGGTTTGCCGATATAAAATTTATTACAACAAGAGCATTGTAATCTATAAATTCCAGATTTATTTAGGTAATGTATTTTATCTTTATTGTTAACTAATAATTTGCCTAAAGAGTTTTTACCCTAGAGCCTAAAGCTTAAAGAGCCTAGGTATTGGCGTAGAATCATTTTTTTAGGAAATACAAGTCTTAAAATTAAAAAACAACTAGCTCATAGTGTTAGACCAGCCTTTTACTGTAAAAACTCTTTAGGAAAATTATTAGTTAACAATAAAGATAAAATACATTACCTAAATAAATCTGGAATTTATAGATTACAATGCTCTTGTTGTAATAAATTTTATATCGGCAAAACAGAGAGGACTTTAAACATCAGGGTATTAGAACATATGGCAGCCTTTAGACTAGGACACGTGTTCAATCAGGAACAAGGGATAAAAATGTTACACCCAAATACGGACAGTCATAAGCTCTTTTTCCAGGAAATTTTAGAAATTAATAGGGCACAGTTACATAGTCTTCCGATTTTAAACGAAATATTAAACCTTCCGGGCTCTCCACTTCTATACCCTATATAAATAATATCATAAAACCTTTGCCGACAAACAAATAAATATAATTCTTAAAACCACTCACTACTCAAATCTTTGGGAATTCTCATGAGCTTACCCTTTTCGCCAGCGATGGCTTTAGACTCAGTGATGCATTTATTTAATATATAAACACGAAACATCCATTTACTAAGCGTCAGTTCAAGTTCATCCGTGCGCTTGAACGCCTGAAGATGCCGAAAGGTGAAACCCGGGTCGTTAGTGACAAAATCTGTGGGAGTGTACATAATTTGAATGATTCAAATTTAATATTGAAATTCCACCAAGCACCTTCAGTCGAAATCTTAAATTAACTAAATTTTATTTTCTTGATTACGAGTTTCTACTCGTAATTTAAAATAAAGTGGTTCTCACGTAAAACTTTACTGTGGCCACATTATTAACGTTAACGAAAATCTCGTGAATCCCAAAGATTTTATAAAAGTATACGCTGAAACGCTCAAACCAATTTTGCTGAAAATTCAATTCATTGCATTCTTAATAAAATATATTTATCTTCCAAATATTTTCAATGAAAAAAAAAATATTACACATAACTTATTTTTTCTAAATATTTAATTTTGTACAAAAAATTTACATTTTCCTATTCAAAATCCATGTTCCTTATTTCACGAAAATTGCTTTGAAAAAAATCCAAAAGGAAAAAAAATAACAAAATACAATATTTTTAGAGAAATTATATTTATCAATAAAAAAAAGCCACATGTAGTATAATCTCATAACTAAAGCAAAATAAGTGGATAATTTTTATTTAAGTGGGGCAATTATTGGGAGGGCGGCAAATTCAAGAAACGCCGTGGGCGGTAGGACCCCTTCCTACGCCATTGAATCTAGCTTAATAGGATTTTCAAATTATCACAGTTCGCATTATTACAAGCATTCGGTATTATTTCTTATATTGTAAAAAAATATATAGGGAGCTAGTGGCGTGCTTAAACAGGAACCTTCTATTTTTTTCAATAAACATTCGCATATTAACCAAAACGATTTTACTTATTTTTGAAAAAAAAGTATTTATTTTTGAAAAAAATATTAAGCTTTGACAAAATCAAATATATTGACAATTGCATAAAGTTTTTATTTTTTTACAATTTTTTATTGACAGATACTATTTCAAAATTTAATTAGGTGTAATATCCGATTGTTAACCAGTTGCTGAACCCCACCCAAGAAAAAAATAGTCGATAATAAAACGATCATGTTATTTGAAAAGTAGTTCACCGAAATAAATAGATCCAGAAAATTAGATATAATTATTTTTTGGCAATATTCTCCATCTTTACTACGAAATGATTTTCAAAATATTTTGAAAGACTCCTTTTTTTATTCTCAGTAAGCTTTTTTTTTATTCCGTGTTGTACTCAAATTTGTACGCACGACCCCCTGCTACGATTTCACAATTCTCTTGCAGAGTGTATTCCATGGCGTTACATTTATTTATTTTTTAATTTGAAGGAATATCCCATGGAGACATCCTTCATGGCTTAGTTGTAGAAAGTAGACAAAGACTTGATCAAAGATTTATTATTTCTTATTATCCTTTCCGCTGATATGAACACTGTAATTTGTTTCTGTTCTAAGATTTTTTACCATGTCCCCGCCAAATGTGGAGCATATGGACTCAACATTAGTGTTTCTATGAGAACTACTTGTATCTCCGTTGTTCATTCTCTCTTTGCTTCTAAAGTGAGTAGGAATATAAGAATAGGGCTAGGCTAGGACTAGTGATCAGCTTATCGCTACGTTTTCACGTTAACCCTTTGAGGAGTGAATAGACTGATTCGTTATTACCCATAAATATTTTTTTAGAAGCTATTACTGCGATTTTGTTTATTACTGTATTTTTTCTCTCGACTGTGTACATGTGACACTTTACAGACGTCGATTTCAAGAAAGGAATCGATCCCAAATGGTATTTTACGCTCAATATTATATGACTACCAAATTGTTTACAAACCTTAAACTTTTTTTAAAAAACTTTTTTTTCATTTATAAAGCATGATAAAACTTATGTGGCGACCAAAAATCACTAGTATCCATATATGAAGAAATATCAAATATTCAATACAAAATATGAGGATAGCAATAGATAATAGATGGCAAGATACTTAGACGTACGGGTACGGCGATACACATCAAAGGGTAAGATGGGTGGGAGGGGGAAATTCAAGACGTCACAAACATCCATACCTTCGAGCAAGAATTAACAAACCAATTTATAAAACTGTCCGTACTAGAATTTTAACTCTTAGCCTTCATAACCGAAGCCAAAGACGTTGTCCACTCGACCACGCAAGAGCTCTCACAAGTATTACATCAATATGTATTTTTTTTGCTTCACCAAAACAGACATTTCTTTCATTTTGATATTTTTAACGATTTTTTAACCATGTCTTCTACCAATGTAAATTATGTAGAATCTTTATGGCGTTTTTCTCAACAGACGTTTTTATAAGAAAACTACTGCTAAAGGTTACTCAATCCATATTTTTTTAGGAAAGTAGAGAGAAAGATTTGGTTAGGACAGTATAAGTGATAAGGTTATTGCCTTCTCTGGGATTTCATTTATCTGCTTTGTTTGGGATTTCATAAGTGGAAGGGATTTTTAGACATCATAAACATCCATGCCTAGGAACAGAAATCAATCTGTAGGCATTCTCATGAGTTAATCCATTTTGCCAACAAAAGCCTTAATTTTAGTGATACATTTATTTACTGAACGTCAGTTCAAGTTCATACGGGCACTTGAACGCCTGAAGATTCCGAAAGGCAAAAACCGGGTCGTAAGTAACAAAACTTGTGAATGTACATAATTTGAACGTTTCAAATTTAATATTGATATTCCACCAAGCCCCCCCCAGTCGAAATCTTAAATTATAAAAGTATTCTTTTACACTCAGACGCGGATAATTTTATCTTTTTTTTTATTTATTTTTTTGCAAGTTTGCAATTTTGCTATGAAAACGACGAATATACTTGGTATTGAAAAACACCAACGATTTTTTTTACAACGTGTTCTGCATTCCGAAAAAAGGGCCTCCAAAATTTATTGCGCCTGGGGCCTCGCCAGTGCTTAATCCGCCACTGCTTGGCGAGCTAAAATAAGGAGTTTCAGGCTTCGGGTCGGGTTCGGGTAACAAGTGCTATATTAGACTCGGGCCCGGGTCGGGTTGGGCGTGAGTTTTTCGGGCTCGGACCGGGTAGTTTTGTAAAATTTTGGCCCGTGCAGACCTCTAGTGCAGATGATCCGCCGTCTTAGACTCTTACCCACTCGACTACGTTACCGTTGTGTTTAATAATGTATCGTTATACGAATTAGATTTTTTTTTGGAATGAAATATTCTGATATTATTTGTTTGCCTTTTTTATATTTGGTGTTCCTGGTGTTATAATATCATATTATACATATGAATATGATATAGTTTGACATTCTCTTGGATGCTAGAATGACAATATGACGTTCTGTTGTTTTCTATTTCTCTCGTGAAAAACAGCGTCCAATTATTGGCAAGATAAAAGATGCACTGACGTCAAAAGAGTCAAATAGAACAAATATATTAATAAAAGTAACGACTCATTTATCGAAAATGATGTTTTTAAATGTCATTATCACCATTATTAGCACATGATGTTGAGAAAAAATGATACTGTTCATCGTTACTTGATCATATGCAGGGATATTATGAAGGACTGTACATTAATCACCCGCTGTCAGAGCTTGCTCTATCATGTTTGCCTGGGTTAGATTCCTGGTTAAGTCAATGTCAAATTTAGATTTTATTAAATTTAAATTTGATACCTAAGACGTGGGTGTTTGTGATATCTATTTTTCTCCTCGAGTAAATCTCGAGTGACATCCAAAAAAAATATTCTTATCGAGTTTATCTCGTATGATCTTTCAACTTAAAAATATTTGACGAATTGGCATTTGCTGTAATGTCAAATATTTCATTTAAATTTTAAATGCTTTCACATTAGGATCTAATTGAGCCTTTTGTTTGTTATTACTATCTTGTTGAATTTCTTTTTGTTAGGAAATCCTCTATCCTCATCTGTGTTTTTTTTTGTCTGGGAATCGTGTTAGAACAAATAATTAGTGTAAAAATATAGTATTCGTTCTTTTTAGTGGACCACGTTATCTCAAAATCTTGATAAAAAAAACCGTGTAAAAAGAGTTGAGTAAATATACAACAGAAAACTATCACGAGCTGTGCGCGTCTTAGATTTTTGCATAAATTTCAAGAATAGTGGTGTGCTATTTGAAATGGAACTTCTAAGTAATTAAGTAATATTTAAGTAAGGTATGTGATGTTGGGGTGCTAGATAATTGTCCATTTGTACGACATTTATCTAAGAAACATATACTATAATAATAAAAAAATATATCTGCTATTATTTTTTAATCGTAATAACCTACTGACCTGACACAACGAGATATAGGTCAAAATTAAATATTGCTATTACGGAATTACCGAAACCGGGATCCCGGTATTAATAGGGCCGGCGCCACCGTAGAGGCGAAGTAGGCAACCGCCTAGGGCGCATAAATGGAGTATAATAAATAATAACAAGTTTTATTTTATGTTGATGTTTGTATTTGTTCGTTGTAATTATGTATCGAACTCTATATGATTCGAAAAAGCGAGGTTGAGCGACTGAGTAACAAACAATTAACTTAGAATAACTTCTGTTGAAGTACCGTCATAAGGAGGCCATATGCTTTACATTGGGTGCGGACATGAATATATAAAAAATATTTCTAAAAATGGGACGATTTGTTAAAAAAAGGTTCACGCCAATAACTTGCCTAGGGCGCCAAATAACCTCACGCCGGCACTGGGTATTTATAGTGCTTTTTTCAATGCCGAATTACCGATTTCTAAAATGTAAAAATACCGATATTTTGGTATTGAAATTACCCAAAAAAAAAAACGTATCATTGGTTGCCATGAATTGAAATATTTTAATATCTGCCAACACTTGTATCAATGTTAGGATGTTCCAGTACTGTTAAAATGATGTATTATTATTTTAAGAAATCGTATTATATTTATGAAAATCGCCCCCGTATATGATACTTCTGATATTGTTCTTCCTTTACGTCTTAATCTTTCGCAAGACAATCACACTATGAAATGTACACACATATATTTTTTAACCATCCACAGTCTGAATGCGCAACATGATGACGGGAAACTGTTCGCCCTCGAGTACGCAAATGACGCTATGGTCTTTGACTCGGCGATTAAGAGGTTACAGGTCACCGTTACTAGACTTGCTGCCAACTCTAGCGTTGTTGTTCTATATTTGAATGCAGGGAAGACCAACGTCATAACATATAAATTACATCGTCATTTGTTTTAACATTATAAAAATATTTTTTCTATTATTCAATCCTTTGAGATAGTGCGCGTTTTAAACAAAATACTGTAATTATTTTATTAAAAAGTGAAGGTTTTACTATAAAGATGGAGAAACACTGTCTGTGGGAAAATACTAAGAGATATAAAATAATATTTCAATGGTTGTGTTGCATGACTCGTGTTTCGCTTTTTTTAAAAAGTATGTTTAAACTAGTTATAACGTTAGATTTGAATTATTTATAAAATATTCATTGACTAATCCAGCCATACTCGACCTTTCTTACCTCCGGGCCGTATTAATTTCCGGGCAATTTAATTAATTTAACAAATACCGTTGAACAGGGTGATGAAGGTGTGAATGAGGAATACTAGGAACATTTTTTAAAACAATTTAATTATTGTAGTTTGATAGTACCAAGGTTATAATAATATATCAGGAATACGGTCGTGTGGTCAACTTCGATGTCTTCGGTGTTGGGGCTTACGTGTTCGATTCTCAGTACAGACAGTTTATATACAAAAAAAATATGATTTTTTGTTCTAATGAATGAATGTTTGTAATGTCTTAAATTACCACAAACCCATCTGATTCTTGAAACGGAGCGTGATGATGGCGATTAAATAACTACTGGTAATATCCTAATATTCATAACCCTATCGTTATTTTCCTACTCTTATCGAAACATGAGAGTTTGAGTAACTGAGTGACAATTAGTTATCGTAATATAGTTGAGAGTTAGCTAATGAGATGAGCTACGTTATATGATTCATATTGGAGACGAATACGGTAAAAAAACAAAATGATTCGTCTATACCTCATCAATGTTGTTTTATAATGAATAAACATTTATTCATACTGTTTGCTTTAGTATGGATCAATTTCGCAATAAAAACAAAAAAATGTCATATTCATCTTTTTTAATTATCTATTAAGCCGAAATAAATATTCCGTGTAAGGCTCTTCCATAATTCCTCATTGTCAATTTAATAAAAAAATCCTTAATCAACTAGCATATTAAGTTTTTGCCCTCTTCTGAAAACCATGAATTTTGTGGCATTTCAATAATTATGTCAAGGTTTTTATTTTATATTATTATTTTAACGAGATATCTTTAATATCATGACAAAGCTCCTCATCTTTTTATGACGTATTTTAAACGATCTGTATGTTTTTGAAACATCGAGAAAGAAGTATAAAAATATTTTTTATTTTTATTCGAAATGTTTTATTTTTCTTATTTGATTATGAATTAGTTAAGAAATTACGGTAGCCCAAGAACCATACTATACCAATTAATGCTACCTTTGTTTTTTGGTTACCATATGGAAAAAAATATGAGAAAAAAAACAAATACCGACGGCTTTAACGGCTCAATCGAATCAAATGCATTTTTCGGAACGCACTAGATGCCTGCTTGAATTTCCCTAACTTCCTCCTTCATAAACGTCTTGTTCTTATATCAAATCATGTTTTTATGCGTTGATTAGTATTAAATATAGGTTCTTGAATAAACAATATAATATCTCTTTTACTCAAACAAAAACAAACAACGCAATATTATTATTACATTTATTAATATCTAGTATTGTAATACAGCAAATAATAATGTCTTTGTTTATAATAATTATTAATTCAGTTTATTGACTCTGCTTTTCAAAAGATAAAATGAATATCATTAATGTTATACGATTAGAAGTGGTATTATTCTCTATTGGGTCATATTGATACAAGGTAACAAATAGTTCAAACATATTTATGTATTTTGCATGGTCAGAATAATCATCGCCCGTAATTAAATTTAATATTCTGTGTGTGTACATATCACACAGATACGTACATTGTCGCAAATATTTACATGGAAACCTTTACCTATATTCTTTACAATATAAACACTTAAAACATTAACATGTATTGCTATCGAAAAAACCGAATCGATCACATTTTTAAGTTGGTATTATTTTTTCTGATTCAAAAATGGAAATTAAATGGGCATAGATAAACATGTTCCATTTACGGCAAAAATGAAACAGTTCTTTATTCAATATTTATAATTATTTCGTTAATATTATTGCAATCCAATTTCAAAGGTTTTTATGGTTTTTAATAAAGTCTACTATCCAAATCCTGTTAATATTCACTCAACTCTTTTTTTACACTATTTTGAAATAACACGATCCATTAAACAGAAAGAATATTATATTTATACACTAATTATTTGTTCTAACACGATTCCCAGAAACAAAAAACACAATCAAGAAATTACAGAAATTCAACAACACAATACAGGAATAACAAACAAAAAGTTTCATTGGATCCTAACACATTAGACGTGTCAGAAATGTCTACCGATGAAAGCGATCAATGTCCAGTCCCTTATTAAAGTCCCCGTATATTATCAAGTAGCGATAGATAGTATTTTTTCTTAATTAAAATACATAACATTTTGTGTAATTTACATATTAAATTTTCATTATTATTTTTTACACGATTTTATATACCACAATGTTGTTCTTTTCTCACGGTTTTTTTTAAATTAATCAGGTAGCTAATCTTCAATTTTTCTAGTTATCCTATAACTTTTTAACACGGTTTTTTTGGAACGTATCTATCGTGTAAATAAATACAAGGTAAGAGTTGAGTGTATTATCAATGTTAAATATAGATGAAAAGCAATTATTTTTTAAATAGATTTTTTATGTATAAATACAAATATTTTTTTTTTGTTGAAATGGTAGGATTATAGAAATCATGTAAGTAAATGTATTAAGTATTTATCAGAATTATTCAATTTAAAAGTAAGAGGACAGGACATATAAGCAGTACCGGCGCGAGGTTATTTGGCACCCTAGGCAACGGTTATTGGCGCGCCTCATTTTAACAAGCTGTAAAATATTTTTTTTATATGCATGCCCGCTCCCAATGTAAATCATATGGTCTCCTAATGGAAATATATCTCAAAAGAAGTTTTTTTACGAGAACTGTTTGTTAGTCAGTCGCTTAACCTGTCCTTTTCGAAGTATATAGAATACGATACATAATTATAACGAACAGATAAAAGTATAAACTATTATTTGTTATTAAAATTTACAAAATAATTTGATTACTCAATTTATGCGCCCCTTAACGATTTGCGCCCTAGGCGATTGCCTATTTCACCTGTATGGTAGCGCTGGCCCTGCATATAAGTGATTTATTCACACCATCTACGATATCAAGTTTTACAAGACAGCATATTGGCACGTCTTGGTTTTTCTTACATAGATGAACGAATCACATGTCTTCGCATGATTTCTACAATTTTTTCAATCCCCTATGGTCATATTTAATCCCAGAAACTTTTGTAAAAAAATATCTATTGCTATTTTCACAATTACATACATTTTTAGTCAGGGGTGGGCTGGAGGGGGCTCGGAGGGGCTAGCGCGAGCCCCTTGTTAGATTTTACCACGGCCGGCGAGCCCCTTGTTAATTTAAGAGAAACCAATATTCTCAGATCAAATTAGTACATAACTGTAATTTCTGACTGTATGTATTATCTACGACAGCTTCCAGTATACACAGTAGTACATTTTTAGCATTTACATTGATTAATTTATGGAGCTGCATATTGTTGCATATAATCAGTGTATTAAGTAACAATCGTTTGCTTATTTAATTATTGCATATAATTGCTTTGAGATTAAGCGAGCCCCTTGTTAACGTATTGGCAGCCCACCGCTGTGTTTAGTCAATCCAGTGGTTTCAGTATTTTATCAATCTAATTGTAGATGTCGTTGATTATAAATTCTAAATGCAGTAAGCGTTTCGTAAATTAATGTGCTACAGAAGCTAAAAATAAAAGCAATCACCTACTAACTCTTAATATAAATGATTAGTTATGTGTTATTATTTTAAATAAACAAATTGCAACTTGCGAAGATAAAACACGGCCAAAATGGTGTCACGGTAACATAATAAATAAACAATATAAAATAAATAATAAAAGTAACAATCATCTCAGCGTTAAAGAGTCAATATTATTTTTACAACATGTAATTTGAATCATAAGTGTCTTTTTCGTCACAAAGCACGTTTCGTATTTTTGTCATAAAAGTTATAAAACGCATCGTGTAATATTACTATCTTCATTCGACTTATTATGTAATTTCAGTCACTTCGTGTGAATTGTATACCGCTTTTTTGAAAACCATCTTCATACATGATTACATAACAATTATTCAGGTACGTAGTTGAGTGGTTAACTTTGTTGGCTTTAGTTGCAGAGCTCACGGTGTTCAATCCCAGTGGGGGTAGGTTTATCACTATCATCAGGGACGTCCCGTGAGCATAGGCGAGCAGGCAGTTGCCTAGGGGCGGCAAGTCTTAGGGAGCGATTATCACATAATTTAACGAATTTGGATCAGAGTAAATATCATGTCTCCACGTCTTTGATGAAAAAAAAACAAAAATATATTTTCAATGGTAATAATATTTTGACCCATTGGTATAAATCACTTAACTTTATAGCGAAAATCATCTTTCAATATGAAATTTACCGATGGCGGCAGTTTTACAATAAATTGACAAAGCCGAGAGGAAATGACCTGGGTCATAAAAGTGCTTAAGAGAGTATGTAGACGAGTAGATCATTCAAATTTCCATATTTTTATATATATTCTTTGAATAACCGAAAATAAAGAAAAAATATCACTAAAACTCTTATGGCTAAAAGAACTTCATATTTTATGTAATTTCAGAAAACAATATTTCGAAACATTGTAAGGGCGCTATTTTAAGCTTTGCCTAGGGGCGGCACTTGCCTAAGAACGTCACTGACTATCATTATCAATTTAATTGATAATAATTACTTAGCAAGTGCATATCAGCAAATTTGTGCTAATTTTGAGCGATCCGGATTATTGAAAATCAAAATAATTCCGGGTAATCCAGTTTCTACTGTATATCCAATAGAAATAATAGCGTTTCTGACCTAGTTCTGGTAGAATTATTTACACATTTTCAAAATGCAACACGCATCATTTTATACGCCAATGGTTCCCAGCCTGGGATCCGCAAGCCCCTGGGGGTCCGCAGGTTTTTCGCCGGGGTCCGCGAAAATTTTCATTCTTTCAACATTCTTTGTGATTAAATTTGAACATGTGAAATATTTTTTTTTCGGGGGTCCGCAGATTATTGTTTTCAGATTAACAGCTTAACGACCGTGGACGCGTATTTGAGTCTTTGAAAAACAAAGGTTGCTGGCCGGCGGACGCATATATGCGTATAGGCTCTGTATAGTATCTGGAAGCTAAGAAAATTAAATTTTGTAAAGATATCTCAATTTGCTTACAAATTATAGTGAATTTAGTAAAATTACAATTTTTGCAAAATTGTATTTCGCCAGGTGAAATTTTATAAAAAAAACGTGCGATCGTTAAGCTGTTAAGGGGTCCGTGGTATGAAAAAGGTTGGTAAGCACTGGTATACGCGGTCATAATAAGTCAATACACATTTTAAAAACTAAAGTCCATTATCATTTATTGCCTACTAACGACGAAAATGACGCATTTATTTCTCATTACGAAATATAAAACATTAAATTAATTAAACACACCAAAATAATATAAGATACAATAGTAATACCCCCCTAAGTACTGGTATCTGATAATAATTGCTTACAACTGGTGGAAACCAGCTTTGGCTTGTGAAAAAATACTTACAGAAGTTTCATTATCTTTTATAAAATTTCTTGAAATGTAAAGATATGCCTATCGTTAAATGCGTAATTGTTATTTGACAATACATTATCTTACATTACTACGTTTTATCGAAAAGTAGATAGTGTAATTATTCATAGACAATTAATGTTGCACGTTTTTATTATGTAAAGGTCTTTAAATTATGATCAAATTATTCTATTACACGACCATACAGACAATAAAATTCAGGGCTGTCTAGTCGGAGTCGTGAAAAATGAGCGTCTCGATTTTTTTTGAAAAATATATTTAATGATGTCTATTTAAACAAAATAGTCAAAAGTGTTAACATTTCATGCTTGGCTGACTAAAGATGATCTGATGGTATACATATATATAAGTTAAAATGAAATTATTGAAAAATTTCCTCGGAGTCGGAGTCGGAGTTGTCATTTTTTCACGCGACTCCACAGCCCTGATAAAGAGGAGTAAAGTCAGGAATGGGCTGAAGGGGGCTCGGAGGGGCTCACGCGAGCCCCTTGTTAGATTTTACCACGGCCGGCCAGCACCTTGTTAAATTAATGGAAAACAATATTCTCAGATAAAATTAGTACATAACTGCAATTTCTGACATATACTATCTACGACAGCTTCCAGTATACACAGTAGTACATTTTTAGCCATTTACATTGATTAGTTTATGGTAAACTGCATATTGTTGCATATTTCAAGTGTATTAAGTAACAATCGTTTGCTTATTTAAAAGTATTTATATATAATTGCACATGACTGATAAATGACTTTGATATTAGCGAGCCCCTTGTTAACGTATTGGCAGCCCACCGCTGAGTAAAGTGTAATAATATAAAATTAAATTTGATAACGTTGTTGTGCCACTGACTGTGTTTAAAAATTGACACGTGTTCTTCTTAATTGAGAATCTTTTAAGAACAAGCTATCGTAAAAATAATAACAAAGTGAACATCTATATATTAATACTCGATAATGTCCGTATGATTGCATGATTGCATGATTGTCCGCGATTTCCCCTCCCCCTGCCCTTTCCCCCACCCTCCTCACCAGCTCCGCTGACGCAATATTTTTTAATCATACTAAAGACATATTTTCCCAATACACTGGTTTATTATTTGACGAAACAAATCAAATCAGTGAAATTTCTCATACAAAAAAACGCCGCGATCGTGGATCGAACTCAGATCTCTGGATTACCAGTCTCTCTATCAACTGAGCTAACGTCATAAATATCAAGGCGATAAAAATAATGTATATAAATTAAAATTTGAAAATGGAACGGTATTTGTGATTCACAAACTGACTTCGATTGTTTGTATTCAAGATTCAAAATTGGAACATCGTGACGTCTGTCAAATATGAATGTGGCATATTTTACATAATATAGTTTCGACAGTTAAATGCAAATATTCCATGTGTGTCATATGCTGACGGCTATTAAATATTTTACTTTTTAACAGAGGGTATTTAGAATTTATCCCGATAATTTAAAAGTTTTGTATCTTTTGTTTTAAATAACGAGTAAACGAGTCTATGCTTTGGACAAGGTAAATTTATGCTCAAATACAAATATAAATAAAGTAAGCGAAATAGTTTGATAGAACGCCCGGCTAGTAGCCTGTAGGAAGCCGGTTCGAATCTAGCCTAGAGCGCTTTTTTTTGGGTTTATAACAATTTTTTTTTTTGAAAACTTTCTTTTTAAATCACAGTACATCTTGATCGTATGAAAATAAATGCTACCAAAATAACAAAATCCGATTGACTAGCGAAATATGTTTTTCAAAAAATAAATATAAGACGCAATATTTCAAGATTTGTTTTTAATCTAGGTACATATGTGGTATAGTTAGTTGTTGGCGAAAGCATAATGTGTAGTAAAATAACTTCAGTAAAAATCATTATATATATTTAAAAAAAACAATTTCTGTTTGGAGAATCAGTCAACATTTTGATAGTTTTGTTTTGATAAAATGTGCAATTAATTTATACCATTTTGCATGTGAAAAAATGATTATTAGCAAACTTAAACATTATTTCAAAAATTAAGTAATTTACAATTTAAAACTGCAGGGCTGTCGATATATGTGCCGAGGTCGATTTATGCTACTATGAAAAATGATTGTTAGCAAACATGAACATTATTCCAAAGATTTAATATTTTACGAAATTTCTGTCACTACGAAAAATAGTTGTTAGCAAACTTAAACATTATTCCAAAAATTAGGTAATTTACGAGGTATATTTCTGCTAATAGGAAAAATAATTGTTAGCAAACTCAACATTATTCCAAAAATTATATAATTTACAATTTAAATACTACAGGGCATGCTGTCGATATATGCCCCGAGATATATTTATTTTATTTTTAGAATTTCTGGCTTATTCAATAAATAGGTTTGTAATTTTCTGACTTCTTAAAAATGCAACAAAAATCCCCCCGTTGAGGTCAACGGGCTTACAGCTAGTTAATTCTTATTCTTACGTAATAAATTACAAAATGGATGTTGTTGTTTTTTTTCCATTCTGCAGGACGAAGGGAGGGGTCTAAAAAAAACAAAAATTGTTCTAATAAAAACGTCGAACATATTCGAATATTCAATTGGAATATTCTATAGAGATTACCAATCGTTAGGGGAATTTTAGAGTTCCAGGAATTGTTGTTGTTTAAAAGCATTATTTTAAATACAATTTGGAACGCTCATCAATTATTGTTCATAAAATCACTTTACATGCAAATATATGACATTTTTGAATACCCTGTAATTCTACTGAGTTGATTATTGGATACGATATCTTCCTGGAGTATAATTTGATTAAGATCTAAGGTGAAGAGAAAATCTGTTCAAAGATCAAAAGGTAAATAATCTTTAAATCAAAGTTAATCGGCATCAGGAGCTGTCTAAAGTCGAATCGATTATATTGATAAATATCAAAGATCATATTTGTTATCAACTTGTCATCTGGTATTTGAACAAATCAAATTTTCTGCAACGTTTTTATGACGCATGTCAAACAAACTTTCCAATATGGGAATTTATCGTGTGACTTTATTTGAGACGCCTAGAATCAAAACTTCCATTCACCGTGTTTTCGCGTTATATATATTGCCTTTCAAATAGAGCCATAGTTGTGGTAATGAGTAAAAAAAATAAAATAACAGCAGATATTGAAATCATTCCAAAATAGTCATTAGGCTATTATTTTCTTCGAAAAAATGATACTGACTTTACCGACCACAATTAGATTTTTTCATAACGCATTTGATGCGTCTACTTGCCTTTATGAACTCTGTATAACAGTGATGCACAACCTTTACCTTCTAGCGGGCCGCATAAAACAAATTATCGTGGGTTCGGGCCGCAAAGAAAAAAATGATTTAAAGTACGCTCAATCGTCTTTTATACAGTGCATATGTACGTTCCATGTAAAACAGCCTTAAAACCGTGTAAAAAGATTGAGTGAATTTAGATAAATGATTCATAGGTTCCATTATATTATTTTGACCGTGTTATTTCGAAAATAAATAAGCCATACAAAAAAAGACTATGAGTACTTGCTTATTAAAAATCGTTTCATTGTGAAATATTTATGTTTCATTTATATGCAATTCATAAGTTTATGCGTTCTTGGTCTTAATTTTTTCTATGAACCGATTTATTATCCTTAATTGAAGAAAAAGCTTGCTTACATTTATTAAATAAATGTTTTACGTGAAAAAAATATATTTAAGAAAAAGATTTAAGGGCCGCCACAAAAATTAATAAAGGGCCGCGCTTTGTGCATCACTGCTATATAATGATGTACTGGTCGAGCCTATTTTTATTTAGAAATTTGAATAGTACTCAAAACAAAAGGTGAGAAAGTAAAACTAAAAATATAGCTATAGCAATAGCGACAGAATAAATAAGTAATCATTGTAAAGCTTGCAAGGTGTACGGCAACAAAAAAAAGGAAGAAGAATCGGTAGGTACAGTGCTTTTCCCCCCATGTAACGCGTTAGAACGGCGTTCCGGCACATTTTTTCTCGAAATTTTTAATGTTTCAAATCAAAGCAAAATATTATTATTAGAAAATATTTTGTTGAAATACCTCCAGTACGAGACCATATCGACTATGGAAAGGAAAAAGGACGTAACCCACAGTTTTTTCAAAACAGCTTTTTTCGATAATCACAATGTATTCAACATGATACGCGTTCTATCATAAGGACGTAAGCTGTAAATGCCGAATTAGTATCTAAATTAAGCTTTTAAGTTTGAAAAAGACGAGCTTGTGAACATTGAAACCAAGAAAAAAGACTGAAAAAAACGGTTTTTCCTAGACAATTTCTTAAATTAATATTAGATTATGTCAATTAAACACCAGCTTAGAAGTCTCCGTGCACTTCTAGGTTGTGTATATTTCATAATTTGCATATGGCCCAAAATCATCAAAACACGTTTTTCATGACTCCTGTAAAATTTGCTATGTGTGGGTTACGTCCCTTTTCCTTTCCACAGTCGATATGTTTGACAATGTGAGAGGACAAGGATAAAAAAACTATTTTGTGTGTTCACAAATGATTTTATATAAGTTCTGTCTCCAAGGCATTTTTAACGATCATGGATCAGAATTTATCATGGTGTTACAGCAGATTTCGAGTCGTATGGAAAAGATACTTTTAAATTGTGATTAATATTCATGGTAATTCATAACATTTTTTTACCATAACAGAAAGTAGTATTTTGTTGCTATTTTCTCAAAATTCGATTTACGAAGAATGTGAGATGTGATTCCTATACTACTCATTTGGATTTTTTTGATAGTACATATTTAATCATTCAATGAAAAAACACACAACAATAATTAAAGGAGAATGTGTAATGTTGAACACTATTATAATCTGTACGAAATTTGCGCTGACTAAGCACCGGATGAACCTCAATAAGCAGGAAAATAGATTGATGCTCAGCAATTCATTTCACGTGCGCAGATGACAAGGTAGGTAGATGACGATGAAAGATCTGGACAGAGCTGTGGATGACTGTCACTTGTTAAGAGTGTCGAGTAAGACAGCCATACTTAACAGATGATAATGATAAAATAAAAAAAAAATGGTGATGTTCTGACTGCCAATTTTAGTTACTACAATTAATTTTTCTACAACTCGAAGAATATCTTTACTGTTTTTACAATCAATTGTAAACATAACAATGAACAATTATAAACGAAATCAAGATCTAAAAAATAAATTCAATTCTAGTAACCAGAAAAAAAGACGAAATCACACAGAACATTTTTTACGGAAATGGCACAAAATGTTTTTTGATGATTTTGAGTCAATGTCAAAATTTATTATAAAGAAACAACCTTTTGGTGCACGAAAAATTATAAACTGGTGTTTTATTTACTTAATCTAATATTAATTTAATAAGTTGTTTAAGAAAATCCTTTGTGTAACTAATATTTCCAAATCGCATTTTTTACATTATTTTCTTTTTAAACATAAAAGCTAAATTTAAATACTAATTCAACATATGCAGCATACTTCATTTCGTATAAATTGTGATTATGGAAAAAAAACTATATTGAAAAAACTGAGGGTTGCTTTCTTTTGCCTGACTACAGTCACTATATAGAAAGTAAGTTAGCAACAAATCCATAAAAAATATGCATTTATATATTTAAGGAGCAAACATTGAAAAAGTGATATGTCACTCAAATATAGAGATGGAAAATGATGATTCGAGTGTTTGTCACAAAATCACAGTTTGCTTTAATGTGTCAACTTTCTGATTTCTTTTTTTATAGGAAAAAAACTTTTTTGAACACGTATTGTGATTCCCATTCATAGATTTCATATGGACTGTCAGAACTGATATTAAACGGCATTTTTCAAAATTTGTGACAAATCACCTTTTGAATGTTTGCTCCTCATTTAGGTGTGTTACATATGACTTATGTATTGAACGCTTGCATTCTGCCGGTACTGCTTTACGGTTGCGAATCATGGCACCTGACGAAGACTCAAAAAAACCGTATACTGAGCTTCGAGAACAGATTCTTGCGTCGGATAATGGGGGTGAGGTGGTTTGATTTTGTGAGGAATTCAGAGATAAGGGAGCGTACAATACAGCGTCCCGTCACGTCAGTGGTTATGGAGAGACGTTAGAACTGGCTGGGTCACGTGCTGCGGATGCCTCTGGAAAGCCTCAATCCTGCCTACCCGGACGTCCGTCAGGTACTACCCATAGGATGTACTCGGCGGAACTGAGGGATGCTGGCATGTCTCGGGAGGAAGCAAAGCAATTGGCGGGAGACAGGGAAACGTGGAGGTGCGTGGCGGCCATATTCTCCACTTAGGGAGCGAACATGGCCAAAGAAGAAAGAAGAAGAATTTAATTAAATATAAATAAATGATTATACAAAGTTTTTTTTAATAATTAATACAAAAAAAAACACTCCGTGATAGTTTACCATTTGGCTGTGGAACCGGATTAAATTTTTATCTTGTAATACTGGTGAGAAATGGTTTGTTTACAAGCGACTGCATTGAAATTTTCCCTTGGAAATGGCGATGACACTGCCCCGACCTACGGTAATTGGTTCAAACACCAGATTACTTTAATGTGCGTCGTTTAACGACCCGGGACCTGACCAACCTTCGACATTACAGTGCTGGAAGATATCATCACATTAGCAATAAACTGATGAATAAATTCAAGGTGATATATCCAAAAATATCCTTCCAATGCAAACAAAACTCCCAATATTGATTTGAAATGGCGGTTGTGATGGTGCTACACAAAAGTACAATAAACTCTTTTATTACTCCATTTTGAAATAACACGTCCACTAAAAAGAACAAATAGGTACTTTTTTTTAAGCTCTTCCAAAAAATTTTCGGATCCAAAATCACAGGGATTTACGGACATACTTATAGCCGTGACGGGTCTTATTCGTCTATCATCTGCTGTCATCGACTTCTGAGACACGATTTAAGGAATGGTAAATTATTTTAGTATCTTAGGAACCGGCTCTCCGAACCGAAATTATTTTAGGAACCGGCTTTAAGAGCCGGTGCAATCCCATTGCAGCACACCACTGGTTACAGGTTACACTTCCATCATGTAATTGTTAATATATAATAATTAAAAAAGACAAAAGTTATGGGTAAATATACCTTTTTTTGTATTCGATATAACACCTTAACCAGTTGACACTATTATTGAATTAATGACAACAAATATAGTCATAAATCAAATGAGACGTCCCCTGTTGAAATGAAAACTCATTTATGTTTTTATTATATTAACGCATTGAAATAGTGGTCACCAGACGACTGCAAATATTTACACTGCTATGCAAGTGTTCTTGCAAATATGTTTGCCCACAATATGTCAACCCTGAAACGTGTATTTATAGAAGCCAGTGGCGTAGCTAAATGTAAATATTATCTATTTTGTTGTGATACTACGTGAGCCCCGCAAACGAAACTAACAACTTTAACCACTCGACCACGGACACAGTAATATAAAGCAATATGGGCCCATTAGAGAGGAAGTGGTATTTTAGAAAAAAATAAATAGTTGTACATAATATTATTCTACACGTCTTAAAGCACTGTTTCTCAACCCGGGGCCACAGAGAAAAAATAATTTTACACAGCACAGTTTTGGGGGGCTACGGAAAAATCCTGGAAGAGTTTTAAAAAAAGGTCTCGCGTCTCTTCATTTTGATACATTCGTAAATTCTTGGGTAAAATCTATCAGCGAGCAAAATTTGCAAATAATTCGAAACTAATTTGGAATTTTCGTCTCGAAAAACTTATATGCTTAAATAAAAACGGTTATGGGGGTCACGGATAAATATGAGACTCAAAAGGGTAAACGGGTCCAAAAAGGTTGAGAACATATGTCGTTCAGTATCGTAAAAGTTAGGTAACCTCAGTCAAAACACATTGCAATAGTGTTATATCCATAAAACAAAAATATGCAATCCACCAAAACACCAAGTAAAGACATGATTTTACTTAAAAGTCCAAGAAAAAAGTTTTACCATTTTACTAGTTAGGTCACTTCACCTCTCGAGGGCTCATATATCATCAATAGCTTGAACATTTACAGCTATTTATTAGACTATTTTTTTTACGAATGGAAAACCGTTAAAGCTGAAAGAACGTAATAAAAGCGTTGATTTTCCGAAATTGTTACTTATTATTGAGAATATACATTTAACATACATTGCATAATACATTTATTTGATGATTCTTTTGGAAATCCCAGTTCTCTGTTAAGAATATTCCAGTAACTCACGTAATTTTCCTTCGTTAACATAAAATGTACTCTTTTTTTAGATAGCAATGACACCATTAAAAATATATATTATTTGTTTTATATCTAATTTAAATAAACAGCGTCAAAGTTACGCCACTGTACAATCCTGTCCAGAGAATATTTTTATTCAGCATTTAATGTCATGTGCGAATTGTCCAGGCCTTCATTTATTTTAGGTGTTGATTCAAGAAAGGAATACTTTCCAAAAACATTATATAGTATTTTTATATCAATATTCATTCTAATGCATTTCAATGAAAGCTTATTTTTTAATTAAGCAATATTTTCAAAAAAAGGAAATTGGAATTCTTAAAAAATGATATTGAATTTGTTGATTATACGTAGTCGATGGCACAGTTTCTCAAAATTTTTGGGCCCGTGACCCCTTTTGAGTCTCATATTTTTCCGTGGCTATAAGATTCGTAAATACATTTTAATTCTTTTAAACATTTTACTTGCAGGCTTAAAAAAAATATCCAGAAATTTACGGAATTCCCCAAATGGAAAATCTCGAGACGGTTTTTGCCTTCTCCCGGATTTGCCTGTGCCCCCCCAAAACTGTACTGTGGCTCCTCTAAAATTATTTTTTTCTTCGGCCCCCAGAGGTGCCACCGGTTGAGAAATCGTGGTCTATGGTATTAATTGTAGATTTAAGATTTTCTTATTTTCAAAATTATAATACGAGATATGTAAAACGTTATTCAATGAAATAATAAAACTTTAACTAGATCTTTCATATAAAGGAATCTCAAAAGAAATGATTCTGAAAAAAGAAACCGCCTGTTTTGTTTAGACTGAATTTATTGATACAATTTTTAAGTGAAATTCTCTTAAAGCTTGTTACACCTATAGATTACATATTATTTTTTACTACCATACAGTTCTCTAGTAAGGTTGTACTCATATGAATAACAACAAGGAACGAATATCACATACTTTATTTAAGTATAATAAATAAATTATTCGTCAATGCAAATTGCAATAAACAATTATTGGGTATTTTTTTTGTTTGTTCCAACAATAAACATATGACCTACTCTTCTCTAAATTCAAAATTCTATTGAATATAAAAAGGGAATGTTGCCAACTGTGGTAGAATTTCCACCAAAAAATATGCAACAAATCATTCTTAATGAATAACAAGACTATATTATATCTATGATGTGCATAGTCTTTTTTAGATATTATTTTTGGTTACCAATTCATCTTAAGTATCCATAATATACAGCGGTGGGCTGCCAAAATATTAACAAGGGTGCTCGCTTCATCTCAAACATATTTAAGGTGATCGGAAGAAGTGATGATTTTTTTATTTCTCTTATACAATTATACGTAATAATGTTACCAAAACAGGTATATTGAATAACATTATGCAATGTAACGTAAAAAAATAATTAATATCACTAGATAATGTATTAACCTGTATTATATTGCAAGAATTTATAGTAAGAAGGAAAGATCAATTTTCTATTTCTTCTCCGATTCCATGTTCCAAGCGATATACTTAAGTCTTCGTAGATTAATATATATTAACTGCGTTTTTTAATACAATTAAAATGCATAGTAATACAATATATTAAGCATATATCTGAGAATATTGTTTTTCTTAATTTAACAAAGGGCTCGCCGGCCTGCGTCAAATTTAACAAGGGGCTCGCGCGAGCCCCTGCGAGCCCCCTCCAGCCCACCCCTGATAATATATATATGTATTGTATATTATATCAAATTAGGGTGCATTGCACAGCCAAGGTTCTTAACGTTCACACTGATAAAAGTTAATGGTTTGTTTTTAAAAAAAAAACATAAAAATCGTCACGGAAAAATCATATGATATGTAAAACAAATCGTGTTAAATTTTATTTTAAGGACTGTTTTTGCTTCTAACAATTAGATATCTTTATTCACAATATTTATTATACGAGAAGTGCAACATAGCGTTCTCTAGGACAAAAATAACACATTTAATCAATACATACTTGTTATGATTCAATACATACTGCAATATGGGGCAATGCGATAAAACAATGATAAATAATCATTATAATGACTTTCTATATCGGCTCATTGCATTAATCATATCGATTAAGCCCACAAACCCATTTCCATATTCAGTAGCCAATAATAATGAATAATATACCAGCGAGGCTATTCTCACATTGACTAGACAGTATCTAGATTTAACGGGTTTCTAGTAATAGTTTTTACAACAGGTATAACTTAAATGTAATAACTGACTGCGACTATGTTCACGGTTGTTCTATCTGTCAAACGACAACAATTAACAGAATTTGTTTGATTCTTTCGAGTTGAATCAAAATTATTATTTGTTAGGCAGGAAAGTTTTTATAAATTATTTTTTTTACAAAATTAAAAAAAAAACGCATTTGTTTTTATAGGCAGCACAACGTGTATTAATTATTGCTACATACGAATGTTATTGCTAAATCTGAATACGAAAATAAAATTTAAAATCCTTTCAATATGAGATATTTATATTAATATGTATATTATATGAAATAAAATGTAAAATATTACAAAACACTGTACAAATAATTGTGTCATATTTGAATAGAAACGAATATTTTTTTATCATGAAATGCGTTAATAGTCGGTAACCGGACTAAACGGGACAGTAACAAAACATAATAAAAGAAACATTGAACACACAACATATTTTTCGTATCTATTTATGAAATATTTGCATAAACAACAACATTTTAAAAATACATTTCTCCACTTTACGGGTTTTCATTAAAAAAATCATTTGCGGCATAAAACTTTCAACGTCATATACGTATGGCGCTTTCCATTGCATATACAAAAATCTCAATTAAAATACATCATATAAAAGATTGATTACTTTTCTATTGAAAAATAAAATATGAAAATTTTCTGACGTTAAACAAAGAATTTGGAAACGGATAGATGGATAGTAAAGCATAGGCGAGGTCAATGGACACTTTTGTGAACCTATGTATATATTGCATAGTCCTGTTTTATTCCGGTGAATTTATTTTCTAACAAAAGCACGTTCTAATCTTGCCAGCATATTGCATACGCCACAATTACAAAGTCGCACATGCAGATATGCTTTATCTTGGCCTGTTGCGCTTTGTTCAGAGCACGATGCATACGAATCGATGTATATTTAATAAAACGATTCCTAAAATATAAAGCATACAGCGCATTTCGTATCTTCTCAGTCAATTGGAAAACTTTCCTGTGCATGTACGCAGTCATTCGATAGCCATATAAAAAATAAAAACTATTGTTTTCGGGTAGGTGCTTTGTTTGTTTATGTTAGCGCGGCTGTGTTCCGGATTCAAATTATTTAAAAAGGCGCGGAGTTTGCAACAGTGGATTTAACGACACCATAATAATTGTTAGAATTTGTGAATTAGTGTTAATTAAAACTTATTTCAAGTGTGTTTACAATATTGTGAACTATAAAATAAATAATCTACATGCTACAATTTCAAGTTATAAAACAGTTCAAAAACATATATGTGTTAAAACGTTTGTATTGCAACATCAATCAAAATATGACATCTGGTGTGATGTACATAATGTTAAATCAATTGAAACATAAATAATTTATTCAAAGATAATGAGTGTAATGTTCCAATTGTTGGTGTAATATTCTTGCAAGGTTTATTTTTGTTTATTTGTTATTAAATCACGACCTGGATGAAGCAGGACGAGACAAATAAAAAATTTGCTTTTGCCGCCATTGCGGAAATGGACTGGCCAACAAAGGTGTCTTCTGTGGGCGGGGAGGGGTTCAAAAAATATTGCGTATTCAGCGAGGAATATAATCATATAATCGGACAATGTAAGTAAGCATAAAGAATACTTCCACCTGCATGGGACTTTTTTTAAAACAAAAGTCACGTTCCTGCTATCCATTTGTATTCATACAACTGTCATTTCCGTATGTGGCACTAATAATACTAAAAATTTAACACATTTTGAAGGCTTTGCTTTAGCGATCAGGAAGCGGCCATGTTTTTATTCGCATTGTTCTATGTATGCTAACATTTATTAAGTATAACGAATAACGACATATTGAGATCATAAAAATCTGTCATGGGGTGCTTGGTGCGGTGTTTTCCAGGTGGCTTTTCGCGGACCCCTGTTTGGCTTTGAGTTCAATTAAAAATGTGTTGTTCTGTCCCAAAAATTTATATTTCTGTATTTCTACCTTTTCAAGAGACACAAATGGGTTTGAAACTAAGATTAAACATATTAAGCTTAAATTAAGTACATGTCTCACGTTTCAGTCTACTATTTTCCTGCATTTGACTTATTAGGTATTTTATAAATAAGCTCATTCTAATCTCACAATCAAGGCGTTATTACTAGTAAAACTCTGCAGGGTTTATGGTTTTAGATGGCTCTTATCGTAAAGTTTATACAACAATCAGTGGCGTTACTAATCATCGGAATGATGTCACGATGGAGTAGGCAATAAAGTTCACATTTCCAAATAAAATTAATTGCAATTACAAATATTCGATTCAGTGTTTTTTTTAAATTGCCAGCTTGTGTAAATCTAAGATGGAACATTTAATATATTATTGACTGTTGTGTTGTCTGTTCAATTAAATGAATAATTTTACTAAACACGTTACTTTGTATCAATTATTTATTTCATCATTGTCTTTTATGGCCAAATATTTTTATGATGTGTAAACATGTACCAGTTTTTATTTTAATGGCAAATCAAATAACTCTTTTTTAAAACATAACGAATTAACGCGAGGGAAAAACAAGTAATCTATCATACATAATGCACTGAGAAATATTCTATAATATCCAATATTTTTGTTAACTATTTCATCTATCACACTATCATCAGAACTATAATGAACGTCACTAAACGATAAGTGTTAACACATTGCTATACGGCATCTGTTTTAAAAAAAAAACTGACATTCCGCGGGTGATCAATAATCGAGACAAAGAGTTAAGAAGAAAGCTCCCCACAACTCTCCGACCTCAATTACGTCAAGTATTTTTTTTTAAAACATCAAACGTAGTCGTATCAACAAAACGAACTTTTTTTAAAATAAATAAAATAATATATATGGAAAAAATATTATTTTAGACGATGAGATTTAACTGTTTTCATAATATACAGAAAACTTTTTATTAACAACATCTTAACTTGGTTACCCATAACCATTTTTTTTTTGATACAAATTAAATATTTGAGAATATATTATTTGAACATTTAAAAAAATCCTAGCAGTTTCCCATTCTGAGCATGTTCACTCTGAATCCGGCTTCAAGCCCAACATCTACGAGATTAGTTTTAAAAATGAAGTGATATAGTATAACCAACTGAACAATGGCAACCTCTTCTAAACACTCGAAGACCCAGGCCCCGCCTAACGCGGAAATGGGTCCGTTATAATCAGATAAACCCCGGCCCCACGCTAGCGCGGGTTTACACACGTGGGCGTGTAATCAGAATCCGTTAAGGCAAAACTAAATATTTCGGGTTTTTGTTTTTTTATGCTACTCAGAGGGGTGGGGTTTTGTTGCGTATGTGTAAAAATTTTTTTGTGTCGATACTTTAAAATTATTATGAATGAAAATGAACTTTTGAAATAAGAAAATATTTTGCTTAAGAACTTAAATTAAAATATTTTACGAGTTGAATTTTACTTATTATTAGACTTAAGAAAACATACTGCTGTTTTTTTATATTTGTAATATTATTTAAATAAATTTTAGAACAAATGTGTTGTCGAAGACAACACATTCACGTTTTTGTATCGCGATATATTTCTGCTCTTGTTTTATTGCCATTCAATTCTTAATATTTTAAAAAAGTTGTGTAATGTGAATAAAGAGGTAATTAAAAAATATTTCAATTTTTTGCATTTTATTCTTAAAAATATTATTGTCTATGAAAAAATCGAAAAGAATGTCGTTTTTACATATTTTTTGCTATGCTAATCATTTTTTTTTTGTGTTCGCCAAGTAAACTCATCGGAAAAATAAGTTTTAAAACGTTTTTTAATTGAACTTGCTATATATTGGTTTGGCATGCAAGACGATGGGTGAATGCGACATGCATGCCCAATACATGTAAAAGAGTAATTGATTTATTGCGTAAAATTATAGTAAAAGTGACAGTGTTTTAATAAATAGTTTTAATCTTATGTATTTGAAAATGATTTCGTAAAAAACACATAATACGTCAATGCAAACAAATGTTAAACAATTTGAGATTTTCTGGATGCCGTAAAAATCAAACAATTAAATTCAAAATTTATTGGTTCACATGGTTATGGGCATATTACTTTAATACGCGTGTCAATTTTTTATAATTTTCGGTTCTTTTCAATGATGTCAACGGTCAATTAAATTAACTTTTTTTATCGCGTCACATACCTCGTTCACAAGACCATTCATAGTCCCAAAAACAATCACAAGACGTAAAAACAAATCCGCAACTTGCTGCTAAAAAACTAAATAGTAAATAAATTCAAATACACATTACAATATGACACAATAAGGTTTAAAAATCTCTATTGTCTCAAAACAAATGACAAATACACAAATTATTTAGTAACATAAAGAAAATAAACTTCAAATACGATTACACAATACAAACTCGTTAGTATAGTAACACGGTTTAACAACACATACTTTTTAACTTTTAAACTGCAAAAAATAGCTTGACGCGGAATATTGTTAGTTCTGCGCTACCAAAGAAGACGTAATCTAGCATCGTTTTTTCATTTACATAATTAATCGTGTTATTGAACCAACAAAGACTCGATAATCGAGTTTTGCCTTTGCAACATCTTCAATCAACACATTAAGTAAATAGTCAAGAAATAAGGTTATTGACAGCGTTTTTTTATATTAAAGATGAAAAGCATAAAAATGTGCACACCGCGGCAATACAAAGTTAACGGTAACACACGATTTGTGCAACCGGAAAACAACGAGTATAAAATAAATATATTTGTTATTTTTATAGAATTGTACCAAGCCAATGCTAATTTTATTGATAAAGCGGTAAATATGCCTTGCTACTTTTTTTCTTTTCGAAAATTTTACTGAATCCCCCAGAAAACAATGTAATTTTCTAGAAAGCTTAATTGCGGATACGAAAACATCAAAACTCATCGTTGAAAAGGAAAGAAAACAGATAATTCATGCGATTTACAAAAATTCGTCGCCATATTTCTGCTTTACGGTTGGTTCTACAATGTTCCATTTGACATCGTTGACTTTTTCATTTTTCATACTTCGTATTTCGCGTAAAAATCGGTTTCTCTGATTCCCATGAATAATAATTTGTCATTTTCCTTTTTTAAATTCAGTTTCTTACAGAGCTGCATTGTTACTAGCGGCATTTAGTTCATTTTCAAATAGAAAAACAGTAACTACAAGCATATTATTTCCAATAAAACGAATAATTTTCTTTAATCTAACTGCTGTCATTATTTAAAATTCGAGCATATATCTGTCAAGTTGATAGGGCTGATCAACAATCCCGCTAGGTAGCGCTTCGAGATGTGGCGGCCATAATGTAAAAATATCTCGAAGTGTCATTTCGCGCAGTGAAATTATGAAATATATATTAAATATGCACAAATGAACACCTCCGCATAGCATGTTGTTGTTCTCATAGGACATTGAACCTGAAATTGCTATCACAATCAAAAAAGTAAATATAGTCTCGACGTTGACATTGTACACAATATATCGTTTTTTTATTATTTACGTTTTCGTTTACATACACTATTTTCATAGATTTTATTTTCTGTTTGACCTCTTGTCAGTAGCACGTGACGTTTGTTTATTTTTTTCAATTCTTACTAAGATTGTTTTATTACGTGGTTGGCAGCACTGATGCCGCCAAAACGCAATATTATTCGCATTGAGCACGACGTGTGCATATTATTGGTGGCAATTAAGGATGTACAGTTTAGTATTGCCAGTATGGCAACATATTTGAATAATTTATTTTCAAGAACCAAACTTCTTACTGTAAAGTTATTTTTACATTGACAATTACCTTTGTTGCCAAACACAAACATTTTTGCATTCATTAATTAATATTTATTCTGTAGAATGTCGCCAATACTTTAATTTAAAGATATTTTTTATAAACCTATATATGCGCGAGATACGTTCAAAGGACCAGCGTGCAAGAAATCCTTATTAAAAAAGTTTAATTGTAAGTGGTACAACGTGATATATAAAAAAATATATTATAATTTCTATTCAAAATACGAAACAAAGATAAAGCGCCGCCCCATGTGGCTTAGATGGTAAAAGCTTTGCCTTGACAATCAGATGGGTCTGGGCATGTTCCCAGAAAGGTCAATATCAAATTGAGATTTGAGATCTAAAACATTTTTTTGACGTCTCCACCCATCGAGCTTATTTTGTATGATCTTCCAATTTTGAAATATTTAGCGCATTGACTTTGGTGGCAAATATTTATTTGTAAAATATATAGTCAACGATTATTCCATTTTATTAGACCTTATTATTTTGAACCCGTGTAAAAATAATAATGTAATGTATCATTATTATTGTTGGTTTTCAATTATTAACAGAATAGTTTTTTTTAATAAAAAAAATACCTTTCAGTAATTACGAAGGAAATGAAACTGTAAATTTTGTTACTTTATTATAATAAAGATTAAGAGGTATTTAGTCAGTTCCAATCATGTAAAATTTTATTTTTTAAATCAATCTTAATTAATCAATTATATAAATATACATATATTCTCCTGGTACACAATTAACACGGTGTTCCAATCATTAAGTGAGACATTTGTCATTGTTTTACTAATTGTGTGACTGATTAGGCCACAAATAAATCTTATTTATCATTGAATAATTAATTTTATGAATTTGAAAAAAAACATCGACAAACAAGCCGTAACCGAGTAATCAAGTTTTGGAGTCAAGACCATGTGACCATGGAAGTGAGGTATTTTTATTACTGCCTATTGATTACTTTAAAAAAAAAAAATAGTTGCATGATTTAACACATATTTTACGTTTTTACAACCGACAAAAAAATATAAATGTAAACCAACGTATCACGAGGCATATAATTTTTTAAATATTTTTTTTTTGCAGACGATATCACGTATATTAGTTTAGTCATAATATTAATTTGAGGTTATAGTCGTGTGCGTTATCAATGTTAATAAAATGGTTTTAAATACATTCGATTTACCTTAAAATGGTACATCATTCAGTTGTGTTTTATATAATTCACGCAAATAATGCAGGTATAAAATACAACGAGACTACATCGCACTCAAACAGTGGCTAAACAAGAATTCTGGGTACGATTAATCTGAGTTTCACTGTAAATCTATGGCCAAGTTATTGGTTAGTCCCCTGTTACGTGCGGCGTGCATTTTTTTTTCTCCCGCCCGAGTTCACTAAAACTTCTTGAAACACACATGAAGGTGGTTGAAGTCAATACACCCACACTTATCAATCGCGATCAATACTACGCGACACGGATTTTAAGCAAAATGCGAATTTATTTATATCATTGTGGAATTCAAAAAAAAAAAAAAAAATGTCGCCGGCGTCTAGCCGGACAAAAATACTTAGCGTGAACTTATTTCATATTCGTTAGCAATATTAGCATTACAAAGTGTTACAAGGAAACATTAGCATATCGATCAAAACGTTTGAAAAACAGCAACGTACAACTATTATTTAAACGGGTTTGAAACAGCACGGTTCACTAAAAATAACGAACACTGTATTTTGACACGAATTATTTGTCCTAACACGATTCCCAGTAACAAAAGTCACACAGTGGATAACGGATTTTCAAATTACAAGAAATTCAACCACGCAATGCAGTAATAACAATTTTGTAGCGATGAAAGCGATTTATGTCAAGTCCCTCATAAAAGTCCCCGTTTCAAGTAGCGAAATTCAACCACTCAATACGGTTAATAACATTTTTCTAGCGATGAAATCGATTTATGTCCAGTCCCTCATAAAAGTCCCAGTTTATTAGCAAGTAGCGACGAATATTAATATTTTTTCTTAATTAAATTTATTATGAACACCATTTTGTGTAATTTACTTATTTGGTTTTCATTATTACATTTTTTTAAACATTTTATATGCCACAATGTTTTTATAATAATTATTTGACAATATTTTTAGCTTCACATGTTATATAATGAATAATTGAAGGGGGTGTTGCCAAAGTGAACTATTTTAACTACTTAACGAAAATGAGCAATGAATTCCAAAATTTAACATTTAATTTAGCATTACATCAAAAAAATTGAGATACGTGTTTGTAGTAAATGAATTAATGGCTTTTTAATAGGAAATACACAATTTCCACATAATATCCAAAAGGTGTGAGAATGAATGGGTTTGTAAATGTGTGCAACTGGCTGTTTCTGGTTTAGTGTGCTTTTCGATCAATAATAATATTATTATTAATTTGCATATATTTATTTAAATATGTGTAAAACTCGTATTTGCACTCGTGCGATATATCACGTTCGCGACTTTAATTGTTAATAAAAATTCTATGCCTATTTTTATTGATATTACAATATGCTAAAATGCTTTTAAATGACACCTGCCGCGGAAAAATACTACAAAAACGTACTATAATAGATATAACCGTTTATAAATGAATACTTTTCTATACTGAAAGTTGAACACTATCAGAGCTCGAAATCAAAGAACTTAAACCGGAACGATTGTTTGTTTATTCATCGAAACTGTTCATATTTTTTTTCGGAAATTAAATATTGTTTTATATTTTACGAACCGGAACAAAGATTTTGATTTTTACGAAACGGCGTGAGTTGCTCTACGGATTTTACTAACCGGCGAGATTTCATGATAATATTAAATTTTCTACGATGTTGATACCACACCACTTGAGTGTATTACGCCCCCTATGTATTCCTTTTAATGTAAGATTTAGTGATTAAATATGAATATTACGCTTATTTGATCGGCAATGCTATTATATTAATTAATTTCAAAGCTGTTGCACGGTGGGACCTTCGATCACGCATAAAATTATACATACCTAAAAAAGCCTTTTGGCAACGTTGTTTTGTCACTTGAATCTGTTCCAAAACGAACTTTACACCGATATTTATATGCTAATATGAAATAATTTGATGAGATATTTAATTTGTTCTTTATTTAAAAAGTGACTTAAGAAAACACAAAATTTGTTTGGCGTAGGTATTGTATTTCGCAGTGTATACTTGAACATTCGGTAGGGCATCCAATCCCGTTCAATTTTCTGATCCCGAAATCCCGGGATTGACATGGTCGTGATCCCGGGATTTCGGGATTGAGAAATTTTGAGTAAATCCCGAAAAGTGAGACGAAATTAGCAAATTGTGGATTTCAAATTCCACGGAGAGCTAAAAAAAAACGAGGTTTTGTGACAATCTTGGGAAAAAGTATACCAAATCGGGGATTTCAAATTCCTCAGTGAGTTGAAAAAAAAAACAAAGTTTGCTAATAATCTGAGGAAAAAGTATAGGGAATTGAGGATTTCAAATTCCTCGGTGAACTAATCCCAATCCCGGAACCCTGGGATCCCGGGATTGAAAATTTATCAATCCCGAAATCCTGGATTGGAAAAAAGCTCCGGTATTGGATACCCTAGTTGTCAGTGGCTTTTATATTTATTTATCTGGACGGTGATTTTTTTACCTATCCGTCTATGATAATAATTTATTGCATTTTGTGTAAGAGTCGGAAAATACGGTGTGCCATTTTTATCGTGCCCGCATTTGCATTTCCTTTTATTTGTATCCGAACAAAGAGTACATTGTTAGGCAAGTTGTAACCGTGTAGAGACAAACAATTATTTTATTTCCACACGTTTGAGTCATCCTCCTTTGTTGCGTTATCACCGCGCTGCAATTAATAAATTAACGTTATCTTCGAGTAAAACAGCGTGTGTAATATGTCATGTTAATGAGTACCTGCTGAAGAAACTAATAGTTCCGCTTTGAGATTGGCTTTTTTGTTATTTCAACATTTTTTTTTTACTAAATAATAAGGCCAATCAACAGATTGAAGGTCGCTTAAATACACATTTATCAAATACGCAATTTGAACTTCTTAGTACTAGTTTTGTTTTTATCACAAAGTATCTAGGACATTGCTTCCCAACCTTTTTCGTTCAACGGCCTCCTAAATCTAAAAAAATAATCCGCAGCCCTCCTCAACTGTCTCCGTAACCCGTTTTTTTTAGCTCACCGACGAGTTCGAAATCCTCAATTTGCTATACTTTTTCCCCGAAATCCAATTTCTCGATCCCGCATTCTTACGGCAGCCCCCAATATAGCACCGATTTGACAGACTTAAATATAAAGATATTTGTACTTTCTACTGAATTTCGCGGCCCGAGGGGTTGCGGCCCACAGGTTGGGAAGCAATGATCTAGGATATATATATAATGATGGATTAAGCACTTAGGATATCCAGGCTGAATACAATTTTGAGGCCCTGTTTTTCGGGTAACAGGATCGCAAAATTCCATATATAATAAATGTACTTATTTATATACATATATATATATATATTCAATTAGACATTACATCTAATGCGCCAAATATTTTAAAGTTGAAAGATCATACGTGAAAAACTCGATGAGAACTTATTGCAAGTCACTCGAGATCAACTCTAGGTAAATTGACCTAAAAAACAGCTACGTCTTAGGTCTCAAATTTAAATTTAAAAAATCTAAATTTGACATTGACCTTACCGGGAATGGAACACAGCAAGCGATATATGGGTTAAATGTTATAATATAGGTAATTTTGTAAAGGCCATCAGATTCGGAGGCCCCAAGCGCGCGCCTCGTGCGCTTTAACCTTATCTACGACTCAACGTACAATATATGCAACACGTGTATTCATTGTTTAATAAGCATAATACAACTATCTCTATCATAAGTATTGAAAATTTAAAAATATCATGAATCTTAAATTATCTTACATAAGTCTCTCAACCATAGAGTAATACTAATAGATAATAACAATTTTATGACAATATTTACCCGTGTTGTCATCAAAGTGTTTAGCAAAGAGACTCACGTGCTAACTAGGGTATCCAATCCCGGAGCCTTTTTCCAATCCCGGGATTTCGGGATTGATTAATTTTCATTGGGAATTAGCTCACCGAGGAATTTGAAATCCTTAATTCCATATACTTTCTCCTCGGATTATCTCTAAACCTCGTTTTTTTTTTAGCTCACCGAAGAATTTGAAATCTTCAATTTCGTACACTTTTTCCCCAGATTGTCGTGACAATATCAATCCCGGGATTTCGAGAACAGAAAATTGAACGGGATCCCGGGATTGGATGCCCTAGTGCTAACGTCCTAAATTAAAAATATTACATTATCATTAAATAACAACTCCAAAATAACGAAGTGATTCGGAATTAAGGCTTTTCGGTTATCAATAATCGTTTTTTTAGTTATATATATAGGTAAACCTCCATTTACACTAAATTTGGGAACGTGTAATTGGGAGTAGTGATTTTTTGGGAGGTAATCTCATACAAAATTAGGGATTTGGGTTTTTCCGCGAAAAATGCAAAACTAAGATTTCCCTTAGTTTTGCAAAAAAAAATATGTACGAAATATTTAGTTACTAAGCGATAAAATGTATAGCACGCCAAAATCCAACATATAGACAGTCGCCCGGCTATTCGTGTATAGCCTGGAACGTGTTGAATATACAGACGCTAGTCAACATTTGACTGTATGCACCGCACATACGACTGTCTCGTAGCAACGACATTGGAATCTGACCGTTCAATTTTAGGATTTGCGGCGAATATTTTAAGCCAGCGCATAATTCGGGGTAGTGTGATTAGGGGATTCACTGCATTGTTAGTTTTCTGACGATTGTGTCCCAGTATAAACGATCGATTGCTTTTCGAAGGCATGTATGTTTGTGACATCTGAAAATTTCCTCTTACTCTCACTAACCATTAGTCCTGCCCTAACCTTATCTTCTCTATTCCTGCTCTTTAAAAAAAAAACAGAGGTTGAGCAACTGAGTAACACGCAGTTTTCATAGAAAAACTTCTGTTGAAATACATGCGTTAGCAGCCCACATGTTCTACGTTGGAAGCGGACAAAGATTAAAAAAAAAGCCTTCTGGCTATTTTATTTGAATTATCATTCTTTCTATTAAGTAATTTAAGATTTCGACTGAAGGTGCTTGGTGGAATTTCAATATTCAATTTGAATCGTACAAATTTTGTAACTAACGATTCGGTTTCGCCTTTCGGCATCTTCAGGCGTTCAAGTGCACGGATGAACTTCACTGACGCTTAAATAAATGAATGTATCGTGTTTATATAATAAATAAACGTATCATTGAGTTTAAAGCCAATGCTGGCGAAATATTGTAATTATTTAATCGGTTTTTTCAAAAATCGAGTTTTGTACAAGCCCTATTCGAAATATGACTAACTATTTAACTGTCAAAACTCGTTTACGAAATTGATTTCCTTCTCTTCGAGACAAAATTAGGCCATTACTTATATAAGCATAAGCCATTGTTTCATGCGATTAAGATTGTATACACGCGCCTGAGTTTGATGTGAAACCGTTTTTCTCACCACTAAGTAAGTTTTGAATGGAAAATTATCACAGTTGGACCACTTCAATACTTAAAATGTTTTATCATACAACGAGGAAGTATGTAGGAAGTTGCTTCAACATATAATAGTTGGTAACAATTCGGGTGCGAGTATTATGTTATCCAAATGTAGCTAAATCAGCGTTTCTCAAACATTTTCGTTAAATAAAAAAAAATCGACTCCGACCCCGAGTCTGACCTTAAAACCCTCCAAGGACGAGCGTGACCATATGGTAACAGTAAACACCGTTGTCTATTGATCCCACTATTCATCCCTTTTCTACCTGAATATCGTTGCTTTTACTCATATTTGGTTAAGAAGGGTACAGAATTCAGTTAGTTATCAGCCGCGGGGACAGAAACGGCCACCAAAAGCACATGCGATTTTTTGAATTTCCGTTTTTTTAATAGACTTTTTGAAACTATTAGTGTTATTTTTTTTATCAAAATATCAAATTATTTACAGTTCTTTTGCTAATATATTTGTATTGAAAATATGTTGATCTAAAGAGATCAAATTGTAAATATTTAAAAAAAATTCACGTTTAGCTAAATTTCAACTCCGAACGTTTGCGAGCCCATACGGTCACTTTTGTCCTTACAACTGTCCGTACACAATATTACACGCTAATAAAGGGATGAGCATGACCATATACTCATGCGGGGTTTCTATACAACGATTTTGCGTTTTTTTTTTTAAAATTTTGTTAGGAATAAAAGTTATCCGTGACAAATATTTTTTTTATCGAAAAAAAGCTCTCGTCTCTGGGGGTTAACTTAAAATACAACTTCGATCATTTTTTTAGGCTTATTAGCATGTAGTGGCGAAAATTTTAAAACTAGCGATTTGAAGACACATTTTTTTTTAAAATGACTCGAAGCTGTTAGTTTTTTCCGAGTCCGACTCCACGACTCTGAATCCTAATCCACAGCTCTGGTTACCAATTTAGGGAGCATATGGTGACAAGAGCACTTCAAAATATATTTAATTATTGTGTATTTTATCATCTAATATTTATTTTATTTAGTTGTAATTGTAGATATTATATTCTTTCAAGAAAACATTATTTTAAAGGTAAACCTTCTCGCCTGTATCATTCAACTGTATTTTATTGTCGTTAAACACAGAAACTGTTCATGCTTTTTTTTCAAAAAAATATTGTTTTATAGTGTCGCCCTAAGCCCTCAAATTGTCTCTCTAAGAAAATCTTCAAACAGTCTGTAGACGCTTTTCGAAATACTAAACCTAATTTTGGATGGATGGATTCGGCGGTAATTTTGTCGAAATTCATTTTTAATATAAAATTAAATGTGATAAATTTTCAATATTCTACTGATTGTATTGCAAATTTATTATGACACGCATTTCGCCTCTTTGAGAACCATCTTCAGATGTCAGGCTGAAAATGCTTCTCAAAAAGGTGAAACACGTGTCGCAATTATAGTAGTAACACAATCGGTGCTTTTTAAAAATTAAACATCAATTTTATTATATTTAATTGACTGAAAGTGCCATTTACTTGGAAAAAATCCATTATAATGAAGTCAAAATAACATTTTTTTACCATGCCCACTGTCAACGTGATCCCCAATGGATCATCTTATTTTTTTTACGAAAATTGATTGTTATTAAGTCCCTCATTTTTTTCGTAAAGGATAAGGATAAAAAAAATATGATTCATGAAGGGCTAACAGAATGTTAATAGTTTTCACTTTGGCCCGTTTTTACTATCCAATGGATGAGAACGAATATAAACATTACACATATTCATATATCGATGTAAAAAATAATTTATATTCGTACTGGGATTCGAGCTCCTGGACACCGTTACCGAATAGTACGAGTGTCCAGTGGCGTTGAATATTTGGCCATATGACTAGCTACATATCTTAGTAATATATATTATAGTAGGGTTTTTCATAGTATTATAATATATACATTGCCCCATATTAAATAAATTAGAGCACCCGTAAACTTTCACATATGAGGTAATCCTCTTTAATCGATTTGTCATGATCCACCGTTATATATGTAATCCATGTATAAACGTTGATTCAATATGATTAAGTTGAACTATATTTAATTTTTCAATGTTCTCGCGGAACTTTATTTGAGAAACACTGAGCTGAATAGATGGAATTATTTTCTTAGTTCATGTGAATTTTAAAGTCATACAAATACATAATAAAACACTTTCTGTAATGAAAAGTAATTTCATTGTGTTATTAAAAACTACGGTAGTAATAATATGGTTACGTTAATTTTGAGACCCAAAGATAGACAAATAGACCCAAAAATATATTCGTTTTTTATTCATTACTGTTTCATAAAAATAAATATTTGCTGAAAAGCATTTATTTATTGTTTACAAATTAAAAGTACAGTACAGCTGACGCCAAATAATGTGGTATGGATTTCAATTACAATAAATAAAATCTACTTAGATGATTGCATCGTGTACAACATAGAACGTTTTATGTTATACATTATTACCAGCGCTGGGCTTCCAATACGTTAACAAGGGGCTTGATTAATCTCAAAGGAATTCTCGGTGTTTTGGGGAAGGAGTGAATTTTTTTATCACTCCTGTGGAATTATATGCAATATTTGAATAATAAAGGGATTGTTACTTAATACATTTATAATATGCAACAATATGCAATTTACCGTAAACTTATCAATGTAAATGGCTAAAAATGTACTACTGTGTATACTAAAGCTGTCGGTAATATTAATGTCAGAAATTGCAGATATATACGAATTTGGTCTGATAATATTGCTTTTTTTTTTAATTAACAGGGGGCTCCCAAGCCTTAGTAAATTTTAACTAGAGGCTCGCGATATCCCCTCCGAGTCCCCTCTACCCCACCCTTGATTATATCCAAAATGCGGTTGTTATTCTAAAAGAGAGTATCATCGCATTCCAAAGCGTTCTGGATTTACGGCAAAATTAATATGTTCGCTCCCAATGTGGAGCATATGGACTCCTAATGGGGTTTATCTTAACAGACGTGTTTCTACGAGAACTGCTTGTTACTCAGTTGCACAACCTCTCTTTTTCCAAAGAGAGTAGGAATAGAAGGGTAGGGCTAGGACAGGACTAGTGGTTAGCTAATCGCTCTCAATACGCCCCGTTCATAGGATAGGATGGGTGGGAGGGGGGATTTCAAGACATCACATATATCCATGCCTTCGAACAGAAATTCATAAATCGATTAAAAAATCAATTTATAAAACTGTCCGTACTGGGAATCGAGCCCGTGACCTCCGTAGCCGAAGCCAACGACGCTGACCACTCGACGACACAGGCGGGAAATACCTGTTGAAAATTAAATTAAGGTTACAGGTAAAATGTATTGTATGTATATAACAAACCTATACGGTAGAACCTATGTATATTCCAAGCCGGCACTAGACATTCGGCCGCCCCAGGCAAGATTGTATTTCACAAAGTTTGCAGCACATAGTGTGTTAATTTTTGTGGCCCTTGTGTTAGGCGCTAGACATTTGGCCGCCTCTTTAGATTTACCGCTACAAGCGATTGATACGTAACACCAGCAACCACTGTTTTGATATATTGGGCAACCCTCAAAATCGTTATGTTAGATCAGCGGTCGAGGAACTTTTTTAACTATTACCCTAAAATATTTTTGCGTAAATCGATATTACCCCCTCATTTTGAAAAGGAGGAATCAATGTAAATTAGACATTTTTACAAAATAAAATTCTCATATCGGAACAAACAAAATTTAATTGAAAAATTTCCCCCTTAAGGTTTTTAAAAAAATTCTTATTACACCCAAAAAAATCATTTTTACCCCATTTGGGGTAATTTACCCCGGTTCCCCGACCGCTGTGTTAGATATTCGTCATATTTTGACGACATTTTTTTCTCATATTGGTAGTCACTTCAACCAGGGTGGGCTGGAGGGGGCTCGGAGGGGCTCGCGTGATCCCCATGTTAAATTTTACTAAGGCCGGCGAGCCCCTTGTTAATTTAAGAGAAAATGATATTCTCAGATCAAATTTGTATATAACTGCAATTTCTGACTTATATATTATCTACGATAGCTTTAGTATACATTTTTAGCCATTTAAATTGCATATTATTACATATTATTAGTGTATTTAGTAACAATCGATTACTTATTTAGGCATTGCATATAATTGCATAGGAGTGATAAAACAATTCACTTCATTCCCCAGAATACCTAGAATTGCTTTGAGATTAAGCGAGCCCCTTGTTAAAGTATTGGCAGCCCACTGTTGACTTCAACCACCGCTACTGACGCTACGGTTGTTAGTCAATCAAGACTCACTATTTTGGGAAGGTTTTGAAAAGCAGACAAGATCTTTGTTAAATCTTTTACTACTGTATCATCACCAAAACAAAACTTATTTTAAACGAAAATAACCTTCCTCCTCTTCCGGTTGTACCGGTTTACTTATTTAGTACAATAAAGATAAAATTTTGACGTTATTTAAAAAAAATATACCATTTTGATGTTTGGAAAAAAAAATCAGATTTTTCCTACGGTAATAATAGTTTCTATATTCATAAAAACACAATATTCCTTTGTACTTTGTTCCACTTTATTTAATAGGTCTGGACCGGTTTCGCTCATTGCGAGCATTGTCAACGTTGTCAACATTGTCGTCGACAATGATCGATTTTCCACTAATTATTGACAATGAACACCCTAAAAGTTTCTAAATTCGTTATATTCAGTGGCGGATTAATCGCATGGGAGGCCCCAGGCGTAATACAATTTGGAGGCCCTGTTTTTCGGATAATATAAAAAGTCAGAAAATTTCAAAGTAAAATAATTAAAATGCGAATAAAAAGTATGTGGGTTATGTAAGCTATTTTTGAGGCCCCTAAGATTCGGAAGCCCTAAGGTTGCACCTCATTTGCTTATAAGGTAATCAGCCACTGGTAATATTATGTCATATTCCTTTGGCCCTCGGGAATACATTACTAATGAATATAGACGGCCCACTATTTATCCTCGTTATACTAAGATATAAATAACAGTTTTATTCTAGAATCTAGAATCACTTCAAGATGAATAAATGATGTTTGTATCAAGTAAATGTATTATTTTAAAAATGTGTTTTTTGCTAAAAAAATAATTTATTATTGAGATTTTTTTGTTTATTTACTCGTAAGCTTAAAACTCATTTACATCCGTCTACGTGTGCAAGGCCCTGATCTAATTATTTAACTGTTATGTATGTAGGTTTGGAATCCTTGTAAAATGACATTATAAAATACTCACGTTTTTTTGCACTCCCGGCAAACGAAAAGTGTACTCGGCACGTTGTTATTCTAGGCCATTTATGTAAGGGATGAATGGGGTTAATTTAAGCCAAGGCTGTACAGACCTAAATTATCTGACACAATCCTAAGGGAAGACCGCGTAACGCGACTCGTTCAATTTTCTTTTTGGCATTAATTACGAAATATTATATTTAGTAAATATGATAGATCAGCGTTGAGTGATGCATGTTTTTACACGTGTGTGATTTTAATACTACCTCTAGCAAATTGTTTAAGTCACGGGTCAATCAACTGTCTACGTAAAGGAGTAAGTATATCATAAAAATAAGGCTCGTTGAGTCAGGAAGCAAACTAAAGGATGTTTATATACATGATTCTACATACAAAAATAAAAGATTTTATCTTTTTTATTATGCATTTAATGCTGTGATAAAATTCTCACCTTTTAATATATACATAAAATACCTAAAATTATAGTATTGACATTTATAATGTAAATTAGGAGTGATAGGATCTTGAATTTGTTTCCGATTATTGAACAAAACATAATAAGATAAAGTCTAGTGATGAAAATAATTTCAATGCCTTTTATGAGATAACAGTTTATTAAACTGGTTCTTAAAGTAAGAACTTCCTATCATCAAAACGATATTTTGTGACTCGATAAACGAATGAATGATCTTGCCAAATTAGGCCCGAATACCATTGTTTGGGGACACTTGGTATATTACAGTGCATGTATTATAAGCATACTATGTTAAATACATATTACAAACCATAAAGAGCATACTACTATATTACAGGTTGCCCATTTATTACTGCTATCAATAAAATCATATGACTAGACACAGCTGCCCATTTCTGATCACAGCAACCCCCATGCACATATGAATAGTTGTTGACATATGATATTCGAATTATGTAACTTCTTAACTGTTATCACTAATAAAATAATTTGAAAATCACAGGCAAGGCAAAATAACGGCGGCTTATTCTTGTAACTAATACCTGATAATACAAAGTATATTATCAACCAAATCTGCGGCCATGTTTGATTTTAAATGTCCTTTTAGTCAACGCAATAAAACTGAAAATAGATAAAATATGTTTAATAAACCATTACCTGTCTGACAGAAGTTGGTAAGTAACAGATTGGAAATTCTGAATAAACAGCTAATGAAAAATTTCAGCTTTTAGGATAAAGTCACATATTGCAAACTCAACTAACAAAAAGGATTAAATGTCTTCGTGAAAATAATATTAACATACAACTTCAAAAACAATTGTGCTGTGGATGTTAGCATATTATTTAGTCAGGGGTTTTTTCGCATGTAACACGGTGGAACGGCGTTCCGGCACCCTTTTCTCGGCGTGTTTAATGTTTCAAATCAATATTCGGAAAATATTATTTTTATTGCTTAAACTTTTGTTATTTTTCTTGGCTGTTTCTCCCTATCTAAGGTCCCTTTTGAATATTATGTGACGAGTAATCTAACACTCATTAGTTAATGTAATAATATAAAACAGTAACAGTCCCATAGACTTACTCATTGACTAGAACCAAGGGACAAATGCTTAATATATTGTTTTTAAAAAAGAGAGGTTAACTAAAAGCAGTTCTCGTTAAAAAATCTCTGTTGAGAAACCTCTATTATGAAGCCATATGTACCACATTGGGAACGGACATGGATTAAAAAAAATATTTTGTAAAAAGCTTTGCAAGAAGTGAGTTACGGCACCTTTTTTGTTTAAAAAAAAGCATTTTGTCTAGTTCTTACAATGTTAGTACATTTTAGTGATATAAATCCGACAACTTCGATATAAAATTTTAAAAAAAATTGAAATTTGAGACCTTGGACATATTTGTTCGTGATGTCTTGTCTGATCGAATCAGTTTCGAGTGAATTATAATATTGCAATGAAAGCAGTTTTTATTTATTAACTTATTCGCATTTTTATCGGTCCTGTAAAGTTTTTATTTGTATATTGAAGAGATTATCAATGTATTTTGACGGTATTCAACCCTGCATGGTAAAGCATAGGATTTTCGTAAAAAAAAATATATAAATTGTTTATAACGTATACTGCAATGAGTAATTTAAATGAATATATTTTAATTTTTCATACACAAATATAGAAATTCAATTATATTGTAGTATGTAATAAAACTACTAATGCATATTACGGTAAATAAGAAACGATGAACATTGTAAACTTTCTCTTTATCGTCATAACATTACTTATTTTGATAACTTATTTAAATATTCTAACACTATTTGAACATTGGTAAGCCATTGGCGTACAAACACCACTTTCGGGTGCTATTAATTTATTTTGATCGGTCCTGTTTTCCTTGTACTTCGAAAATACAAAACAATATAAAATATTTTCAATGAACGCAAATACCGTAACATTTGTTAAATAGAGATAATTAAATTGAATAACTTTATTATTCAACTGACTGTATTAAAACTATTTTGACAAACATCTTTTAAAAGTCTGAAGATGCTTTTCAAACGTACGAAACACGCTTAGGAACACATTTATTGGAATAACAAATTTATTGAATTTAATGCTACATTCAAGTATTTTTTTTAAAATATTTAATTACATTTTAATTTGGTATACAACTGTAAAATATAAATAAAATAGAAATGTATTCAGTGTTACAATGCGTTAAATATTATTAATATATATTTTAACAACTCTCTACGAACTGAACAAGTTAGTGCGAACTGTATGTTTATGCAAATCTTTTATGCACCTCTTTCATTATTTCTTTTTATATTCGAATATAAATAAGTTGTTATTTAACTTTCTTTAATTAGAAACCAAAATGCGCTTGCTTTAATCCTTTTTTAAGGTTGTACGACGTATTTAATTAAAATAATTATGAGTATAAGATAGATGACGGAGAGATTTAAGATGACGTTCATTTTTGTGTCATTATTTCTAATACGTAAGATAAAATAAACCATAAATTACTTCACGGGCGATCAGTATTACGTGGTTAACTTTATGATCTATCTACGATAATTATATTTTCAAGAGTAATATTCTATGAATTATTTCGATGGGCTATTTACGACTTTAAGATTTAAATAACTCTTACGATAACTTGTCTGAAGATGTTTCTTAAATATGCGAAACACGTGGAATATACAACCCATGGAATAACTAAGTCATCAACTTTATTTTATACTACAAGAGTAACATCATTTTTATTCTTGTTTAAATTAACCCACTAAAGTTGGTGCTAGTGTGCTCTCAGCTAACTATTTTTTTTTATTTCTACGGTTGGAAGAGTTGGAACAAACACAGTTTTTATATTCATTAAGCACATGCTACAATAATAAAGATTCTCTCTATTGAGAATTTTGAAAAATAAAAACAAATAAGGGAAAGTCTTCGTGAATTGATTGAAGCTTAAAAAAGCCCCACTCATAGGTATGTTCGTAATGTCATATTAAAATTTAAGTGCTTAATTTAAAATTATCTTTTCCCTCACTCACTGAGTGACATTGATTGAGATGTTCTACCACGCGATATCCTTATAAATACATTTTTTTTATGATTAAGTATGAAATCCATTAAACTTGCTCCCATTTGCAAAAATCGATGTGCGCCTTTTGGATTTGAAGCAACTATATCATGTAAAACCTTAAGGGTCGTTTTTCAGGTAGAAGTTTTGTAGAAAGTATTACAATGGTTAATTTAATATATGTATTAGTTATCACTCGACGTTGTTTATTTCGAAATATCCAGGTTACAAAATACAACAGTCTGTATCTGCTCTTCAAATCAGTAGTACTACTGTTGGATTGTCTAGCTTAGATTTCAAAACAATCAAATAGTGTTATCATTCTAGAAAATTGAAAATTTATAAGTTAAATTTCCTTTAATCCATCAAATCCCCCAAGATGTCAAAGTTATGTTGTAATATTTCCATTCAGCGCCTGGCAGTTGACGATGCATTTGAAGTGAAAGATGTAATTACTGGTACAATTACTACCAGATAAAAAACATTTTAAACCTGGGATAAGAATGGGTATGTGAAACTTATCATAATTATATATCGCTATTTTTACTATTTGTATGTCGATTACAAATTGAGATGATGGTTTCGTTAAGATACGAACATCATATCTTGAAAAAACACCAGAAAGTTATCGAGTATAATCGTCACATTGTCTTTATAATTATTGAGATTGGTTTGATCAGCAGTTTCTTCTCGATAAAAAGCAAGCTCTTTCCTGATTTAATGTATATGATTTGCTTTATTGTCTGGTCAAGTAATTCAGAAGAAAACTGTGAAATAATATGAAGGAAAACTGTCGATTGAATATAAAATAGTTCTGTAGTAAGATTCTAATTTTGTCACTTGTCTTTTGACAGTGCTACGATAAAATTCTTAATTCAAATTCAGTTGTATTACTTTTTCGAACGCATGATTTTCTTCTTTCTTTAAAAATAAAGGTGCGTCTTAATATCGATAAAATAAGGTATATATATTTTTTATAACGTTATTTTATATTTATCTTGGGTAATTGGGAATATATTTTGTTTTTTTTATATCTAACTTTCTTGACATATGTACATGTACACATTTTAATATATGAGGATCTTATATATCGAGTTTCGAGAAAATTGTAAAATACCACAGGAGCAGAATTTTTCGTATTTTTTTTTTAAAAGTTATAAATTAACTTTGAATCTATCGCAAGTGAAAAGTAATACATTTTTTTGATGCGAAATATACTATTACAACGGGAAAAATAATAACTGCCGATTGTTTTATTCTTATCATATAATATTTTTAGTTAAAAAAAATGTGAGCTTAGACACCGATAGTAATCTTCGGCAGTAGTTTTAAGAGTGTTTAAAGTAATTTTTATGTTCGTACTATTTTTTGTATTTCTTATGTATCTCAAAAATATCAAAAATGGATATTATGAGTTTTGATATCCACTTCATAATACACATCAACGCCCGAAACAATATTACAACTTTGATCAGTAAAATTTATTATCTATTGCCACTTGCCAGACTTTTTTTTTAATTAGTATCATTTCTTCCATGGGTACAATACAAATTTATAAGAAGTTTCTGACAGTCACATATTCTGATTATTTATAGTAAATTAACAAAAGAAATTCGTAAAAGGGTTCATTCTTGCAAACTAATCAGTAGTCATAATAATGATATTCAGTGTAAAACACCATCTCGGTTCGATTCCCTTCGTGGAATCAATGACATTGGAGGTCTACAATATGCCGATATATAAACACAATAATGATTTAGACATGAATCAAAAGCTTCTATAAAATATTTAAAAATAAAATATAATAGATTATTTCATTACCCTTTTTAAAGAATGCGTTTTAAAATTTAAAAAAATATTCACTACTCTAAATAATGAATTATTTGACAAGATTGACCCATAATCGAGAAAATATGTATTTTTATATTATAGCAAACATACGAAAAATATGAATTTCATTAAAAAATACTCTACTTCTCAAATTTTTTAAAATGTTAATGACATTGAACCCTGATTTGACTAGGTACAACTAAGTTAATGTTTTTCTGTTGATTTCTACAGTGCTATTTTATTAAATTATCTACACTATTTAATACCAGTTTTTACGTCCGAAATATTCTGATGTAGGTATATTTTAAAGTAAATTTAATTTATAATTTTAACCATGTGTTTTAAAAATAAAAATAAAATAATCACTACTTGAAATCATAAGTGATATTCTTTTCAAGTCAACCTATAATCGTCATTTTTTTTATTTTCGTTGAGTACTGTAATAAAATATACGAAAAGCAATAATTTCAAAAAAATAATCCATCACTCAAAGGCTTAAAAATGATAATTACAATGAATCTTGATTTAACTTTACCTGAATTAATGTTTTCTCACTGATTTTAAGCATTTTTCATATTTTTTTGCAGTCCCGTCTTAATTAAAAGTAACAATATTTAATATACCTGTTTTAATGTCAGAAATATTCTGATGTAGGTATATTTTCAGGTAAATTTAAAGCAATAAACGCTCTTTTGCTTACAATAATTAATGGTCTCAAAGGAGACAATCGGCCCAACCCATCTGTTTCGCTTTTTTTTGATTCTCCGACATTTGAATGTTCCGATAACTATTTCATAAGTGGATAAATAATATCATAATAGACGTAAAAACCTAAATATGACAGAAATTCCGTTTTTATTATTGTTTTAGGTTATTCAAGATTAATTAATACTTTATTTTAATGATACGAAATAGTAGGTGATTGAATGTAAAATGTTTCAATCAAAGTGATATTACCATACTCATTTTTTAAAAATATAGTGAACGCACACGTGAAAAAAATAAACTTAAGTGTTATTAGGGTAGATGTTTACTTACTTGGAAATAGAATAGTCATGAATACTACATTACATAGCTAAATGCATAGCTGTATAAATTGTAATAATGAATAAATAATTACGATTCGAATAAATCTTCTAACTTACACATCGATGTTTTTCCAACTTGCAACGACATCAATCATCACTTTATTTGCATAAATGGTCTTTCGTATGAATTGTCAATTACAAATTAATAACACTGAAGAATTACAGAGTCCATCTACAAGAATTCTTTAATAGTTCACTGTTTAAAAATGTATACCAAAATTTTCATGACATTGCTTATAAAAATGTATAATACACAATTAAATATCATTATTAAAAAAATGTAAGAACAATGTCATAGATTTTTTGTTGTTGCCAAAGTCAATTAAAAAGTTAACACGTTTTTATGCTTTTGGTGTAAGGTTGTAGTTTAACATTCTATGTCAGAAGTTTCTAGGATTTTTTGCGCCACGACCCCGAACACGATAACAATGTTTTAAGAGATTTTTGTGATTTAAGTGTGCCAAAATAATAAAAAAATACAATATTTAAAACACTAACAACATTTAAAAAAATACAACACTCCTCTGTATTAATTCCATAAGATAAACACATTCATTTCATAGAATCATAGACAAAAATATTTGAAAGTGAGGAACAATATAGTGAGATTGCTTGTTTAAAAATGGAATCTCAAATCGGTGTTTGCCTGTCTTCTCTCATGCGCTTAGATTTTTAATGAAGTCAACTCTTTTAAACGATTTTGAAATAACATGGTCCACTAAAAATAGCAACTAATATATTTTTACACTAACTATTTGTTCTTACATGATTACCAGACACAAAAATCACAAAAGCGTATAACGGATTTCCTAATAACAAGAAATTCAACACCACAAGACAGCAAGAACAAACAAAAGGTTTCGTTAGATCCTTAACACATTAGACGTGTCAGACTTATCTAGTGATGAAAGCGATATATGACCAGTCATTCATAACAGTCCCCGTATATAACCAAGTAGTGATAAATATTATAAATAATAATATGTTGTGTAATTTACTTATTGTGTTTTCAGTATAACCTTCTTTACCACAATCTTAAAAAAGATTTTTTCAATGTTTAAATATGATATTGTTCTTTACCACCAAGTTTCGATTGTGAACAAATTAAATGTGAATCATAACAGAATATAAAAAGGGGGTTTTATTAAATTATCATTTTTTTTATCGGATTTATTTTTTGATTTTTTAATGGAATAATGGATTTGGGTGCGGAGACACAGATGTCTTTCTGATACTAAATTAATATATATATATATGAATGATATTTTGTGTAATGGTTTTCATTATTACCCTTTTTACACGATTTCATATAACTCAATATTGTTATATTATCAAATAAAACGGTTTTTTATTTCATAGAACCAATCTTAAATTTTCCATGAATTCTATCGTTTTTTCAAACGTGGTTTTTTAAACGTATCTACCGTGTTAAAAGAGCGTATATTAATTTTTCATGACTGTACAAAATTTTAATTAAATTGCATATTTTAACTGAATAATGAGCCGCGGTATTTCAAGATGGTGTTGGGAAAACCAATAATAATGTACGGCATTCGAGGAGGCTTACCAAAATTAGCAGTTTTTTTTTTTTTTTTACCTTGGACTAATTTTGATATTATATCATATACGAAGACTCTTAATGAAAGATTTCTGCAGAACAAACTGAACCGACTTCAATTTATAAAATCTATATATCGCCACCGTAATATATGTATATATGTAAAAAAATCAAATAAGAACACAATAAGATATAAATTGTTTGTCAGAAATAATTTAGTTGGTGAATTTATTGTACCCCTTTAGAAAAAAATGACTTATTATTAAGTAGGCAATTGTCTCTGGCTTTAATTTCTTTGCTATTTGTGCCAGATCACCAAAAATCTATCAATATTTTGCAATTAAAATTATCTACGTAATATAAATAGAATATAGAACTATCCTTTTGGAAAAAACAGCATATTTTTTGTCTGTATTTTAATTAAAGTAGATTTAAAGATAAGCAATGGTCTTTGCCTTTAACTCCTACCTCTATTGTGTCACATCAACATTATCCCATTAATATTTTGCAATTATAATGAATTTACGTAACAGAAAGTATCGAGGCTATAGACCATGCATGCTTAAACCTTGGCTGTTGAAGGTTTCGTGTGGCCCTTTTGAGATTTTCAAATTTTTATATATTTTCTGTACTGATGAAGAATGCAATTATTTTTTAAATTATTAAATAATTTTATTTGTGACCAAAAAAAATGAAATATGATAAAGAAGTTAAAAAACTAATTAAAGTATTTGACGGTAGAATTCAAAGGGATGAGGAAATGTTGACGACAATAAAATACAAGAATGTTATCAAAAATATATCCTTGATGATACATTTCTGTACTTATGACAATGTAAAACAGCCGTGCAAAAAAACGTATAAAAAGATGAAGTAAATATGAATGATAGATTTCATTACATTTGACCGTCTTGTTTCGAAATCGAATATAAAATAAAATTCAAAAGTAAAAAATGTGTTTGGACTTCAGGGAGTCTTAGTGCCGCACGTAAGGCGTGGACACTGGAGTCTGGGCAGGACATTTTTTGTTGAATTAGCATAATCGCGTGAAGCCAACATTGATTGACTGATGAATTTTAATTTCAATTAGATGCTCTCAATCGGAAATTGTTTGTAGATGCATGTTAGTTGAAGAATCGCTCAAAGTAATATTTTAAATGAGTCAGATTTAATTAATAGTAATGAGTTAGTCATTCGCGCTCAGCTGAATTTATTATAACTGGCGAATATTTTTAATGTTAAAAATAAAATCATTTTACACACAACCAAGCATGTGCGCAATCAATGTGGATTGAGGATTCTTAAAAGAGCTCATCTCAACAGAAATTTTATATAAGAACTGATTGTTATTCAGTCGCTGAATTTCTCATTTTTTTTAACAGATAAGAGCAGCGGCCGGGAAACCTTAGAATCTCACGGAGCACTTAATAACTTATTTTTAAACTGTTAAATATATTTGGATAAAAAGTTATGTAGCTTTCTTTGTCTAAAGAAATTGAGATGATTTTATGCATCTTGCATCTTTCATCGTGTAAGTCATTAATTATTTTGACATTTTGCTGTGGATTAAACAATGTAAAAAAATCTATATTTATACAAAAGGGTAACATGGTGTTAGACAAAAAAGATTAATGCATCGCACATACCCAGCGGTGGGCGGCCAAAATATTAACAAGGGGCTCCGTTAATCTGAGAGCTACTCGCGATGTTCCGAAGAAGGCATGGATTTTTTATCACTCTTATAGGTGATTCGCAATAATTATGAAAAAAATATGTTACTTAATATTCTTTTATTGTGTAAACATGTGCTGCTAATTGCCATATATATATTTAAAAAAAAGATATCTTTTAGTATGCACCCGAAAAAAAAATATTTTTCGAGAAATATCCAAATGCAACAAAGTCTTTTGTTTCATAATACATATAAACCAACTATATACATGGGTTACTGTTGATCTGAGTTTTTTACTTTAACAAGGGGCTCTCCAGCCTAAGTAAAATTAAACGAGGGGCTCGCGCGAGTCCCTCTTATCCCACTCCTGTATATACCCTTCTACCAGCGTTCTTTTTACACCGATCGAAAAATAGGTTACGCATCTAAGGTTGAATTAAATTCTTTTTTATACCACAGTAAAAACAGCTTTTTATCAAATGTTTATACTTGATAAAAAAAAACATGACATTGATTTAAAATTTTCTAACTCTTGGTCACTCAAGCGCGAAAAACTAAACCATACAACACAGACATTTTGTCTACCGCGGCACCGCTGATTGTATGATTCACTTTGATTATTCATTATTTTGTATTATTTCATATCAGCTACGAATGACTAAAAGTGAATTTTGTATACCGTAGCAGTTTTTTGTCCGACTTATAGCTCACCGTGAACAAAGGTAATTTTTTTATGCCACTTCTTGACATTGTGAACGTAAAAAGTCGTCATTTATTTGTGAGACCCAACCGCACTGGTTGGATATTTAGTAATAGCTTAAATACAAACTGAATATAATTCCATATTCAAAATAGACAGTTCAGAATAAGTTTTGTTTGTATTGTATACAATCGATCGGTAATAGTAGTGTGTGTATGTGTGTGTGTGTGTGTGTATTAGTCTTATCAAAAGTGGGTCAGTTCTGAATAATATTTGTATACAACGAATATTATCTGTCATGATAAGTTCAATATTTAAAAAAGGAATATGTGTCAAAAATGGAAATTCAATACAATACACAAGTGTTGCATGATCGATAACTCTGTAAGTACGCAAATTTTTCGTTCGTTTGTTTTGATTTTAATGTCAGTATTGTTATGAAAATATGAAAGTCAGTATATCATTATATTTCCTATTAAGTTAATGATAATAGTATTTCACTTGAACAAATAATCCACCGTCCATAAAATTGCTATTAGTAATATAATTGTAAATTTTAATTGACGTCAATTTGCAATGCAATGGTAATATAATTATGTTTAACGACATGTTAAATGATTAATGAGCGGGAAATTTGGATGCTTTCTAGTATAATATGAACGTTACTATTATTCAATAACACTATTTTTCCTAGTACTCAATTCTTAATGAAATATTGAATATGAGCCAATGGGCCATTTACACGACATCAATAAAATTTTATCATTTTAAATCGATTTAAAAATAATCCTTGGAGTTGATTATAAGGAAAACTAAAATAGGAAAGTACAATGTTTTGAATATGACTCATATGTATACTGGAAGAAGATGTTAAGTAAAAAAATCGTTTGTTTTGAGTTATGAATGCAGATAGATGTATATTTACATGCCTTAACATAGCCATATTTTGTGTATTTTAACATAATATACATCATCACTTTTAGGGTGTTCACTGTCAATACTCGGTGGAAAGGCATTATATTAATAAAAACACAATATTGCTTTGTACTTCATTCCACTTTATTAATTAGGTCAGAACCGGTTTCATTGACAATGCTCGCAATGAGCTTTCAAAATCGATTGAAATACTAATATCAAAATAGACTTTTTCATTTTATCTCACTGTTGTTCTCAGGTAGTGATACATCAAAATTATAGATCTGATACAAATGGCTCTGGGCTTCTAGCTGGTTTATCGGGTTTATGCTTATATTATGAAACCAATAATTTATGTTGTCAACATTGAGTAACACTATCATTAACACAATGCATTGAATACAAATTATGCATCATCATCAAGAATAATTTAGTTTGTGTTTTATTTTTCACTTACTTAACAGATTATGTGTGGTGTTTCTGGTATCGTAACATACATCGATATATTCAACTACAGAATATCGTCTTTAATTTAAGTAATTTAGACGTTTTTGTGATTACAATTGCTTTACTAACCCAAAAACTTTCAATATATACAATCGAAATAAAACAGATTGCTTCAAGATTTTTTCTACTAAAATTTGGTCTGATATATTTGAATTTCGAATCACCCGGAAACAAAGTCAATTTTTAAAAAATATTTAAAAAAAAAAAGCCATCATTATAATTTATGATGAAGTTGCTTTAAAATTTTAACGAAGTTGGTTTATAATCATTTGGTAAAGCTGCGAACTTAGTACAAACAATTGGTTTTATTTATTATTTTAATATATAAAAAGCATTAGTATCAAGTATTGACAAATAAAATTGTAAATTTGAATATAGTCACCTGGGACCGGTATAAGAAGAAAAGTTTTCAACTGTCTTTTCTTTAAGTTGTAAGAAACTATTTCCCACTCGATAAAAACGGACTCTATTGTCAAACATTATTTCATAAACAAAGTTTATACTTTTATCACATGAAAGTTGTGTCACTTTAAACATTATGTTTTACCTGGCGAAATGGATTTAGTTCAAAAAATAGTTGTTACACTCAAAATCAAATTTTAAATATAGAATACTCAATACCTTTTTTACGTAAAAAGATAACAATGAAGCATGAACTGCGATTTTAACCTAGATAATTGTATATTTTTCAAAGTTTTAACTGTTTATTTTGATTTATGATAATACAAATAACACGTTAAATGTATGATTTAAGCGGAAATATTTGTTTTGCCTTTACCTTTACTTGTGTCAGATATATGATTCGCACATAGTAAATTTGCCTAATCGCAGGGAAAGTTAATATGATAATTTCCTGTTATTAATCCTCATAACGATATCATTATCATACAATTAATATAAACCTAGAATATTAAAATTTCCCGATAAACAAATGTATACGACTTCCCATGCAATTAACATGACACATGAGCGTACTAAATAATTTTAATACCTTTTTGACGAAAAATATTTTTTATTAATTTCAATATTTAAATATTCGATTCGTGCAATTATCCAGATTTACAAAGAAGTACATTTGCAATACTTTTCATTTAATTTAGGCTATAATTCAATGAATCAATTTAAATAATATATAACATAGATTTATAATAACTTAAAAGTATTTTCATAAAAAAGTAACGTAAAGCGATTGGCTAACAAAATGTCCTCTACGTTTTTACATGAAAACAACCGATTGATACTAAGCGTTTGCTTTAAATATTACAAGCAAATCTTAAAAATATAAAATCATACTTTTGTGTAATAATACAAAATCCTTTATATTCAGAAAATTATTATAAAATGTTATAATTATTGAAATGAAAATATTTTTCAGTATGATTCGTATACCTGTACCATAAATTAATCAAGCGTCCACCCCTGGTATAGTTAATGACCTAATACTTTAAATCGACTCCTTAAATATCGTTTCCTTTTAATTTAATAATTTGATTTTTAATTAACTGATGGATACAAATATTCAATAGAATTTATTATTATCAGAAAAACCTATGCATTATATTTTATTTAACGATTTCACATTTCTGGTGGATGTAAAAAGTATTTTTTCAAAAAATAGTATACTCATTTCACTTTTATTTAATAAGATCAGAACCGGTTATGCTCAAGATGGGTATTATCAACTGAACTTATCTGTTGATATTGTTCGCCATGAACGAAACCGGTCCTGACCTTATTAAATAAATGTGGGAATTGGTACAAATAAGTATTTTATTTTTTTGTTTATAATGACTTTCCACCAAGTATTGACAGTGAACACCCCAAAAGTGAAAAATGCTGATTTTTTAAATACTAAGCAATGAAATATAAGTCAGAAAAAAATACCTTTAATTCACACATTCATTTACACATACATTCATCTTATTTTTTGTAATACATACATACTTCAATAAGCAATTATTTATTATTATGTCAAAAGACAGTGATATTTTGATGGATTCTGGATGGACAGATGCTATAAAAAGTCAATGATTCCAAACTTAAAAAGCATTTCTCTACGGAGCTTGTCGGTTTCCTTAATTCTCGATAATGTCATAAACCAAACAAAATACGCGAATAATGTTTTATTGTTAGAATAATGTGTAATATTTTTTTATTACGCCGAAAGTGTAATGTTATCACTATATCGCTAATAAATAAACTAAAACAATAAAATGTTTACCGTAGCTATCCACGCTCCTAAAAATTAACTTCTGGAAGAATCATTTTTTTATAGATATGCGTTTATTAGACTGTATGAAGTCGTTAAACAAAACGACGTACAGAAGTTTAAAAAAAAAACGAAAGCAGTTTTTAGAGATAATATGTTATACGTACATAAAAATTCACTATTATTATGAAAGTCGTAAAAAAGTCATGTCATAATAATCAACAAACATTAAAAAAAGCTTTTGGTCAATTTTACGCATAGTTTTTATAATAATATATATTATATGCCAAGAGAAATTCTAAGAATCAATAGCTTTTTTGTATAGTTACTACCGAATACCTCACTAGATTTTTTTCTTAACACTTCAAAGCCGTAGTAAAGTTTTTGTCTAGTACGTACATATATTTTTTCTCAATTGTTCATAGTTTAGTTTTTTATTCTAAATATGCTAAAATTTTCCACGCATACGATAGCGAGAATAGCAGATTTCTAAGTAATTATTTTACGTTATTTATGTTGATACAAAATCGTATGGTTTAAAACATTCTCAGCAAGCATAGTATGTCTGCAATTTAATATATGGTATATTCGTTTAAATATTAAAATAAAATAAATATTTTGCGAACAGTCATTGGTCTCAAAATTTGAAATTAAGATTCATCAATCGATATTTTTTTTAAAAAAAATGTTTATCTGATTTCCAACGATGGTTAAAAAAATATATTTTCTGTATCAAATAAATTTACACTGAGTTATGTATATAAAACTTCCTTAAATTAATATCAGATTACTTTTAAGAAGTTATTATCGATTTACGCCTGTTCGGATGTATAAATAAATTTGAAACTACAATTAATTTTTTAATAATTATAAAATTACAGATAAAGAAAACTATAAATCAAAATTGTTTGCCATATCTGCACTCTTGTATGTTTGCGTGATTGTTTGTTTTATTTAACACTTTTTTTCGTGTAGAATAAGTCTATCAACATATATGTACGTATTATATGATTGTATACATACTTACAAAAATTAAAATTAATAAATATAATTCTTTGGAAGTTGTATGTATTTTTTTTTATGTAGAATTAAAAAAAAAGTTTTAATGTCACTGTAAAATAAATATAATAGAAAGATAATACAATTAAATATTATTTTTCTACACTAATAAATTATGAAATCCAAGTTGTATCCAAGTTTATAAAACATTATTGAATACTACATATGTTATATTTAAATACATACAGAAAGTTTAAATAATAAAATATTAAATTGTACAAATTATTTGGTATTCATTCATTATTATAAACATATTAATGCATTTGTCATTAATATTTGTTCACTAATGATCTCCCCCCTTCCGCTTTCCATTAGTAATAGATAATATAACACCCTCTACAATTAATATATTTAAGGGATTATCAAACTCAAGTTTAATTCATTGCCTTACAAGCTTTTGTCAAGGTTACACAACTTATCAGTCTTAATCATATCAAGTGCAAATTTTGTGTTATTCTGATCCAATGTTGAATTGTAAAATCTGATTCAACATGGATCCGTCCTATTATAGTAACAATCGTGATTTAGGACCATATTATCCTGAATATCCACGACCAAGTTTTTATGGGCCACATACGTATGGCTTACCTCCATTTAATAATGGAATGCATTGGAATAACGCAGGTTTCAACGGTTTTGTGAGGCCACCGTTTAATCCGAATTCGCATTTTTACGGTCCAAGACCACCAGTTCATTTTGTGTCCAATGGTTATGTGCATCAAAATACACGTGAATTTATTAAGCCACATGTAGAAACCTTTGTAGAGCCCCGCGTAGAACCCCAAGTTACACGAATTCTACCCCGAGTTATTCCACAAGATGTTCCAAAAAGTTCGAATAACAGTGTTAATAACAATATTGTGACAAAAGCGAACATTGTCAAGCAAGAAAATGGTTTGTGGGTGAATCCAGCGATCTACAACGATAATCAAACAATACAATCATCATTTCCAGTTTCGCGATCATCCCATCGTTTTGAAAATGAAATTTCACCTCCGTCAACAACCTCAGGTACATTTTGATGCTGCTATTATTTTCTTTGATATTTTGTTGAATTCTTTAATCGAGCAAAAAGGTTTCGGGAATGTTTGCGCCATTTCTGTCCTGCATTTAGGTTTTATTGGTTTTATTTATTGATTTGGCATTTACTTGGTAGAACTCCATTTTAATAGGGTAAAAATATCTAAGTATTTCAGTTCTACAGTTTTTTATATATGTTATACGTTCTTATCTTAGTTCTGACGATGGCGAAAGCCGAAATAGCTATCAACGTATAACATACTTAGATATTTTTACCATATATTTTTATTGGTTTTGTTTATTGTTTACTTCATCTGAGTAACAGCACATACGGTATGTCATGTGCTATGACAAATAATCTTCAGTAGTTTCATCACCTTAGTAATTTTTATTGACGATTTAATACGAACTTTTAATCATTGTATACACCTAAGAAGTCTTAGAATTTTTTTTAAAATTTTAGAAAGAGTTTTTAAATTGATTATAGTGAAAAAATAGCACGCATTTTCATGTAGATTGTAGGCCATCTGCTCCATATCAAAAGTAAACATAATTTCATATCGTCTCGTGCAATATTTAAAGTTTCAACATGTGTTAATCCTCTAAAGATGATATCTTATCCATACTTTTCAAACAATACGATGATAAGACGTTATCGATTTTCAGTTACATCTTTCTCAATGAATTCGGTATCCCATTATCATACATATGTTTAGGTTTGTTAATGCATTAAACTTATTGGGATTGCATTAAAGTATATTTTCATATACGATAGTTTAGTTAGAATATTTACTTATTTCTGTGTCAAATGGGTCAGGTTATTTAGTATGAAAATTTAAATAGTATTTAAATGAATCCTTGATCATAATACTAATATTTCAGCGTTTTTTTTTGTAATCTAGTATAAATATTTAAAATATCGCGTTTCTTTTCTTATCAGCTCTCTTATGTCTTATGAAAAATAATAAATTATCTTAAAATCATTCCTCGTGTTCACTTCAAAATGTAAAATAAAGTTATTTCAAAGGGATACGCCGGAAAATAAGTTTAGAAATATAATCAAGCTTAAGTCTATTCGTAAAACCTTGCGATAGTTTCAACAAGTTATGATTTATTTATTTATTTAATTAACATTGCAAAAGGTTGACAAATTATAAATTTAAAACTTTTACAATGGAGAAAAAAAATACTACAATTTAATATTAAAATCAGTAGAAAAAAGGCGAAACACGCATCACAATTATTAAATTAAAGTTAGTTTTTGCTAATATTAACTGAAATATATATATTAATTAATAAATATAAATTTATCAATTATTAAACTCAATTAAACCTGGTATTTGTAATATAACATTATACAGTTAGCAAAGTTATTTAAATTAAAAATGTATACACCATACTGATATTCAGAATATTGACAGATCGTATTATCGTACAAAAATCGTATTATTATTTTTATTTTCAATTTAAAATTACTGTGGTCATTTTTTAAAAATTCATAGAAAAACTGCGATGCATTAATTTATTCGTTAGTTCTCGGATTTCAATTAAAAATTTCACTCTTTACGAGCTGACGCAATATAAACAAAATATATTTATGGGTCAGATAGTACAGAAGGGGTCAAGGGTATATACATAGTAGGATCGAGTAAATAAATAAAATAATCTTAAAACAAGGTCTACTTATACGTATTTATTAGTTCCGACATCAATGTCGATTCGAATAAGGATAAACTAAGATCGTTTTCTTTATTGCGTCAGAAAATCCTTGTCGAGCCTACCGATGATAACCGGTTAGGTAACAATGTATCGAGTACCAGAATTTGTGTCAAAGCTTCCCAGTTGTACCATTGGATCAATTGATGCATGAAACACATCCTTGTGATCTTATTTTTCGTCACACGTTTGTTTATTTGTAGTCAAGGAAACAAAAGCACGTTTCTTATGTCATACAACTAAAAAACAATAGAAACGTTGTATAATATCATAATATATATTTTAGTATAATATACTTTGTTTAGTAAAGTTTAGTATATTACATTGTATTATCTTTTATTACTTACATACGTACATATTGAATGATTTCATTGTTTACTTTTATTTATGAGTCACCGCGAACTCGATTATCCATATAAGATCAATCGTGACACACCCCTAGATAGTTTTTTTGTGTCTCTAAAACAACAATAATAGTGAAATAAATAAGGATAAGACTTTTGCATGTTTTTTCCCTAATATTTACGTGATATCAATACTAAATATGTGTGTAAGATATACGGAAAACTATACTATTTTTTCCTTATGGATATTATAAGTTTTATTAAGTGCAGTTAGATAAATACATTTTTTATAGGCAGGATATTCTACGGTTATATATTTAAATCGTCTTGATTTAATACGCTTGCAAGCATTTTTTTTTTAAAATAATATTTTTTTTATAATCTTTCACTAATCAGTCATAAGCATCAATATGTGAGATATTTGCATTAGAAGGATTATACCTATATAATTGAATGTTTGTCTAATTATTATGTAAGGAATATACCTACGTAATTATGAAAGATGCTGTTGCAGAATATTATCTTGCATAATTCAAAATAAATTTCATGTTAGTTACTTACACAATAGACATATAAATATATTTAAAGTGTCGTATAATGTTCGTATTATCTATCTATCATACATCCGTCCAACGGTAAATATCACATCCCACTCTGATTCACAAATTCTGATCAGAAGACACGGTTCCGATTAATTTGTCATGGGCGCCAACATAAAGTTGTTAAATAAAGAATGATGTCATGGCGGGCAATATCAAGAAATCTGCGTATATTCCGAACTGACGTGTGGCACATTTCCCGCTGTTATTAGTCATAATATTTTCACAACGTTCCCTGAGCATTGATAACTTGCTGCGCTTGCTATTCTTGCCTCAATCGCCCACAAACGACGTTCCAAATAAGTTATAAGCGTGCTACTCGCGCTTCTTTGTGTTATTATTGTCAAAAAGCTCTTTGTGTTTATTAAATAGTGAAAGGTTTTCAAATTGTTTAAACAAATGTGTCAAAATGAAGAAAAACGCAGTTCTGTGTTTTTGCGCATTTGCAACAGTTCCTCAACAAAGTGTGAAAGAGTCGTTTGCTTCATCTATGACTATATCAAGACGAGAGAATTGGAAATTGACAAGTAATTTTTAGTATTTTTATTATTACCATATTACATTATTTTTTTAGTATTAAATTGTGATAGTTTTTTTATTCCGAGTGAAACGTAAATAAAACATTATTGTACTATATATGCTAGTGGTACTGGCATGGATGTGTAATGGTGTTTCTAATGTATACGTCATGTTACGTGAGTCTACGATAGTATGACTCTATGAACCGCATGGAGGGGTTCGCGCATGCGCCATCGTCATCGGTCGGTCTCATGACCACCACAAAATCCCTCGACTCGTTTCACTTCTCGTATTGACGTGGAGCTTAGGAGTTGGTAACTCAGTTCACGAGTCATCGTTTGCGAAGAACCACGATTTGAATTAGCAGTCGAGTGAGAATGAAGGCTTGCAGCGAGAGAACGAATGTCTATTCTCATTTTCTGTTTTTGCCTTTCCCGCCATTGAGCAAAAGTTCGCCATCCGGCCGCGGCGCTAGTGCAGTTCGTCTCGCGCAGCGCGAGTGAGTCAGTACGCCGCGAACGCATCCCGCCGCAGGTTTTCCTAACCTCATTTTATCAAAATGGGATACGCCGGTATCGAGAGCTCCCTCGGGGGCTACATGTGGATTTTTGTGACTCTTATTATCGGTATTACGATTCAGGTGTTAGTGTATGTTCTAAGTTTATTACGAAGCGCCGTTACGGATACCGCCACTACAAGTAAGCTTCAATAATAAAAAACACTATTAACTTGGATTAATGTTTTGTTGATTTGTTAAATTGGCCCGTTTAACGACGTTTACCTGAGATGTATGCAGGCCCCTCATGGATTCGATCGTGACGTTATGATCTGTCACCGTTTTAAAGAAACCAGATGCGCCGTTACATGGCTTTTTGACCTACAATTTCCAGCTAGATTATAATAATATGTGAGAACGAGCGAGTAAGATAACTACCGGAATGTTTTAAAGATACATTCGTTACCGAGTCGAATCGTCCCTGTCAAATATAATCAATTCCTAAATTTCTTTGACTCCGTCCGGAGCACATGACTGATTGCACGTGTTATTTTTGGCAGATGCAAATGCACTCTGTTTAAGGAACAAACCAATAATATGGGTCCACTACTACTCAACATAACGTGCATGTAAAATTCCACATTATTTTTATTATGAAAGTGAGTTTATCGTTATTTAGGTTGCCATGAAAGTGATAAGTGTAATAATGTCGCTATTTTCCCTTCGGCCGCAGAATAAAATGTGAAAGTTTACCGTTGTGTTGAAATTGAACACATTTTACCTGTGGCTGTGTTGTTCCACGAAGAAAGCAATCGCTTGCTTCCATATAAGCGAGCAAAATGTTATAAACATTAAGTGAACTTCATTTAAAGTCATTTTTCATCACATTATGTGAAAAATTTAATTCATAATGTATTATTAGTTATTATGCAATAATATTCTTTGACATTTCGACAGCAAATCTTTTAGTTTTATTCAAATCAAAACAGTTTATTTCTTAACACTTACCAATATATAATATATTACGCGGTATATTTAGTTAACAGTGAATACATTTTAATTAAAATAGTTTTTCAAATTGTCAAGTTGCAAAGTTGCAATCGAAATCTAAAGAGACAATGGCTAAGAGCAAAATTCTAAGCATGTACATACATACCAAAATTAATTTTCAATTCATAAAAAAAGACTTCCGGTACTTGTTGAAGTAATATAAAAATAACCCATAAATTTACAAAATTTAAAAACACGTTTATATTTTCAAACAGAAATCGGTTAACGAAAATTGTTACGATTTAAACCCTACACTTAAAGTATTAGGTATAGTGTAAATGGCTTATGTCCTTGTAGCTGAACGATTGCAATTTGGGCTGCATAAAACCATGCGCACGTGATATTTTGTTTTAGGTACCTGGCTTGGAAAACTGCCTATGGGCATATCCAAATCACCTGTAAGGGTATTGGCGCATGCGCGCTTCAGAGTTTATGGACCTGCACATCATAAACAAATTTCTTTTTATTGTTTTTATTGAACGTCTACTCTCGATTTTAACTATTAGTTTTTTTTACAACCTGTCTAAACATAACGTTTTACCATGTTTTTTGTAACACATGTTATAATATATACATGAAATATAATATTATTTATGAAAAGACACATTAGTTATCAAATAGGTATTTTTATCACAAACTATATTGTTTTATAACCTTCTTACACGTAAAATATCCCGCTCTTAGTGAATTAGTGTCGTAAGTCTGAAATTATCATTTTCAAACATTTGATTTGAAAAACTATAGTAAAAATTACAGTTTTCATTTATTTAAGTGCCGTTATAGAAGCATCCAGACTTTTGTAGTAATATATTTAAAAAAAAATACAAATGGCTTTCCTGTAAAATAACAAATTCAGCCGGTATTTTACTAATGGCGCGATATAATTAATATTACAATGATAAATTATCTTACGATATTTTAAAATGCCAAACACATAATTTTATTCCGCGTTTGTTAAATATTCCATTGTTTCTCTTTCCAGATGAAACCCCGTTGGATATCGTGAAAGAGAAGACTTCGGGCCATCACCAGGCCAAACCTACCAAGAAAAAACATACCACACAGTGGAAACCGCCTAAAAAGAGTTTTACTCATCAATATCTCGCTACAAACCTCATGGGCCACACCGGGAAGATCCTAGGAATGGATTGTTCCAGCGACGGGAAGTACCTCGTCACATGCGCTGAAGGTATGTTCACACAATCATTGTTATTATTATTATTTACCTAAAATGCACCTCCCAGAAGTATGGTTAGCAATTTTGTAGAAGGATGCTTAACCGAGAGACTAGCACGGTAACGATTTCCCACATAGATGCATGTCCATTAAGACAGCGGGTGTACTCAACATTATTAATATATTGTGATCTACTTGTGTCTTTTTGTACATGTCTTTACGTGCAATCGTCAATCGCGCTTTTTGTAAGCATAGTGCCACTAACCAATCAAAACATTTTCACTGAAAAATCTCCGGTTTAATCCAATAATTCGTTTTAAAATTAAAACAAAAAAGGGTCTATTGTATTAAATCACTAATTACATACTTCTGGGTTGTGCCAACTGCAACTAATTCTGTGCATTGGGAATAACATGGATTGATGGATAGTAAATTGCTTGTCACATGAAGATATTATCGCACTGTCAAATTGGAAAGTAAATCAAAGGACGTTGCCTGAATAAAGCTCAGAATTAGTTGCAGTTTGCAGACATTTCATTTACTATAATTTTTTAAATTATTTTATAATTTTAATAAAAGCTTAGTTAAGTTCGAGAATAGAGCAGTGTAGATTAACGAATCGATCACACGTGATCTCACATTTTTTTTTGTATCTGTTAATTTTTTTTCTTCTTTGACATATAATCAGTTTTGTGCAGTTTTTTTTCTAAGTCTCGGTGACTAAAATTTTTGTAAACACTACAAAATATCATTGATTTGAATTAATATTCAAATACTTCCGTGTATGATTTTATCGTAAATGCTTGTAAATATTTTGATTTTTTATCAAAATAAACCGTAGAAGGTCATTTTTTTATAAATCATGCGCCAACAAAATCGTAATATTTGGAAAATAATAAATTCTTTGCTATAATGTAACCTCTAATAACGTAATGACAATCAATCATGGTTAGATTAAAAACGGAACAGTTCCAACTAGACTGTTTAGAAATAGACCAATAATTTACTTACAATCGATACGAAAATGCGCAAGGTTTAGTTTAACGTCAACATATTATATATCAATAACTTACTAAGGCTTAAACTATTTATTTTGTTTATTACTTTTACTAATAAATGTAGTGCACGTATAATATATATTTTGCATGTTTTAACATAACTTGTGTGTAAATAAAACATTTTATAGCGTGTTTTATATGTATAATAAATAAATTGCTTATATTGGATATATAGGGCCTATGAGACGACGATAATAAGATGAAAATTAATCAAGTGAGAATGTGCCTTAATGAATAACTTGGCTATTTTATCGTAAATCGAAACCATAAACTCCGGTTAATTTAAACGTTTTGTCGACTCTAAAATACTCATTAAATCTGGTTTAGTTTAACAATGATAAAACGGTTTATAGTAATCTTTTTATTTAATTTATCGCTAGTTTCGTCTTAATAATATTATACATCATAGAACATTAATTTAAAATTTCTGCAATACAACATAAATTTAGATTTAAAATTCGAACGCAATTTTTCATAGGAATATTAGCTAATTCAATCGTGAACAAGCGTGAAAATGATTTTGAAATGAGAACGCCGGTCACGATTGTTCGATTTGAATTTCTACAATATTGATGTTCCATTTTCAATTTTTCTCTGCAAGTTCAACGTTTATTTATTTTTGACTATTTAAATTCATCAAGTAGAAATTTCTTTTACAGTAAACAATTAATGCATCGCTAAAAATAGCATGTCACAATGTTGAATTAATAAATTTAATACAGAATTTCATTTGCTTGGCCCAATATTCCGTTTGCAATGAATCTATTGACGTAACCCAAAACACCAAGAATGCTTTTCATACTCCACTATCAATTAATCGTAAACAAACTGTGTGGTTAGGCACTTAGGACTCAGTGCCAATGTGATTAACAGTATTGATGTTTTTTTTTATGTGATTAACAAAGCATATAATTATTATTTATCATTACCATCATGCGACAGTAACCGATTGCATCTTTGAGTGAAGTCCTCGGATCGATACTTAGTGAATACGTTTTCAAGGATTTTCTCGTTAGGTGAATATTTTAGATACCATCGCCTAGACCGGCACACTGTCGTATTAAAGATGTGTAATTTTTGATGTAGAATTTTTGTTAATTAAAAATTTAACAACGTGTATAGTATTCGTTTCAAAATTACTGTTAGTGTGTATAAAATTAATTATTTTTAATGACAGCAATAAGCATTCTCGTAAAAACATTATCTAGTAAATAGTAATAAAAATTATTAAATGGCAGAAATGTTATTTACTTATTTATGATCAAATGACAAACGCGCAACTTTCTTCTTCTGAGATTTGTTTTGTGGCATTGCCTTTGTGTTAAAATCGATTAAAACGAGTTTATTCTTCGAAAAATCGCACAAAATAATGTTCATATTAATCTGTAAAACTTTCTCCCTGCCATAAATTCATTTTAGTTAAATTTCCGCAACGACAATTTATTAAAATATAATGCTGAATCGACTTAATCACAAAAACGTCTCAAAATAAAAATGCACTTTTTGCAACTCGTTCATTGGCGAATTTGACCTAGTGGTAATTTTAACCGAGTTGATTTTTTTTTTTTGGGTTGTGTTTCGTAATTTCGGTCACATGCCCTAAATGTATTTCTATAAAAGGTTACTACAGTATATTAGCTGATTAATTTAAATATTTTTTTAGACAGAAGGCACTCTTATTGAATGCCAAATTCATACACTATGGGTAGAATAATGTAAAGCATAAAACCGTGTCAGTTCATTTATTTTTGACTGTAAAAAACAATGCAATAATGAATTTAGTTTTTTTTCTTATTTATTAACTAATATTTTTTGTTAATAATAAATAGCATAAATTTTCCATACGGTTTTGTACTTATGATCACATTGCTATGTATGGAAAATCACCATCTGTATGTCAATGTTTGTCGCTAATGATCCAAAGTAAAGAACCGTATTATCAAGATTCACGCGAAGACGTGCGTCGTCGAGTAATTTTTGCAGTACGTTTTTTTGCTTTAGGTGTGATTGGAAAACCTTGCGTAATTGTGGAAATGAGGTAGCTAGCCATCGGTTGAATATTTCGCAACTCGCGAGGTTCGTCGCCGAAGATATTTCGTGCGGCAAATAAATCAAATCGTTCGCATCTTAAGTGGGTCATCCTTTGTTGAATCTCCTTTTTGGTAAACGCTGCTTTGCCGAGAGCATCTGTCGTTGCGTTTTACCTGAGCACTTACTTACCTTTTGTCACGACCACTGTCCCTTTATTTAACTAAGAATACAATAATTTAACATCATACCGCACTACGAAAGGAAAGCGCTGTCGTTCACCATGTTGTGGCCACGGAATATTATTTCTATAGCTAGCTGTCCATTCGAAGACAGTTCGACCATCACAGCGTAATCAATACATGTCATGGTTTCGATCACCCGATATCATATCGTAGATTTGTTGTTTATGTGCAACAGTTTTGGTGACGCTGTGTGACGTAGTCAATGCAAACATCATAACCTATGTATTTATTACAATTCACGTTTTGTTTATTTTATTTTTTTACTATACAAGCTGGCCTTCATTTTATATTATTTCAATAGGGTAAAATATCAAGGTATTTCAGTTCTACAGTTTTGAAAACTGTAGAACTGAAATACCTTGATATTTTACCCTATTAAAATGGAGTTCTACCAAGTAAATGCCAAATCAATAAATTATATTATTTCATTGATTTATAAGCGAATAGTATTTGAAAGAAACCAGCTATGCGTGAAAAGCTAAATTGCCACCCGTTTCAGTTTTTATTTTATGTTATTTTATGTATACAGACTTATAAACTGTAACTAAACTGAAGGGTAAAATTATAAGACTAACAACTAATTAACATTTATTTATTTGCAATCTCTCCTACATTTTATTCATTATTAAATACGCGTTTTTAAGCCATTGAGATGTTACAACGTAACATTATAATATTTAAAAAAAAACAGTTATTCTTAAAATATGCATAACATGACATAATTAAGTGTGACGAACTTGTTCTGCCAGAAGTTACAAAACTGAATGACTGCTAAACAGGTTAACGGGTGTGATATGACTTGTTTTGGCATATCATAGTTTTTCCTTGTCAACACACTGGGTTAACTTAATTTGCAATGACAAGTTTTCTCATCGCTCTATTTACATTTGACGAGTAACTAAACCGAGTGATTTAGTGTTAGTTGAACGAGTAAACACACATTTTATGGCTTCCCAGTTTGCAGTATAATGCATTGTAGAAGATCATCATTGTTTTTTCTATTCATCATTGTCAATTTTTACGCTTTATTTTCCTTGATTAAAACACTGCTACCAAATCATGGTTGTATTAGATATTTCTTGCTTCAGATGTCAGCTCAATACAAACGCAGCATTGTTATTTAAGTTCCACGTGTGAAGCGACGTGTCATTTGTGTAAATGTATCAACAGGTTTTCGAAACAGCTGATTTAATGCCAATTTCATGCGGTTTCATACAATGTAGTCGGATTTGGCACAATCTCATTTAGAACTGTGCAGACGTTGATAATGAATGGGCGATAGTAAAAATATTTATCAATGAATACGTGGGCGATTTTGGTAGACGGAAAATCGAACGGATTTTATTACGCGATTTGAATACATACTGGGAAATTCGTATGCCATATCGCATTTTATAATTAAAATCTGTATTAGTACAAATCTTGCGAATATATCGCCTTAGTGATCTTGTATCACTGTCATTGTATCAATCGTATTAATTACAAAAATAACACATGACATATTTATCACTTAAATCGCTAATCATAAGAATACCTTTTGATGAATGTAAAATAATAATATTTTCAACAATTTAATTCGCCTTGATTTTTTGTCACCTGTTCATGAGGTGGGGGTTAACGAACTATTATTTTCATACGATCAACCTTCTTTTAAATATTCAATATTTACTGTTGTACGTATCAGTTCATTTCTCTTTAAAAAAATATACCGTTTCAAAAACATTACAAAGAACCGTAAGAGAAGATATTGACCCTTCATCCAAAGAGTTGTTCAAAGCCAATGGATAAATTCTGCAAATTATATAATACTACGACATTAGTGTAACTTTGATGGGAGCGTTTTTTTTACGTGTCGATGTAATTTTGACATGAATATGCCGTCATTGTCATCAACCTTTTCGGTCAATACCTTTACATTAGCCACCGAGCAGATGGTTGTAAATTGACTTATAAAAAAAACACAGTATTTCGCCATCTTCCATACAAATCGTTGCATTATTGCGTATATGCCGATGACACGTCTATCTGGCAAATCTTGTAGGACACGCCACACGATGTACTTAGCACTCGTGCTCGATTCACAAGTACTTAGACGTCTTCATATATTAACATTTTTACTGATTTGTTGTTTTTGTTTACACGTGCATTAATCCGCCATAAATTTCACGGACATAAAAACAAGGTTGCCATAAATAATATACTTATATTGTGTATATACGTACCGAACTGATACGATATTGGGAAACGTTGTACAAAATTACGCGTGAATTATGTTAATTTATTATTACACTAAGTCCGATAAGCTGTTGTATAAATTACCAAGAACGCCTTGCAATCTAATTATGAATTAATTTTTTCCAAAAGGAAATTATTGATTAAAGGATGTTCTGATTGCTTCAATTTTATAATGCGTTAAAAGTTTGGCAATGCGTGTTTAATTTATGTAACGATTTTAATTAAAAATATATATATTTAAATTGACTTACACGAACATTTAAATATTATATACAGTCAATTTCCCGTCATTATTAAATCATTTTATTTCTAAATTTTTGTTGTAGATTTACTTATTCACAATTATATTGATTCTCTTCACAATATTTTGACAGTCATTTTATATTTTATTTTGTCAGTAACGTTTCTATACTAAACTATATTATCTTGGGATATTCATTCATAAATACAAATCCGTGTTGTTTGTCACGATAGCCAATTTAATAGGTTACGTGTATTGATTGCTGTCTTTTTTTATATTTTTTTAAAAGGATGATAAGGATAAATTTGCAAAACTTTTTTTGTGGTGAATAAATATTACACGACCATGAATGAGGTAATTCCGAAGTGCAATTTAGTATTATAGCACATAACAAAAATGTGTTTAGCAAAATAATAGATATTATCCAAATATTATCTCTACAGGAAAATTTGCAATATTTTATTTTTATTTTTAAATTATATTTTTTCCGTGTAGGACGCTGATATTGCAAAAATACGTTACAGTTTTACGCAATATTACATATATAATATGTATACAACATATATTATTAATATTTTAAAAGAATTAGTAAATATTGCCTGGTCCTCATTTGTATTTATTATATTTTTTATACTAGCTCGTGATATTATACATAATTATAGCAGGTTTGTTCCCTGGCCTATCATATTGTATGGCGTAGAATAACACTATATATAGTAATTTAGGTTGGTCCACCGTTAAGTATAGTGAAGTTGTATAGCCATTATCCGGTAAATGTCAGTTATTTATTCGCCGACCGTTATGCAGTTATATTGCTAACTACAGACAGGTCGGAGCATCCATAGAGTTCCGTTATTTTGTTCATTGCGAATGGTTGCCATTCTTAAACCTCTGTAGCGTTACATTGTCTATGAAAAGATTTTTTTATAATAGCAAAAAAAACAGCATTGATTCTAAATTCACATTTTAACAATTACACATTAAGTTTTAGTTACTGTGAAAATATCTTTTATTTTAAATATTTACACCAAGAAATAACGTAGTTTTGCGGTAATGTAGAATTTTGTTTGTTTTGGAAGATTTTATCACTCGTTTGTTGAAGTTGATATAATACATGAACACTATTTTCTAAACTTATCAATTTGTGGTAGATTATAGCATTAACAACAACTGTTGACATAAACAAGTGATACTAAAATTGTTATTGAATATTGGTAATCAATATTGTATAAAGAATTGTAGTTATAAATAACGCTTTTATTTAATATTATAAATCATCAAGAAGTATTCGTGTAGCATCACTGATATTGTATTTATTTCGTAATTCTTCATTCATATACTTCCCTGCCACACGTTTTCAGAATCCGTAGGGATAAGATATAAAAATAATCACAAGATAACCACGAATTCCAAAACATATCTATTGAATAAACATCAATATATGATTGGGTAATTTGTGAATTTTAGGAATGTTTCTTTCACAAAGGAAACAACTGCTTATTAGTAAATGTGATGATTAATTTGAAGATGTTTGGACAGATGCCAGACACTTTAAAACGTAGTCATAGCCAGAGGTTATCAATCATATTTTTTCCCTCGACGCAAACAAAGAAAATGTTGAAATTTTCTACTACACTTCGTAGTAAGTGCACTTGATCGACCTTGCGTGCATTGCCAAGAAAATTGGAATTCTTGTATGTATTCTGTTATTTCATATTTAGAAATAAATTTGGCGGTAACAAACACGTTATTTAGTTATCGACCGAAATAGACCGCCACATGTTGATTCTATCATATTGGCATTTTAATAAATAAAATAATAAATAAAGTTATCAATACAAATATTTGTTATCAATTATACAGTGTTTCATTGAGAAACAATAGTTCGCCGACTGACGCGATCGTCGTTTTAGAATTTTACCTGCTCCAGTGTGTGTTTACGCTTTTGTGTGTAATTTTTTCCCGCTAATTTTTTGGCGTAGCCGTTCTTCGGAATCGGCAATAGTTAATCACGTCAGCCACGCGTTCGGGGAAACGACATTTAAAAAAATCTTATCCGTTATCCGCCGTGTTCAAGGTTGGCGAGTTAGCATTTCGCGATGTTTGATTACAATACCGGCGCCGAGTTCGAAATTCAAATTGGAAAACTGGAATGGAACAGCTGAGAAAGTGTCATGGCGGCCGCTTTCATTATCGGTCAAGTCACAGCGGAGTATACCAGTTCCCGGCCAGCTGATTTGACTCGAAACTACCGTTCATTTAGCTGTCCGATTTTTTTTAGTTTTACATCAGGGACTCGTTATTTGCACAGCATTACAGGGGATTAGTTTATCAAGCCGAACCGAACCATTCAATCATCAACCATCTTATAATTAAATATATAATTGTATATTGTACTTTTTCAATATTTACAATAATTCATCTTTATATGCCAAAGGTGAAGTTCTGTAAACGTATTCGCTTATAATTTAATCAATTTTCGTGTCGGATTCTTTCGAACGAATTCTACAAATATTTCTTTATATACGCCTTTAATTGGAATGTATCGATAGTTCCCATTATCTGTATTGAGAATTTATCTACTCGTTAAGCCAACTGATAAAACAAAATATTTGGGATTAAGTAGGTTTATTTATTTATTATTTCCCAGACAGGGTGTTTCGCTTGTGTCTTTTGCATTTGCTACACGCGCGTGTACGTTGTATATTGTACACATTTTTATGATGCGAATTTAATGCTTTGAGGTCGGATTCTCTGTAATGAATCACCCGGCGGCATGACTTCACCGTTAATCACTGACGATGAGCCACATTTTCTTATTTACCAAGAATAATACAATGCGGGCTCGTCTCAAATGTAAATATATTATAACAACATTCATGTATCACATTAACCCTGTCTGCATTGCATTTGATAGTCCGCTATGTTCTTCTGTCTTATGAGTTAAGGACGCATCAATGGATGCGAGGGGATTTGAGGTGGTGGTACCGATGATAACGAACAATATAGCTAACGGAGTGATGATTTGTTTTATAAAGATGAACCTCCGCCAGACCCTGACGACACCGGCAGCCTGAGTGGCTCGAGCGCCAGCGTTTGCAGCAGCAGCGGTTCGGAGGGCGGCAAAGACAGCACCAGCCCGACAGACAGCCCGGCCGGAAGCTCGCCCGGCAGTCCGACTGGACCCAGAAGATCCGCACGCCGCAGGAGAAAACCAAAACCCGCCCGAGACCTACGCCCCAGGCTTCTATCGCCCGAACCCCTGTCGCGATACGCAGACTTGAACCTCTCCGAAGCAGACCTCGCCGGCCTTCTCTCGTTTTATTTGCTGCCCAGCGATCAGCTGGCCGGTCTCGGGTATCCGGTCGAAGACGCCCAACATCCAACACGAGCGCTGATTTACGCGATCGACTTCAGTCCACCCGCTTTGTTTAACAAATTTGACGTAAATGCGCGCGAATTTGTACCGAAAGACCTCCGCGGTGACGACAGCGGACGTGGGTCTGGAAGCTCCAGCCCCCGCTCCGCTGACAGCGATCCCGAAAGCGAGGAGGACAGAATCAAACCGGCCGTCGAACGACGCTGCGCCAGATGTACAAAAGGATTTTTTTTATCGGCAAACACCGAGCGCTATTTAACCACGGAGCGTTGCCGCCATCACTGGGGTAAACTCCGCCGGTCAGAAACTGGATCTCCTCCAACATGGGCCTGGTCGTGTTGCTCGGGTCCTTCTGGATCTGCAGGTTGCTCTCGGGCTCCCCTCCACGTATGGTCGGGAACGTGCGCTGGCATGAATGGCCCCCTGAAAGGTTTCGTGCGGACTCGTCCGCGATCAACAGGTACATTGAAGCGACGAGTCCTCGCACTGGATTGTGAAATGTGCTACACTGCCAGCGGCCTTCAGGTCGCCCAACTTGAAGTCGTCGGGGCCGACGGGTGCAGGGTCTACAGTACGTATGTCTTGCCGGACATACCTGTCGTCGATTACAACACAAGATTTTCTGGTATTAGTGCACAAGATATGAAAAATGCGACTAAGAGTCTTAAGGACGTGCAGAAAGATCTATTAGACCTTGTCGACGCCGAAACCATCTTGGTTGGACACGGCTTGGAAAATGATCTGAGAGCGTTGCGAGTGCTGCACGGGCGTGTTGTGGATACGGCTGTCAGCTTCCCTCACGCCCGCGGCCTTCCTTTCAGAAAATCCCTGCGCACGCTTACCGAGCAGCATCTTGCTCGGCCCGTCCAAGAATCGCACCACTGCCCACTGGAGGATGCACGCGCCTCTCTCGAGCTGATGCTTTGGAAGATCAACCGCGACTTTCGCTTGAGCGAAACTCGACCGGAAATATCTAAAAAGTGTTAAAGACATGGACGAATCGAAATGTGAGGAAAGACTTTAATCATACTTAGTATTATTTTTTAACGTTCCTGAGAAATTTAGTGACGACGATGACTGTGTGTGTGTGTGAATGCCGCGTTTTCGCGGATGTCTCGTGATTGTTAATATTTAAGTGTAATTGATTTTTTGTACAAATCGATGAGGAATCTCAGCAGTGCCTTGCGACGATGCGAGGTGAACATTGGCGAACATAAGCGAGAGTGACTCGTCGCTTTGTCGCTGCGCCCCCGGCCGACTCGGGGGCCCGCGGCTCTGTCGATTTTAATGAATTTGACAATTGACTGGAAAGTATTTTGTGATTTTTTTGCGTTTATTCACGCAAATGAAATTCGTCCTTCGTTTTTATATACCTGTAGGATGTCTTCTCATAGAATACATTTTACAATAATTTTTAAACGCCTGTCTTTTATGAAAACATTTTTTACACACACATTTCACCAATAATACTGGTACAGTGTCATAGTTATCGCGTAGTGGCATTGCCTCCGCTTAGCGATCAGAAAGGACGGGTTCGATCACCGATGTTTACAATTAATTCATGTGATTAAAATTCGTCCGTTGTACATAATACTTAAACAATGTATTTTTTTTCATTATTTTTTATGTCTGTATTTCATTAAAACAAAAAAAAAAAAAACCATTTCAACAATAATTCTGATACAATGTCATGGTTATTAGCTGAGCGATTTTAAATCCGCTTTGCGATCAGAAAAGACGGGATCGATCTCCAATGGAAGAAATTTGTTAATTTGATTAAAATTCGTCCCTTGTTTATGTAAAATGTAAAATGTATTCTCCTTAATTATTTTTTGTCTGTATTTCATTAAAACAAAACAAAAAAAAACCATTTCACCAATTATATTGGTACAATGTTATGGTTATAAGCTAGCGGCATAAATTAGCCATCAGAAAGCTTAGGACAGAAAGTTCCATCTCGATGGATGACATTTATTCACGTGATGGAATTTCATCCTTCTTTTTTTACATACCTGTTTGGTGCCTCCCTGAATACATATAATAATATTTTTTATATAACTGTCTTTTATTTAAACCTTTACACCCACCAATTTAACAACAAAAAAACTACACAATGTCATGGTTAAAGCGTAGCGGTATTTACTCCGCTTAGCGTTCAGAAAGGGCGGGTTCGATCCCCGATGTATGAAATACTGAAATACAGTAACGCAAGTGATGAACAACACAATACACAGTTTTTATTATAAATAACAAATCCACAATGTCGTTTACAAATGATACTAAAAAAAACAAGTTAAATAATATTCCTGAAATTTAAAATGTTGATAGTAATTTTGACATTAAATAAGTATGTATGCCCAAAATAAATAAATATTTAATATGATAGTTTACAAATGTTTTTCGCACATATAAAAAATAATAAAACATATTAGGAAACCTTACTCTATTCAAAGAATAAAATAAAAAATAATTGAGCTACCGAGCAGTTTATGTAGAAAATTTCTGTTGCGATATCTCCATTAAGACGCCATATGCTCTCCGCATTGAAAACAGGCATGGATAAAATGAAAGATTTAATGCCACCCACCTGGTCTTAAAAATGAGGCGTAGTGATAGCGATTTGTTAACTACTAGTCATATTATAGCCCTCTCCTCACTTTTATTCACTTTGTAGAACATTTATGTTGAGATACCTCTATTAGGATGCCATATACTCCACATTGAGAGCGGGGATCGATTAAAAAAAATGGTTTTAGAAAAATTAAATCCCACTCGATATTAAAAATGGGGAGTAGCGATAGGTCATAGCCCTGCTCTCTTTACTTTCATACTCTCTTCGACATAACAGATGTTGAAATTTTTTAAAATTAATAATAGTAAAGTAAAAATAAGTGAAAAATAACTAATAGTTTTATTGTTATCAATAAAAAACATATTCCCCTGCCATATATTTAATTAATTAACTGCCATTGAAGCTCCGTAAATTTTTAATAAAGTTGTTCAATAAAAGAAAAAAAGCAACCAAGATTGATGAGTCAGTAAGTATGCATTAAAATAAAATTGGCCGGTGAGAATATTTATGTTTTTTTTTCGACGATAGGTACCGACCGGTACGTTGTGTTTACTAGCAGCTTGTTTGATAACAACAAATTAAAATATAATGCTAATGAATTGATAGTATCGAGCATAAATTAAATATTGTTCACATTTAATACTAGATCGAAATATCGACATGTTTACTGCCAGAAGACGTAAAGTGACAGATGTTGATTCTGAGATAATCCACATTAAAGTTTCAACTACATTTTATCCGTTATATAAAAACTTAAATAATATCAAATTCTTTTCCTTTGAATAATCTGAAAGTTTTTAATAGTAAGTTTTCGCATTAAGTGACTTATTGAATAGGGAATCTTTGGCTAGAAACAAATTCATGCCAATTTGTAAAGCCCAGAACATTGCAGATTTCCAAAGATTTTGACATCCAAAATCTCAAGAATATGCGATGTTACAAAAATTTGCATAATTGTCAGAACAGTCAAAATACCGCATCAGAGTAGTCAAAAAGCCACAGGTTCCCCACCACTGGGATAGAGCATGACAAAATACGTAGACAGTGATATATTATACACTTTTGACCGACACGTCACTTAATGACTTCAGACAGTAAACCGACGATATATTAGGGGTCAAAAATAGCGATGTATTTAAGCCACCGTTTGTTCACTGACAATACTTTGTGAAAAGATATTATATAGCAAAAGCTTTCTTTGAATAAAAAATGGAATCTGTGCCATAACAAAGTTGATATTATCGTATCCTATAACAAAGATTCCCAACCTGTGGGAAATTCCCATGTTCAAGAGGAGAATTACTACCTTATATTAAAGATAGGTCAAAAATAGCACTGTATTTCAGTACCACAATTTTTTAAATTCAGTAGCTAGCTTTTTCGGTCTTACTCAATAGTTCTACGAGTTGCGCCCTAGTTCTACGTCATGCTTCTGATGAGGTCGTTAAACCTGAATAGTTAAGTATGAACTAAATTTAATAAAAAAAAATGTAGAACTAATATACATTGCTATTTTACAGCTATGGTCTGTAAGGTGTCTATATTAAATATCAAAATACGGATAAAACAGTATTTACATATTACAGAAAAAATGGGGTGTGGCTGGGTCATGGACACGGCCGTGTGTTGTACGTGAATACGTCTCGCAATAGGTGATATTACGCCCCATTTTTGTGTTCCCGGTACTGCTTGACTCGGTCCCTTTCCAACTGTATACTTGAGAAGCCCTTTCCAACTGTATACGATCTCTGTATTTCGATTTGGCTTTTTGACGCGTATAGCCCGATATTATATATTATATTTTAACACCTAATTATAGTCACAGTTTCCCCTCCGCCCCGCGCGATGTATCACAGTCCTTACATAACGCAATAAATTCTTTGATTCTTTAGCTATCCAGTGGTGCAATTGAATTTTGGATAGCGATGATAGATATGAAGCTGCAACACCAAACTGTATCCCCCGATTTCGTTATCATTCGTTTTTTTAAATTGCCTCCCTATGGAAGCAATTTTAAAGACGTATTCACGTCAAAAGATTTAAATTTTTAAATGAGGCATCCTGTATCTACTGAAATTATAATGCGAATTAAATTTATTAACTTAGACTCACTAAATACTTAATGAGATTCAGTCAGATAATTCCAATCCTGCAATCTGATGGCTCTCAATGTCTTGATCAGTATGATGGGAAGATTCCTTTGTCTTAGTTTTCAATTTAAATAATAAAACCATTATTTAAAATTGATTGTACTGCACTTGTAGAACGTTTTTTTTTAAACTGAAACATATATTGAATGTTTTAATGTTCCATATCAGAATTATTAAAAAATGTGTACATCGGCAAAAACATGGCTTGACATATGACATGAATTTTTACTACTCTTCATAAAATTGATACTTACTAATACTGATAATAAAACGTTCATTTGCACTTACGAGCATTTTTAATAGATGCTTGTGATGAGTGAAACCAGTCCTGATCTAAGTAATTTTAAATTAAGTACAAAATAGTGTTTTTTATTATTTTCGATTCATTCGGCGGTAATTTTGCGCGAGTTAATTTTTAATACAAAATTAATCTTGATAACTTTGTTACTACATTTGTTGTGTTAAAATTTGTAACACGTGTTCCGACTTTTTAAGAAGCACCTCAGATAAAACAACGCAAAGGCTACGATAAACTGACTGAACACTAACCTTAAAATCGAGGAAAACATATTATATCATATAATTTATGCTACATTTATAAGCAAGCGAGTAAGCTGGCGCCTGGTTCGGTGACGAGTGTCGAGTGCGTGACAGTGAGAGCAAAAACAAAATTTCGCTATGAAAACTAGATGGATTATAAAAACCACTTTGAAAAAACTAATAGCGTCGATATAATATGCATATAACATCATCATATATATCATTAATAAGCGAATTAATTAGACTGCAATGACAAATATAGTCGGTAAAGTCATCATGTTAGTGGAAATTCATTTTCAATATACGTACATATTTTAATAAGAGTTGACTTGGTGAAAATGATTCTCAAATTGGTGAAACATTATTAATTACCCATTGTAACGATACGATTGGGATAACAATTTTATTAATTTTATTTTGACGTGACAACGTCTTATAAATCGATGACGCCCGCTGCACGCACGAAAAAACATGACTCATTGTCCCGTTTGTTGCGTTGCGCCGAAGGCAAGCGTGCGAGCGAGAGCGCGGATAAGCGATAGAGAGGCACGATCGGCCTACCGTTCGGATTGTGCCGCATCTATCTCTAGCACATTGTTACTTGTAAATAAACTGTTCATCAAAGTAATAAACATATTTGAATTAATGAGTGCGAATAAAATATATCAATAAAAAATTGTAGATTTCATTTCACTCCTTCTTCGTATCCATACAAAATAATGATAATTCAATAAAAATGATTCCATTTTATTCATAAAAGTATGCAATCATTTCATCAATGTTTTCTTATGACGTTGTCACGTTAAATTATCGTCCGTAAACCGACTTTACAGACAACCAATTTTTTAGTATATATTTCACTTTTAAATTGTTAAATCTCATCAATTCATAGATTAAATAGGAGTTGCAGTTCTCCCTTACATCACAACAATTCGGATTCACTTTGACTTGTCAATGTATGAATGAAATAGTAATTGTATACATTCACAGCGTAGAAATTACAAGCGCTAGCCTAATTATAAATGACATTACAGCTTAGGTGGGGTGAGGTTAAGTTAGGTACATTATTTTGAAAAAGAAGAGAGCTAGAATGATAACAAGATGAATTTTTTAGGTATTTGAAATGCCAGATCAGATGACGGTAAAACACAACTGCGTGATTGCGCATGTGCATAATATGAGGCCTCGAGAGATGAAGTGAGCCAACTAGTAAAATGCGAACACATGTCTTAACATGGTGTTTTGCGTATTTTTATTTTAGGGAGATAACACTATTGCAGTCAACGTTCCCTCTAATTTGTATATTCTGTATGCGGACCGTCCACTGCTTTGAGCAGTTAATTTTCAGCAAAAACAAAAAGCGTGCGCAAGAATTTATGAAGTTTATGAAAATTAAAATATTATTCATACCCAATTGGTTGGTGCTTTATTACATTACACTCCAGCAAACCTTCTTTTTACAATATTTATGTGTGCGGCTTGTGCGGGATATGTGAAAATGTGTGCGGACACATTTTGGGAAGTGTGCGCGCGCACACGCGCTCACCTTTGCGGGAACATTGATTGCAGTGTGTTTTTACTAAGCTCACTCCACTTGTATGGTACATTGAAATTTGTAGAATATTATAACGCATAGTTTCTCAACCTTTTTGGGTCCGTGGCCCCTTTTGATTGTCATATTTTTTCGTGGTCTCTATACCTGTTTTAAAATATTAAAGTATTATATAGGTCTTGTAAGGAATTTTGGAATTTCTCAGAACGAAGACACCAGACTTTTTTTTAGGTCTTCCCAGAATTTCCAATTTGTAAAACCCATGAATTCACAGATTTCCAAAAATGAACGCTTTGAGAGATTTTTTTTAGTTCTTCTCTCAAATACCAATTTCTTAAACACAGTAATTTACGGATTTCGCAAAATTTGCCCGTGTATCTCCAAAAATGTATTGTGGCTGCCATAAAAAATATTTGAGGCCACCCCGTTGAGAAACACTGTTATAACGCATTCAACTATTTTATTTCCTTAAATACCACTTGGCTCACTTCACCTCTCAGGGGTTCATATAAACTTGCAATATTCACTTTTGAGGTAAAGCTTATTAGTACATAGTTTAATTTGTTATAAAATAATATTTACTATTTTTGGCTACATTTAGAGTTTAATAACATTCTTGAATTAACACGTATCATAAGTTTGTAGGCTAATTCTAGAAATAGCAAGTTTACTTTTCATCAATAAATTACGAATACAAATTAATAAACACGTTGCTGGAAAAACAATGTGCGTCATTTTTTTCTGTTAGCTTTGCTAAGATAACATTGATAACGCATCGGTAGCATTAACTCATCCGCAGAAGCATTTAGTCATTTCTGTTAAATTTATGAATAACCAGAAGTGATTATGTACACCGATTGTAAACATAGCAAATAAATACCCGCATCGTAAAGTTGAATTATTCATAGTTTTAGTTTGAAGTAATTCATTATAAATGCAAAAAAAAAGTTCTTGTATTTGAATACAAAAATACTGTACATTCAACTCTTTTTTACGCGATGTAAAAATAACACTGTTCACTAAAAATAACAAATACATATTATATTTTTACTCGCATTGTTTGTTCTAACACGATGTCTAGTAGACACAAACAACACAGAAGCGGATAACGGTTTTTCTAATAACAGGAAATCCAACAACACATGACAGTGATAAAAAACAAAAGGCTTCATTAGAACCTAACGAACGCAATTTATGTCCAGTCCCTCATAAAGATCCTCTTATATAATTATGCAGCGGTGAGTAGTATTATTTTTTCATGATTAAAATTTAGGTTCGCCATTATTATACCACAATGTTGTTCTTTTTTCATGTAACACGGTTTTTAAATACCGGAAACCAATTTTCAATTTTGTCATGAACTCTTATCGCTTTTTTAGACTTTTTCTTGAACGTATTTACCCTATAAAAAATAGTGTATATAGCAGGGATGGCGAACCAAGAGCACGCGTGCCCGAGGTGGCACGTTTGAGAATTTTGATGGCACGCGAACGATTTCCAAGTTCAAAAAAATATTTTTTAAGCTTAAATTAAAATTTTGATTAAATAATCCGTGAATTATTAATTTATTCCGGTTTATTATTTTTCAAATGTTTCCCAAGGTAAACGACAATCGTTTAAAAAAATCATTTATTTTTATTTTTTTACTGCTTGGGTACGCCACACAATCGAGAAATAATATTTGAAGATTTTTGGCACGCGGACCCGAAAAGGTTCGCCATCCCTGGTATATAGGATAGATAAGTATGCTTTGTTTTTATGTTAGATTATATTTATTATTCATTTAATTACTTTCGAAGCAAGTGAATTTTAAATGCTTTTTTTTTCATCTTATAGCTGATCAAGAATGAACATTTGCCGCCTAAATCAGTATCCCCCCTCTCGGCTCTCCGCTTTTCTAAGCGATTCGCTGAACTTTTTTTTGTTCCAGTTCATTATATCATACTGAAGAATGTTTTGTTTTATTCATCTGCTGATTATCTGAGGGAGCAATTGTTTCTTTTCCCGATTCTGGTTTGCAACACCGGATAAGTACATCAATACCGGTATTTTGATGTTTCATAGCAACTACCGGTATTGCCAATGTAAATACAGGTTTAAAAAAAATGAATACAAATATTTATTGCCAATTATTTTAATCGCTGAACCGGATGAATAAATCAATAATGATATTTGGAAACTGTATAATCGGCATAACGAGCTGATTTTCATGTTTCTTTAAATTAAAAAAGTCATTAAAGTTAGTTCATCAATCAGATCTTTATTTAGATAAGTTTGTTCGTAGAAAACCCCTCAAAATACCGGTATTTTGGTATCGCAAAATTAGGCGTAATAGCGGTTAAACAATACCTACTCCCTATGCTTAGAATTAGTCTTCGAATACCAGTGATAAGATCGTTAAAAAAATTTAACGGTATTGCTTTGGACATCGATTTTTTTTAATGTAAATAATTATTCAACTCGTTTGGTAGATTTCCAAATTTTTACAAGTAACGTAACCATTGGAATAACAATGTTATCTATTTTATATTAAATAAATAATATCCAAAAAGTTACCGATTAGAACAATCAGACATTAACAGTTCTCGTATGGAACATTATGTTATAAAAAGAATGTTTTAATTTTTTTCAAACACTAAACAAGAGGTGTGCAAATCTTTTGGGTGTCGGGTCACATTGGGGATGAAAGTTTGGCCGCGGGCTACATTTAAAATACCGAAAAGTGAAATAGTTTTTTAAGAATTTGAAAGGGAAGTGGCACACCGGCCTGCGGTTGTTGTCACCCGGTGAGGTTAATCCTGTTACAATTTATACGATATTTACAATACTCCTAATTCGGATGGAATTTCATCATGGGTCTGATCCAGCTAAACTGTCACTGTCAAGAAACTAAAATTTTCAGATTGTCCTACTACGGCATTGATAAAACAACGAGTAAACAGAAAACGTAATGACAAGTAAAATGAGTTATTAATAACTAAGTAATAATCATACTATCGTCGGCGGAGGGTCATGTAAGTTAGCTTAACTCATTTTTGTCCGCTGTTCTTATTTTGAAACATTCATCTTTTATATTCCCATTTCGTATTGTATCCAATATAAACTGAGATTACATTAGTCAACAGTAAAGTTAGCAAGCGTCGAGAGTGTCTGGTGCTATAGTCTGTTTTGAATCTGCTGTGTGAGCAGTTTTAATTAGATTTTTTTGCGACCAACAGGCCATGCAATCTTACTAAATTCGGGCAAAAATAGGTTTATAGACGTGTGGCAATGCCAAGATATAAAATCGCTCGCTATGAAGAGATTATTGTTTCCGATTTCACCTGGTAACTTTCTGCTTTCATGGCTGTCGCTGTGTAAAAGGTGCACTAAACGAACTTTCCCGGTTATAATCCGAACAAAATTACATACGTTTCTTGATTCATATTACAGAATGATGCTGTGAATCGATACGGCTTTGATTGAAACTAATTCTAGATGTATTGACAAATTAAGTATGGTGGATAAAACGAACTTTCTCAATATTATCCGTATATGACGCACGCATTTATTGATTTGCATTTCATGTAGATTCTGCATGATTAATGAGTGAACGATACCGCGTAAACCAAGTCTCATCATATCGACTGTGGAAAGGAAAAAAGGACGTAACCCACACATATCAAATTTTACAGGAGGCGCAAAAAATGTATTTTGGTGATTTTTGGCCATATGCAAATTATGAATTATACACAACCTTGAAGTGGACGGTGACTTCTAAATTGGTGTTTAATTGACATAATTTAATATTAATTAAAGAAATTGTCTAGGAAAAACCTTTATTTCAGTATTTTTTCTTGTTTTTAATTTTTTACAAGGTCATCTTTTTCAAACTTAAAAGCTAAATTTAGATACTAATTCTGCATTTCCAGCTTGCATCTTTTTGATAAAACGTGTGTCAAGTTTGATACATTGTAATTATCGAAAAAAAGCTGTTTTGAAAAACTGTGGGTTACGTTCTTTTTTCCTTTCCACAGTCGATATTGATAGTAATATGAAACGAGATGTAATAATAAAACACAGATAATATTTTACTTCTTAATGCTGTACATAGGGCATCCAATTAACCGTTCAAATCAACAAACCGGTTTTCGGTTTTTTTTCAGATAAACCGGCTAACCGGCTTAAAATGGAACTATTTTCAAAAAACAAAATTTAGTACTACACAAACCAATATTCTAAAGCGAAAAAAAATATAGGGCATTTTTCTTAATTAAATATGAACTGATAAGGTGCATAAAAGAGTAGATTTTTTTTTCAACCATTGAGAGCGGATTATGTGAAGCATATTGACTGCTAATGAAGTTTATCTAAACTTAAAAAAGTCAACGAGAACTACTTGTTAGTCAATTACTGAGCCTCTTTTTAAAGTAAGAATATGGCTAGGAAAGATTAATAATTAAAAAATCGTTTTTGCTATGTGCCGTTATTTGAAGGAATGGAAGAAGGGAATATTTAAATTACAAACACCCATGCCTTTGAATGAAAAAAATGCTGTTCATATTTGCACCTGAATCTGTGAGTTCCGTCACGGATGCCAGGGGCTTTGGACCACTGCTACACGGATCCGACATAAGATTAGTTGGATGAAAGTCCATTGCACTTAAGCTTAGCGAACTATTATGTAGTTTAATTCTTCGTTGTTTTATAAAAACCAGTCAAAGTAAAAATGAACTCTTCCATTTCCACGATATTGTATACCTATCACTTTTGAGGTATCCACCGTCAATTCTTGGTGGAAAAGTTTTTTATTAAAAAAATAAACAGCATACTCAACACGTGATTGTGTTGAGAATTTGTTTTTTTTTTTAAAATATAAATAGCGCTGTTTTTCTTATCAGTTGACAATGCTCGCGATGAGCGAAACTGGTCCTGATCTTGATAAATAAAAGTGGAAATTTTGTGTTTTTCTTAATATTGAAGTATCGTTGAGGATTACAATAAATATCAGCTTAAAATTTAGCGGTATTTAACGAATGGTTGAAATATTAACCTTTAGAAGAGTATGGACGTACATGTACGTCGGCGCCATTTTTCTGTAAATGAGCATGGAAGTACTTTCAACTCAGCACAGGAGTGTCTATCTGTAAGCATATATATGCGCTAAGTATGAATTACATATATTCATTGGGAAAATGTCATAAAATTGTCATGTTAATAAAAGGCAGTAAATTAAAGTTAGGTCTGTATAAAAATGTATTCACTCCTCTAAAGGTTAAGAATTTTGCAACGTGAATGCACATCATAAGAACTCGAAGGTTAAATAAAATAAATGTCGTATTGATTAAAAATAAGTTTTTATTTTTTAATTTTAAACACTTCGATACCATAAAATGAGTTGATTTGTAAGTTAAAATAATTTTCTCGTCTCGGTTTCCGTCGCGAATAATTCATCTTATGTCCATGCACGCTGGAGTTGGGTTGAAGTAGAATTGTAACAAGCCAGCCGGATCATAGGTATATGTGCCACTTTACGCACTGAAACTAAACTTGTCAATTCACGAAGTCGTTTGCGGTCATATCAATCACGTAACTCGAAAAAATAGTTTTATATCAGCAACGATTCGCAACACTAGAACGATGTCAGATTTACAAAACAAGCAGTCCGAGTTTGTTTGAAGAAACCGAGGCAAAACCATAAATTGAAACCTCCCCACCAATAGTGTTAGGCTCATATTTTTATGGTCATAATTTAAATGAAATTAAAAAAAAAACCTAACCTAAACTAAACAAATTTGTTATAAAATATATTTTTTTTCCATGTCCGCTCCCAATACGGAGCATATGCACTCCTAATGGAGTTTATCTCAACAGAAATGTTTCTCGAGAACTGCTTGTTACTCAGTTGCTCAACCTCTCTTTTTCCAAAGAGAGTAGGAATATAAGGAAAGGGCTAGGACAGGACTAGTGGTTAGTTAATCGCTCTCGCTACGCCCCGTTTATAGGATAGGATGGGTGGGAGGGGGGAATTCAAGACATCACATACATCCATGCCTTTGAACAGAAATTCATAAATCGATTGAAAAATCAATTTATAAAACTGCTCGTACTGGGATTCGAACCCGTGCCCTCCGTAGCGGTAGCCAACGATGTTGACCACTCGACCACACAGGCGGCTGTTCTGACTATATTCTGAAAATATTCTGACCGTTCGCATTTTTATTCTGAACCCAAAATTTATTTAAAGTCTGGCCATTTAATTTGTTCCCATAATGATATATGTATGTTATATTTTGGCACTTTTTAACAAAATATGCAGCAATGATCTACAATCTACATCACATAGTCATCACGTGTTTAGTTTATTTATCTGGCTGTATTAAGGGGGTATTCTAGTGTAGAGGCACGAATTTTGGGTGTTTTTTCGAGCTCTGTAAAAAATAAACAATTTTTTTTATTTTTTCAAATTTCTACACTAGAATACCCCCTTAAGTCTCTTGTTTTTAATCCTATATGATGGCGGCCCTGCAATAAAACCTACGCACTGTCAAGATGAAAAATACCACGAGAGCTTCTGTTGGTCCTGCGCAGGACATTCATTTAATATTATCACAGTTAAAGCAACCCAATTCTCATAGATTTATCTTCGATTTCGTATTGGATTTAATCTATTAGTATTCTGCGCCAGCGAATTATACACCGATTTCTCGATTTGCGCGGTAGATAGGCTCCAAAAAATTTCTCGCAAAGGAAATAGGTGTCAAAATTAAAATGATTGTTAATTGAAGTTTATAACTCATACGAAATTGGGAGATAGGTTAAAAAATATCGCATTAAATAAACTCATACGATTTCATGTACATATTTAATGTACATTATCATATAACAGTATAAATTCATATTTTCTTTTTTATAATAAATAGGTCATACAATATGTCAGTGGCGGATCCAGAAATTGTCCCAGGAGGGGGATATTCAATTTGAAAATAAACATTATACATTCAAAATAGATGACTTAAAAATAATATATGTATATAAAAATAGTCGATACATAATTAAGTATGTATTCTATAAATCATAGTAAACTAAACAATTAATGAGCCCATTTCACAATAAAGTTTTAATAAATTAGAACAATGGAAAATATTTTTTTCTTAGAGGGGCCATGGCCCCCTTCCTGGATCCGCCAATGCACTATTTATATAACTTAAAACCGTAAAACAATTTTAATAATCCTCTTCGTTGCCACTGTATTCTAATCTAACCAGTTATTTTCTAAAAATTGCTTCAAAAGCATTATTATTAGAGTCATATCTAGCAGCAGGTTCTTCTGGGTCTTCTTATACCCTTGTTAAACAATCTGTCATTGATTTTTGCATTTTATTGATTATTTTCATTAACCGCGTAAAATTAGCCTTGCGTACATCAAAGTATGGGCGTATTACATTTAGTGTATTTTTTCCGATGGCTGTAATACTGTCAACATAACATGTTGTTCACATTTCTTGAATTGTTGTATAGATTTGAAATAGAAAGTAAAAGAGATAGACACTCGGTTCGCACACAAATAGTATCATTGTGAAAATGCTATTATGTTACATAAACGAACTACCAACAAACTTTGCGTCTATTAAATTTGGCAAATGGTGTACCAAATAAGACGTCGCTTCACAACCTTAATGATGATTATGATTACTTTATTCTGTGACACTAAATGATGCAAATTTTAAGAGCCTGCTGACTGACTGGATGATTAACTATTTTATATACACTTGACGCATAATCCTGTAAGGTAATGTATCTAATGACCCGCAATTAATTAAAATAAGAACAATACAACTCGGAAAGGGAAGGGTGATTGTAGTTGACAATAGTTACATTGTATTTTATAGTAAAGATTGGGGATAGCAATACGGGACAAATACTTCAATACCGATATTAAAAATATCAATATTGATTGCAAATAACAAAATCCTAATATAATATGAGTCGTCTGGTATCAAAAGCAATTCCATACATGATGTATGGAACAGTTTTGCTTTTGATACCAGGCGACTCATACGTCATGTTGGCTTCCTGGTTCGAGCCCCAGTACTAACAGCATTTTTTCGATCGATTCATCGATTTCTGTTCGAAGGCATGGGTGTTTGTGATGTCTAAAAATTCCCTCACCATTTCCGATCCCTTAATAACTGGTCGTGTCCTAGGCATATCCTTCAATTCCTACTACTCTCTTTGGAAAAGAGAGGTTAAGCGACTAAGTAACAAACAGTTCTTGTTGAAAAAAATATGTTGAGATACCTCTATCAGGAGGCCATAGGCTCCAAATTGGGAGAGGACATCGATAAAAAAAATATCAAAATCCAATTTTTTTTCTGTCATTAAATCCTGTCATTTATACTATCGAGGACAATAAATATTATGTCTTAAAAAAAACAAAACACTTTTTCTACTATTTCCATAATATTTATTACAAATAAAGATTGGTTTCGCTGATCGCAAGCATGGTCAACTGATACAGGGTTATTTTAAAAAAATATATTTTTATCATATTTTAACAAAATGCTTTTCCACCAAAAATTAACAGTGCACACATTAAAAACGACACAACACAATCTACTATTCCATTGTACATCATCATTTTAATTTTATTGTATATCTATTTTTAAATATCATTTCGTATTCTTTTCACCAATTTTCTCTACTGATATAATTTAATTGCATTATAATAAATAAGTGAATAACAATATTCAAGAAAAACACTTTTACAAATAGTAATTGTTTTTATAAATAGGCTTTCGTGAATAGAATTTATAGCGAAGACAAAAGTTGTTAACTAATCATTCTCTGTACTCATTTTGTTCCAAATTAGTTATAAATGAAAGCATTACATACGTCATACTTACCTCTATGATTTTGTATGACAGTTTAAGAAAGATTAGAAGAATGATAGGCCTGGAGCCAAACCACTAGATAGTAGTAGATAGTAGATGTACTTAAATGTATTTTTTTGCCAAACCTAATGCGAAAAAATAAAGGTGTTTTTACTTTGTAATAATAAACTGGAACGTTTACTCATTTTATCTCAAATTCAGTTCTCGAAAACAGGAAATAGGATATTTTTTAATCTGAATCCGGCACATATTATGGTAAATTTACGACTTAAATTTCAGGAGTCTTGTTTGAATATTGAATATATTTTTTTAGAATTCACTCTTAAACAAGGATATTCATGTAACGTTTTATCACCTGGTAGGTATCGAAATTAAACTGCGGTATTAATATTAGGTAATATGGTACCTATAATATATACATAATCGTGTCTAATATTAAAAAAAAACTATATACGACTCGATTTAATATTATGCGTCCATTGTCAGAAATAACTATGCATCATACACAATTAGATCATTAATACTTCTTATATTGAACAACTTTTTTTTTACTCTAGATGGAAATTGAAGGAGGTGTTAAACGGAGTAGTATTATTGTTTTTTTTTTTGTGTCCAGACAGAGGCGTAATTAGACAGTATGATAAGACCCATTAAAAATGGATGTCATCCATGCTCCGATACAAAAAATACTTTGTTCAAAGCATTATTCTCAGAAATGAAAAAAAACTTTGATTTCAGTATTTTTTTACTTAATTAATGTTACATCATGAATCGATATCAATGAATGTCATGCGAATATTATAAATGATAAAAGACACTTCAGTCAAATAAAGTGGAAATACAGTACAAAGGAATATTGTGTTTTATTATTATAATGCCTTTCCACCAAGTATTGACAGTGAACACCCTAAAAGTGAAATTTTCGAGTTTATTTTATGCGATGAAGAAGAGGTTAATTAATGAAAAATTTGTGATTGTTTTTTTTTCTTTGCTAGTATTTGAATGCGAGGGAAATGCTTAGAAGGACACAGTGCACGTCATTTTCTGCATCAATTTTACAGCTACAGTGACGAGAAAAATATGATGTTACAATCCTGATACCCATAATGTCAGCAGTGGGCTGGCAATTCGTTAACAAAGGGCTCGGTAAATCTCAAAGCAATTCTCGGTATTCTGGGGAATGAGTGATTTTTTTGCAATAATCTTTAATTATATACAATACTTAAATAGGCAATCTATTGTTACTTAATACACTTATAGTATGTAACAATAAGCAATTTACCGTAAAATTATCAATCTACGTCAGTGGTTTTTAACCTTTTCGAAGTCACGGTGCACTTTTGATCGTGGGAAAAAGTGGCGGTGCACCAAAATTAGGAGATCGAAAAAAATATGTAGACATTCGGTTTTCACTATTTTGCGCATTTTTCGGTTTTTACTATTTTGCGTATTTTTTTCGTTTTTACCATTTTTTTCGCGGTGCACTTCCAATAAGCTCGCGGTCCACCGGTTAAGAACCACTGATCTACGTGGCTAAAAATGTACTTCTGTGTATACTTAAGCTGTCGTAGATAATATATAAGTCAACAATTTCAGTAATATACTAATTTGATCAGAGAATATTTTTTTCTCTTTGATTAACAAGGGGCTCGGAGACCTTAGTAAAATTTAACAAGGGGCTTGCGCGAGTCCCTTCGAGCCCCCTCCGAGACCCCTCAAACCCAACCCTCCATAATGTCAACGTGAATGCAAAATTATCAAGAAATGTCTCCCTTTGTATTGAAAATAATACTTTAAAAGAACTTAAAAATCAAGAATATGCCTTAGTGATTAACTATATTAGGTGATTATCTATATTTAATCACTTAGTGATTAACTATATTTCTTGATAACTTAGTGATAAACTATATTAGGAACTATAAATCCCAACTGGTTGCAAAACCATTGTGTTATGAGTATCACTTCTTCGAGATGTTAAAACGTTGTAAATAGCTTTCGTCTCAATTTATTTTTAGATTGTTTCTTGTTGCGTTTGATAGATACAAATTCAGCTCTTCATAGTCCTATGTGGACTCGGAGTTATCAATTCATTATCAAAACTACTTCTCACAGAACTTGATCAAATATCTAGCCAGACATCGTCGGAGTAAGGTCATTTACAGGACAAAAAACATAGAAATTATTGACCTGTATTTTTTTTAACAAATATTCTAGACTTGAATTATTATAAAATTAAATGTCAAATGATTTTGCGCATTAGCTCAAACTAGGGATTGGAAAGCAGGTGTAAAATTACATTACCGGTATTCCGGTATATTTATTTACAAATGCCGATATTACATATTAAAACAAGATCAAAATACCCAAGTGTTCAATTTTACAAAGAATATGAGTTAATATCTATTTCGGCTTCACGCCATCGTCAGAATGTACATTGTTGTAATTTAAGATTTCGACTGAAGGTGCTTGGTGGAATTTCAATATTAAATTTGAATCATTCAAATTATGTACACTCCCACAGATTTTGTCACTAACGACCCGGGTTTCGCCTTTCGGCATCTTCAGGCGTTCAAGCGCACGGATGAACTTGAACTTTGGCTGAACTCTATAATACATTGTTGTATTCCTGACAATTAGAGTATCCAATCCCGGAGCCTTTTTCCAATCCCAGGATCTCGGGATTGGGATTAGCTCACCGAGAAATTTGAAATCCTCAATTTGCTATACTATTTCACCTGATTTTTGCTCTTGCAATTCCCAAATCATATCAATTTTCGGGATTTGCTAAAAAATTCTCAATCCCGAAATCCCAGGATCGCGACCGTGTCAATCCCGGTATTTCGGGATCAGAAAATCGAACGGAATCCCGGGATTGGATGCCCTACTGACAATGGTGTATCGCTAATATAGCATTGATAATTTTGTGGAGCTATTGTAATATTTGTTTTGTATCTTTACTTTAATTCAGGGATGCAAAACCTGCATGCGGCCCGGTTGAAGATTTATGCCATCCTCGAAATCACGATGGTCGCTATAGAGTTTTATGAATTGTGGTTAAATAAAATATTTTTTGTTTTGAAGTATTATTTGATGTAAGAAAATAATACATTTATCGAGTCTAGTTGTGAAGAATTGGCGTCAAATTTACAGATACAGTGATCGTAATAACTTTTAAATTATAAATACAACACCACAATAAATTCATTTTTTATAATTATAACTTGAAAATTTATTATATTTTTTTTATGCGGGCCACTAGTGAAAAAAGGTTGTGCATGCCTGGTTTAATTGAATATATGAATAAAATAAAAATTCAATGAAATCAGTTTGAACCCAAAATTTACAAACAAAATACTTTTTTGTAAAGTAATTCAAATGGACGTGATACCTCTGATATATATACGTTATAATATAAGATTTATAAAACAATCAACAATATACAACGTCGCTAATCGTTATATTTGCACTAGTTGTAATAAGCTTGAGGATCACTGCTTTATAAAATGGATATGAATTCAGTACATTAGGAAGAAAAACATTCAGCATGATGGCTTCCAATACTACGACACATTATTAACAAATAATTCTAACGGTAACTACAATCAAACAATAAGTCGTTGGCGATTACTTAAATTGTAAACATATTAAGCATTTTCGATTTGTATGCGTAAATAAAATAACGGTTCACTGACTATTTCAAATATGCGAAAAACCGGTTATTCAATATCTCGATAAACAGGCACCCCTGATTCCGTTTAAATAAATTAAAAAATGTAAACAATAACATTGCCAAACGTTGATCGATCGAATAATGGCTTATCGGAATGTTTTTTTTTGTGTGGAAATATCATAAATCAAAATTATTGTCTTTCCGCTCAGCCAGGTGGATTTGAAGACATATTATGCATTCATCATATCGGGTTCGGTTATTGTGACTAGGGATCGATTTACTTCGCAAACAAATCTGTACAAGCAGATATCTGCATACCCATCGGGCAGTTCAATGGCTCTCGCGGTGACCCCGCTAGTTACTTTGTTACCAATATAAAAAAATAGATGTTAATGACCTATACTTTGGTTCGAAGAAGACGTCAAACTTGTATAATATAAAGGAACAATAAAATGTAGTCTGCAAAGCTTAAACCCTTCGAGTACGCGATACTGATCTAAGAATCACAGGTACAATACTTTTTGAATAAATATTATTCAATCCGAAAGATTATTCAAATCGTACTGTTATGGTGTATGTATTTGAATTGAACAATTGAACTCCTATCAAACAAAAAAAGCATTACAATTTTTTTTCGAATTTGCTTTAAGTTGTCAAAATTTGCCTTTTTAAATGGTAGATACGTTCCACAATAAACCATGTAAAAAAGTAATAGAATTCAAACAAAATTGAAGATTGTTAATAAAAAAGGTTATAAAAAAGTCCCAGTAATATATATATATATATATATATATTATACAAAATATTATTCATAATGTAAATTTTCGTTAGGAAAAATAATAATTTTCATCGCTACTTGATTATATTGTGTATGGGGACATTTATGAGGGGCTGGATATAAATCTTTTTAATCGCTAAAAAATATGACATGTGTAACGTGTATCTAATGAAGCCTTTTGTTTGTTATTACTGTCTTGTGTTATTTATTTTTATAAAGAAATCCGTTTCTGCGTTTTTTGTTTCTGGGGATCGTGTTGGAAAAAATAGTAATTCTCGTAACAAGCTAGTATTCGTTCTTTTTAGTGGGCCGTGTTATTTAAAAATCGAGTGTATTTTAAATTATTTTTTATTTCTATGTACTTGAGTTATTAAATATCAACATTTGGTCAGACTTACTGACTACCGAAAACTATATGAGCAAAACCTTTACTGAATTAAGTATAGGCAAAGAAGCCTCAAGAATGAAGATACTTTCCTGATTTTTTTATTTAAAGTTACCCCAATATTTTGACGTTAAAAAAATACAAAATATAATGCCCTTACTTCATATCACCTTTCTTTATTTTGTTTTTCTTGGTGTTTCGCATAAAATAGCTTTCAGCTAACTCAGGCTTTTCTAAATTTAGAAGAAGAAAAAATCGGCGATACTATCCGTTTTTATTCGTTTATTTTATACATATTTTTCAAAACTTATACATTGTGTAATAGTTGGGATGAATTTATTATTTTAGGAAAAAAAGTCTGTTTGTTTTCTGCCGCCTGCCCTGTTCACGCTATTTATTGAGTTGAGAATTCCTTATTTTAAAAAAATCAATTTAGATTTACTTTATAAATTTTACAAGAACGTTTCTAAAAATTCATTTAAAACTTTTTTTTCATTTATCTATGCCACTGTCTCACTTACTCTTGTCGGCTCAATTATAAGGATGACACATAATTAATTTTGTTTGTAATGAACATGGTGTGACAGCTCAGTTATATAAACATTATAACTCAAACTAATATTTACGTAAATATTTACATATCCAAGCAATATCGAAAGGGTTAGTTACTGCAGGTTAGTAACTCGTAAGTTATTGCCGTTATTTGGCAAATATATACATAGATGTTTTCAGAAATCAAGTCGCACGCAACTATGGTACGATAATATTTGCATGGCAGGCAGGCCCATTCACAATAAAATTTCCAATTTAAATAGACATTATAATAACACATTCGCCTACTCGGTAATTGTTTGGAATGCATAAATCGTTCACTTCTTTTTTGATTCCTGATGGCGTGTAATTGATGTTTAAAATTGCATCGATGTTTATTTACGGCGAATGCATTTTACCAGTGAGCAGCAACGAGGTTGAACGACCTATGAAGGTAATACATAGTAGACTTAGCCAGCGGTGGGCTGCCAATACGTTAACAAGGTGATCCTGGGATTGAACACTCAGCATAATATCGTGTATAAATTGGGATTCGGGATTGACAAAATTTTTGGTCGGCGATTTAGAAATCATGGGATTTTTCAAACAATTTCTTGTAAATTTCAAAAAACCCAGTAATTTGCGAATTTTCCCAGATGATCAGCATCAGCGTGAGACGTTTTTTTTTTAGCTTTTAGAATTTTCAAATATAAAATCCCAAGAATTTACGGATATGCCAAAAAAACAAAATATTCCGTGTTTCTTTTTTTAATCCCGTAATCTCGGGATTTCGGGAACACATAATTGGTCGGGATCCGGGATTTCGGGATTGTATACCCTAATGACGTCCCTCAACAACCAAAACCGTCTCAATCTAAAGTAAGCTTAACAGAGAAAATCAACTTCGAATTTTTTCCTTTCTTCGAAAAAAAATATCTGGCGGTGACAGATTTAATATAACATCTCACATCTAAGAAGCTTTGTAAATTTTGTATAGTGTAAAACCACTTTCAAATATAGCAATAAAGTAACTTAAACTCTATAAAAATATGGATGGTCTTAATAACAATCAAACGCAGAAAAAACACGCATATTTGGACTTATGACATTTTAGTTACAGATGTGTGATTGTATGCGAAATTTAGTATGTACATATGTACATATATAACATTATTTACATGATCGTATCGCGCATAAAGTTACTTTCATGATTTCTTTTTCGAGTGCGTATCGCAACCATTAATTTGCATTCAATTAAGATAAATAACATACACACTAAATTTATTGGCATTCTGTTGGCCGCCACTGATAATTAAATCTTTCAGTTCTCAATATCTTTTTATCAGCTATCTCTTTAAAAACATAAGTGTAAATACTCAATGCAGTGAAGTGTTTACGTAATATTAATTGAAGTTTTTTTTTGTTTTGTTTTATTTAATCCTCAAAATGGATAAATTATACACCTACTGGTAGACAAAAATGCAACATTAAAAAATAATAAGAAATACCAACGTTTTGGATACAGTTTATTTTTTATACCGACAAAAGATATATGTACATGTTTTTGTCAACCGAGTCCGCTGCTAACGTTAAGCATATGGACTTCAAATGAAGTTTACCTAAACAAAGGTTTTTTTCGAGAACTGCTTGCTACTCAGATGCTCATCCTCTCTTTTTTCGATGAGAGTAGGGATATAGGAATAGGGCTAGGAAAGAACCAACAGTTAACATTCAGAATATTTAAGTTACAAACACGCATGCTTTCCAATAAAAAAATGCTGTTTGTACTGGCACTTGGATCTGTAAGATCCGTCACGAAAGCCAATGACCACTGCTCCACGGAACCGACATATGAATAATTATATAAAAATCCATTGTACTAAAGGCGAAAAGAGGTTTTCAATAAAACCCGGTTGACCGTGAAAAATAAATCGGTTTTCTGTTTTTCTTAAAACAGGCAATTAACCGGGATTGGAAACCCGGTGATAAACCCGGAAAAAAAAACACTGATATCGTAATCTTTTAGCACTGCACTGCGGCAGAGTCACCGTTCCGTAAATGGAGTTGTACGAAGTGCAACTAAAAAATATAATTTATATTGTTGTCGTAAACCCCGAGCTTGTTCACATTTATTTAATTCTCTGAAAACCTTGTTGGAGATTATTTCAATATTTTGAAGGCGGTTAAAGTCGGTTTGAATGTCACTTTATAAAATCATAATATTGAATTTGTAATTTTAAGGGCATCTGAATTTATCTAGCATACTTTTCTTGCGTGATAAAGTACCACTTGATTTATTAGGTCCACTCGTGTTTTGCAGACTTGTGACGATGGTTGTCTGAGTGTACCTAATAGAAATTCAACTAAACGGCGTCCGAACCCTCTTTCCCCTTTGATACGGTTGCTAATAGTGACAGATGACAGATAGTATCTGTTAAATTTGACGTTACAAAACAAACGTGGTCATCTCCAATTACTGACTTTTTTACTCTCATTTCTTGTCAACAAGCACTTCTGGCGCTCAAGAAATATATATTTTTATTTGACTTTACTTGACGTTTTTTATCAAATCGATAATTTAATTAATAGATTATAACGCGTATGGCAGATATTGAAAGCACGTCTGGAATTCTCGCAATCCTTTTAGTCCAATGCCAAATGCGCTTAAAAAGCAAATAATATTCGGTAAGGCAGCGAGTTGAATGAATATTCATTTTTAAACGCTTGCAATTTTCAACTTCAATCAGGATTTTTTAGTGTCGTCAAACAGTGTTCCACAACCTTTTTGTTACCATGAACCCCCATTTGAGTGTGTAAAGTTTCGTGAAGAAACATGTATTTATTTTTGAATGACGGTAATAAACAGTGATATAATTTAAAAAAAAATAGACTACACTTTTATAAAACTACAATGTTAAACAGATACTCTTTGTTTTAATAAAAGATTTCATGTAAAATACATATTTTCCTAAATCATTTTTATTTGATAAGGTTTGACTTAGCAACTCCCGGGCCCCTTGACAGAACCTTCGGACACCCGTTTGCGGAACACTGGTCCAGCATATCGGCAATTAACAAATACTTTTGTGTTACACGTAACAAACATTTTATTATTGTAAATGCAATTGATTTAATCAATTATAGACATTAGACAAACCGCTAACACTATGCTTTGATATTTATTACGATAGCCTTAGCCAGCGGTTGTCAACATTTATATAATAATATGACAGGCACTCACAATGGTTTGCTTATGGTAAACGCTCCCAAGGATGAAAGGGAATTCTTAGACATCAAAAACGATTAAAAAAAACTTTTCTTAACGGGATTAGAACACGTGAGATCCGCCAAGGAGGCGAACAACATTGACCACTACACCACAAACCCATCCAATCCTAAAATACCCTTCTATTCTAAAATAACAGTTCAGGGTGATTAGAAAATGCTGCCCTAGCCCTATTGTTTTTATACCAACTCTATTTAAGTATTAATAGACTCGTAGAAATACCTCCATTAGGAGTCCATATGCTCCACAACGGGGAGCATACATGGATGAAAAATAAGCTCCCAATGTCCAATTTTTTGACAGTTACTCGCAAAGCTTTCTAAGCTGTGACGGATTAAGCACTTGGAAGGCCCCAGGCGGAATCAAATTTGGAGACCCTATTTTTTGAATTACTGAAACTGAATTTAAAATACTGTATGGGTTTTGTAAAATATATGCTATTTTAGGGTTCCTAAGGTTGGAGGCCCCAAGCGCGCACCTCGTTCGCTTATGGGGTAATCCGCCACTGCTTCTAAGGTAAGGAAAAAATAGTTAACACGACTAAAGTTTGTTTCAACACTGTCATAAAATTAAAGATAATTAACGTATATTGCAAATGTTACTATATCCTCATTTAGCTTATTAGGCTAGAGCAAAAACCATTTGAGCTATACTTGAAAATTTGAGCTGTTAAAAAATGTAAACACAAGCCATTACAGAGTATAGGCTTGTTAGTCATGTTTAGTGTTACTTTAACTTAAATATTATTTGCGTAAACTCAAGCGATTGCCAGCCGATGGTTACCGACCAATCGGTAAGTGCTGCAATGCGGGGTTTTAATCCCCAACTGGGAACCTTCACGTATATTAAGTTTTCGAGTTGCGTATCTTTATTTAAATAACCCTAACTTTTATTCTGCCGAGATAGAAGGCATTTCTGGGAACAATGTAACGGATGACATTTACAAAGATTTAAATAATACAGGCTATTCCTTAACACGTTAAGCTGAAAACGCGCCTGGCATGGTTTCATTGTTTATCCGATTGCTTTTGTCGTGACCGTCGTCAAAAATAACGATAGCGCGTGTCAGCCAGTTCGAGTGTTTTTGTTAATCTGCCGTAGAAAAAAGTACGCAGTTATCTAGCACGCCGGTTATATTTTGCAATTATTAACTTAACTAGTTATTGACGAGTTAACTACTAACTGGCGTGTTGAGCACGGACAATTTTACGAGATATCTCTCGTATGTGGCAGCCATCAAGTTAAAAAGTCACCGCGCACCACTGATATCTATAAATACATTTTATAAATAATCGGAGTAAAATGAAGATTAAATAATATTTTTTGATGAACTTATAGAATATATTCCAATACGAGCTAGTGGACCAACCTGTAGCCGAAGGAAAAACAATAAAGGAATCACTCGAACTCTTACCGTTCTATTTGACGACGGTCACGACAAAAAATAACTAGACAAACAACGAAACCATTCCAGGCGCATTTTCAGCACTGATGGTGTAAAGTAAACTTTCAATGATGGAGATTGAGATCGATTGGTGTACAACTTATCCGAGTTCTATATTAACTATATCGCTAAATAAAGCACTTTAATAGAGGGTTATTGAAAAAAAAAATGGGCTATTGAACATTTTTTTTTTGAAAATCGTTACCATTGGGACTAGGCTTTCCAATCTCGGGATCCCGAAATCCCGGAATCGCGACCGTACCAATCTCGGGATTTTGGGATTGAGAATTTTTTAGCAAATCTGTAAATTAATAGGATTTTGGATTTGAATGAGCTATAAAAAACAAACGAGTCACGCTGAGCAAATCGGCTTTTTAAATTGGAAATGAAATAATGAAATAGTAGTTTGAAAAATTCCAATGATTCCGAATGTTTTCTCAATTTATACAGGATTTAACGTTGAGTGCCCAATCCCGGGATCCCGGGATCACCAAAAGGCTCCGGGATTGTATACCCTAATTGGATCTATAGAAATTTAAGATTATAAGTATGCAGTTATATCGATAAAAATGGATAATATTGACTCTCTTGACGTCAATTATGGAGCGATTTAATCGTCGATGGTTTGAAACAATTAATTGTATTTTTCTACCTAGGTACTGTTTCGCAAAGGTCGGCCGAGTTAACTGATAAGGACATAACTGATAACCGCTATCATAAATAATATTTTAAACAGTTAAATAGAATAATAAATATTACATTTGTAGGTAAACAGATAATAGCATACATATTTTATTTTGTCAACGTAAACGTTGTTGTAGTTACTGTATAATTAACATTTATTTACAAATGTTTATAATACATATATTTATCCATGTTTGCTTCTAATGTGGTGCATATGGCCTCGTAATGGAGGTATCTCAATTCCTTGCAAAAATTTGTACGTATTACATTTGATAAATATACTTTATAGATAAATGCCGCCTGTGTGGTCGAGTGGTTAACGTCGTTGGCTACCGCTACGAAGGGCACGGGTTCGAATCCCAGTACGAGCAGTTTAATAAATTGATTTTTCAATAGATTTATGAATTTCTGTTCAAAGGCATGGATGTATGTGATGTCTTGAATTCCCCCCTCCCACCCATCCCATCCTATGAACGGGGCGTATCGAGAGTGATTAGCTAACCACTAGTCCTGTCCTAGCCCTTTCCTTCTAATCCTATTCTCTTTGGAAAAAAAGAGGTTGAGCAACTGATTAACAAACAGTTCTTAAGGTTTTTAAGCAATAGAACGCAGTTATCATTTAGGTTATCAATCCCGGGATCCCGTCCAATTTTGCCAACCCGAAATCCCGTGATTGGTATGGACGCGATCCCGGGATTTCAGGATTGAGAAATTTTTAGCAAATCCCGAAAATGTATAGGATTTTGGATTTGGAAGAGCTAAAAAAAAACGAGTCACGTTGATATTTTGCGGAAAAAGTGTAGGATTTGAAATATTCAAATTCATCGGTGAGCTAAAAAAAAAAACGAGTCACCAAAACTTTTCTCAAATTATACACGATTTCACGTTGAGTGCCCAATCCCGGGATCCCGGGAATGAAAATTAATCAATCACGAAAAGTCTCCGGGATTGGATTCTCTAGTTGTCACGGACTATTTATGTCTTTCATCCACAATTAATATACATCACAGTGGTATTTTATTTGATCATTAAATGGTACATTTTAAGTTTTTAACATATTTTGTGAATTTATGTGTTCCTTAGTTACCGCTTTCAACACATTGATAGTTTTGTCCTCAGCTGAAAAAATAAACCGAAGAACTTAAAATTTAATTTAAAAAACTTGAATTTTGAAACATAAATCCTTCATTGACTCGTGTCTTCAATTATTATCTAGAATGCAAGACGATGTAAATGGAATAGTCACGTCGTAGTTGGGAGAAATCTAGAGCAGCGGTCACTAACCGGTGGTCCGAGGAGATGTTGCAGTGACGTCATTTGAGCCAAGATTTCGTAATTTTATTCCAAGTATGCATCACTAAAAAACACACATTTTTGATCGATATATAATAAAACAAGCGTTTTTACGATTTTCTTATTAAAACTGTAATTTTTAAGATGTTTTTTTTTATAAATTATTAAGTATTACATGACAGTCGTCCGAATGATTCAGTATTGTGAATTTAATGGTTTGCGTACCACAAGAAACTTCTCACGGCACTTTTGATTTTTTTCACTGCCCGCTTCTAAGCATCAATTCCAAAATCCCGTCATTAGTAATATCACAATCCCGGGATTTTGGGATAACAAAATAAGACAGGATCCCGGGATTAGAGGCCCTACTTGTTTTTTTGTTGTCAATAGCAACAACTAATTTTATTGTCATGTATTTTGTCTTTACTTTATGAGTGTTTTTTGTTTTTTACCCCAGTTAATAAATTTGTTATGATAACATTATCGTCAGGTATTGTCGTTGATTTAAGCATTTTTATGTTTTAGAGGTCAAAATGATAAGGACAATTATTAGAGACACGTGTTATTATCATCTACTTAATATTCGCATTTTGATTGCTATTTTTCACATCTATGTTAGCATATTAATTTTCATCAAATAGCAACGATTTTAGTACATTTTCAGGCAAATCATATACATATATCATTATCGACTGTGGAAAGGAAAAAAGACGTAACCCACACATAACAAATTTTACAGGAGACACGAAGAACGTTTTTTGATGATTTTGGGTCGAAAGCAAATTTTGAAATATACACAACCTTGAAGTGCACGTCGACTGTTAAACTGGAATTTAATTGACTTTACCTAATATTAGTTTAATTAATTTTTCGAAAAAAACCTTTCTTGTATTAGTTTTTCATATTCGCAATTTTCGCTGGCCCTTTTTTTAAAACTTAAAACCTGAATTCAGATACTCATTCGGCATTTCCGGCTTGCATCGTTTTGATTAAACGTGTATAAAGTTGTACACATTGTGATTATCGAATAAAAGCTGCTTTCAAAAAAATGTGGGGGTTACGTCCGTTTTCCTTTCCACAGTCGATATGTTTTATATAGGCATATATTATAATATAATAATAATTAAAGGATAGCGTACCAATTGATAATAAGAAATGTAGGCAAATATGACAATTTTAATAAATTAGAAAAATACATTTACATATAGGATGAAATAATACTATTTTTTGTTGTTATAAATCTTAAAAAATAATTGAAACTAAGCATTTTACAGTCCATATTCTACAAAATAGGAGCGGACATTGCTGATGAAAATTAAAACAGTATAACTATATTTATTCCGACAAGAACTTTGTCATACGGCATGTTATAGATCAGAAAATGGCGTGCTGTCGAAATGGCTTTATTCCACGATTCATCCGCTTCTTTGCTTTTACCTCTTTTACCGGGAATAATTGATGCTGTAAGTACCGTTGCTGCCTTGAATGAAACGGTCAATTTTTCGACATCGCACCCAATATCTGATGGAGCAAGACCGTATCCAGTATACATCATCAAAAGAGGTCTCAAAATGGATGTCAAGGACATGTCGACGCCATCTTGAAAGAGAAAACGATATTAATTAAGACAAGTTTTTTAAAAAGGCCCTGCACATAAACAAAACTCGATATTAAAAGTATTTTGAAATAATATATTAATAAATTATTTCTTTGTAATTTTTATTATCGAAATGCGGACAATTGATAGTAAGTACTCTTTTCTGATTAAATTAAACAACAGTGTTTTGCAAACAGTTTCCTTTTGTTCTTGACCAAGTTTCAACGCTATTAAACGGTGCTTATTTAATATTTAATAAAAATAAATTTTAACGTATATGTTAAGTAGTCGATTTTATTTGTTTTTCTGTCACTATGTGGCTAACTTTTATAATTAATTAATAAAACACTTGATAAATCTGTCATTAATGTTTATTCTTTTTTTTCTGCTACAAGACTTTGAATATAATTTCAAGTATTAAAGCATTTATAAGGTTAAGTTAAGCCTATGCTGAGACGCAGCTGAGACGCAGCTGACACAGCGCAGGGCAGCACAGAATTGGCAGGTGAAGGAATCAGAGACATGTGCGACCAGGCCATGTAATAAGATAATTTTGATTACTGGAAAGTGTATTATTCTTTTCCGATAGTTGATTACATTTGCATATACGTAAAGGATATAACAAGGGTGAATTAGGGTGATCGACTTGTTCGTTCAAAGTTTGAACGATTTAAATTTTTGTCAGTCGTCCACTGCACAATCAATGTTCATTTAGATTTACGATGAAGATTTATCCGTAACATATTTATCAATAAAATACAACAGTACAGTTTGTATTTCCCATGGGAAAGTCCGTTCTTAATATGCGTTTAGTAAAATAAAACCCGTTTTGTATAATAATAATCAAATATTACTAATGTGTAGTCCCGCAATTTTTTTTAATTATTTGGAAAATCTCACTTCTCAACAGATGATAACTTAATGGAAAATTTTGATAAAAATATTAGAACATATTCCTGTTTCAATGAATTATTGAATTGCGTAAAATTATATTTACAAAAAATTATGCTTAGTAATAAATTACATTTTTTTTCTCAATTCGTTGAATGTTTGTTTTTGAAATGCGTCACTTTTTTGCATTACAGTCTTTCGATTAAAGTTTACGAAAACATGAGCTTCTAAAACAATATTTTGGAAACCCGACAGATTCGGGTCGTGTTCGGATCATCAAATAATACAATTATTTAAAAGACTTCTACAAACAGTTCAGTTCAGACAGCCAGGCAGTAATTGACAGTTAGTTCAGGTTCATCCTTCGGTTGAACGCTTGAAGATGCCGAAAGGCGAATCCCGGGTCGTTAGTGACAAAAAGTGTGTAAATGTGCATAATTTGAACGATTCAAATTTAATATTGAAACTCATCCAAGCACATTCAGTTGAAATCTTAAATTAAAAAATCTAAATCTTTCCTTGACAATACTAGGGTTTACACTCCGTCTGGTCCATAGGGCGAAGCTCTTACTAACTAGACCAGCGTTGTCCAACAGAAATCGTTTGATAGGCCAAATAAAATATTACCGGTATATGGTGGGCCGCATAAAAAACAATTTATTAATTAAGAATGACCATGATACTTTCTTTATTTTAAAAACAGCCAAACAATTATCAAAACATTTTATTTACTTTATAATTAATGTGACACTTGTTTTTTCATACTATTTGATTTTGTTTATATCGACTGGTAATTTATTCGCTGCATATCGCAGTTGATTGGTTAAGTTTTCATCGGCCAGCCTGTTGCGACATTTCGTTTTTACTATTTCCAATTTTGAAAAGAACGAATCGCAGTGACATGTGGTCCCAAATGCAGCTGTTATTTATGCACATTGCCAGCTTTTTAAATTTTATAAATTTATCCTGGAGGATAAATTTTAACGTTTAATTTCTTCAAACATGCATTTTAACTCGATGCTTGATTGGAGGTCTATTAACTCCATTTGTGACCCAGCTGTAATGAAAACAATTGGATGTCATACACAAAATGCTGATATAAATTTGGCAAATTCACGTCAGTGATTTGTTTTGTTAGATTTATGAATAACAAAATATATTTGTAGAAGGCTGTAAACTCCAATAGGGCCGCAGAAAATCTTCTTCTTCGAACTAGTAATATTTACTAAAATTATCTAATAAACGAATGTCCTTCTATAAAAAAAAACCAAATACTTTCACGTAATCGATTGGAATCTCTACTCGGGAATTCTGGTAACCCTCGTTGGAAATATGCATCGAAAAATAACAAAAAAACATTTATTCCCATATGTTCCCATCCGGTTGTCGTTAATATTATTCCCAATAAAACAGATAAAAGTGACATTATAAAATTCAAACAGTAATTGCGCATGTTGGACAGCGGCCATCAAATTTTGATGACGAGCTGCGCTCGTGGTTTGCCCACGCAAAACGAGGAGCATGTGGAAGAATAGGATATTATGTATGCCGTATTTCAAGGTCACGTGCTATTATTTTTAGATGACTTCTGCAGTGATTAAGCACCTTTTATCAAAGCAAATAATCAAAAACAAATATGGCATGCACTACATTAACTACTAAGTTGTTTAATGTTAATACTTGGAGGAAAGGCATTATATTAAAAATGTAACGCTCTCTTTTTTACCATGTCCGCTCCTTATGTGGAACATACGAACTCCTAATGGAGTTTATCTCAACATAAGTGTTTCTACGAGAACTGCTTGTTACTCAGTTGCTCAACCTCTCTTTTTCCAAAGAGAGTAGGAGTAGAAGGATAAGGCTAGGACGGGACTAGTGGTTAGCTAATCGCTCTCTAATATTATTATATTAATATACATCTATTAATATTATTATACATCCTATTGGATGGGTGGGAGAAGGGAATTCAAGACATGACATACATCCATGCCTTCGAACATAAATTCATAAATCAATTGAAAAATCAATTTATAAAACTGCCCGTACTGGGATTTGAACCCGTGACCTCCGTAGCGGTAGCCAACGACGTTGACCACTCTTCCACACAGGCGGCATATTATTTACTATAAATATTTACAAAAAGGGTTTTTTTCAGAAACCTAGTAATTGTAGGGCTCTTTTCCAAAACTGCCTACTTACGAAATTTGCGAAAATCAGTCAAGTATGCAGGATTGTTCATTTTTGTGATTTTGCTCTTTGAACAATTTGTTTGCTGATTTTGCTGTTTGCAATCAATTGTTTTCTATAACGAAGAAACTGACTATTTTCTTCTAACAATTTTTTTTTTTCGTTTTTCATAAATAAATAGAAATTAATTTTGTATGTTAGACCACTTTGTTTTAGGACACATAAACACTCGAATTTCTGTATGTATAATGTCTGTAATAGAAGATCACGTTTCCTGAAAAAAAAATGGAAATAGTCAGTCCCACCATGCTGAATGCAGAAACAATATTATTTCAGCGCCAATGTTTTGCCAGCCCTGCTCTTAGCTGTGCTGAAAAATATCATTATGTTCTCTTTTCAAATGTTGCTGTGCGTATTGGAAAAATCTTTACACCATTAAAAAAAACATTCAATGTTTGCTGTTATATAACAGAGTTCGGCACGCCTGAGCTAGTTTCGACATCGCAATCAAATTGAGTATCGCTTTATTGGTTGCGATTTTAAAAGTGTATTTTTCTCGTTAATGAAATCACGAGTTTGTTCCTATTGCCAATAATTATTATTGTTTGTTTATATTCCGTAAATTTTGTACTATACCGTTGAATCTCGCCGGTTATGTAAATCGTCGATAAGCATTTTTTTTTGTTGATTGATAAAGAATCGATACTAGATACGAGACGATTCAGATCGTGCCGACTTATTTGAATCGGTCGTAATAATATGTTTGATATTATATCGTAAAACTTGAGTATATGAGTGTTGTTGTTATTATTTTTTACTGTTTATTTCACAATACTAATCTTTTGCCAACATAGTGTAAGGTGTGGTCACACACTGATCTCGTTTTGTTTTTGTGTTTTACGGAAATTTAAGAAATCTAAACTCACTACAAAGTACAAACTCACTACAGATACGTACTTGTTGAAAAGGCATTGTATTCTAAAAATAAAACACTCTTTTGTACTAATTCCACATTTTTTTAATACAATAATTTTAATAATATTTGGTACATTTTCTTGCATCGTATTATTTTATAACCATGCAAAAAGAGAATCAGGTGTATAAAATATTATAATATTTTAAATTCCGTGTATTTTTTGTAGCGTTGCAATTTTTGAAATTATCCACCTGTTTTTAATTATATATTCTGGATTTTTTTAATCCAAATTTTTTTTTTTGTAAAAGTGCATGGTAAATTCAGTCTCCTTAATTTTTGAACGCCTCCACGATCCTGCATACAATAACACGTTAACAAAATTTAAAATGTTTATTTTTTTGTTGTAATCAGGGATTCTGAAGTCTCGGGGTTTTCAAAGTCCCGGGACACGAGGCGTGATAAAGTCAAAGCCCCGGGTCTTCCTGGGACTCGATACTTTTATTTTCCCTTCAATAATATTGTACATTTATTAAAATTAAATATTTGTATGTATCTATGTATTAAATACACTCATCGCCTTTTGAAAGTACGCACTAGTTAAAATCGCGTTTTTTAATATAATGTTTAATGCTTACGGTTTATTTTTACTAAGAAGAGATGATAACGGTACATTTATTGAAACAATATCAATGAATTCGGCCGCAGTCAGGAGTACATTTATAACCGTAACTTCACAATACATCTTTTAGACCTTTTTTGTTCTATTTGTACATTGGTACCTTTGTATGATAGTGAAAAAACATTTGTAAACAAAACGACATCGGGTATGAACATTTAATTTTAATATTTTGTAATTTGCTTTTGCTACAGTTATATTTAGTATACAATTACGTTTTTCTTGTAGCTTCTCTCTTATATGTACCTATTTTCATTCAATACTCGTCAGACCTTTTGAGGGTTTTTTAAAAATTAAAATGTACTATTTATTAGCACATTTTAAATCACAGTCTCGATTCCCGGGACATTTTACAACAAAGTCCCGGGACTCAAGACAGCAAAAAACCCGACAAATCCCGGGACGTCTCGACACAGAATCCCTAGTTGTAATACACCAGCCAAAAAGCCGCTGTGCTGCGCTTACAAAGACTGCGTGAAACACATCCTTTCTCTTATGCCCATCTCACAAAACAATACATAATTTGGAAACTTTTGAGTCATTCGATCTAGATTCGGTGGCTCGTGTGCCACTTGCCCATTTATCAATATTGATTGTGTAGAATTTTGCCTAAACGGAAAGTAAAATGATTGTTTTGACTTCCTAATTGAATTCGTCTATTTTTGAAACTCGTGTGTCTTATACGTCGAGAGGAGAAAGTCAAAAAGTCATAAGTAACGATTCGCAAATTTTCTTAGAGCCGAAATGAAAAAAAATAGTCTCACCGTTTCATTATAAAACAATTTACATAATATTTATGAAATCCAGAGATGTGGAGTCGTTAAGAAAACAACTCTGGCTTAAAATTATAACTCGACTCCAGCTCTGATTCGGAAATCAGGTTTAAATAATTGCGAACAAAAAATTTTCGCCTTGTATTTTTTTTAATCTTATGAAAAATTGTTTTAATATTTTCGGACTAGGACATCCAATCTCGAACCCTGTGGAACCTGGTGGTCCTGGGATTTCGGTATTCACAAATTTTCAAGTCCCGGGGTTCCGGCATTGATAATTTAACATAAATTCGGGATATGGGTTTTCGTGATCCCGGGACGATCACGTGTAAAAAAGTCAGAAAGTGAGAGGTGGTTTTTTTTAGCTCTCTAAGTTGCTTCAAAAATATTACTCACTGACTGATTTTGGATAATTTTTCAATTCTTATCCTCAATCCCCTAATCTCGGTATTAGTATTATCGCTTTTGCGGGATTCTGGGATCATGGTTTGAATACACATGATTCAATAATTTAAAAAAAAATGGTTTGGAAGCAATGTTCCCTCTAATTTTCTGAAGGTTATGTGCGCAATATACATTGATTGTGCAACTTTGAAAGGAAATTAGAAAAATTGTGCGCCACTTAACGGTATTTAGACCTATTTAACGAAATGGTTAAATATTTATAATGACAATCAATTTATTCTGGTGGTGGTATAGCTGGTGTATCTTTTGCTCGCTTTGTTCATTTCATGTGCGCGCGCACACGCGCACAGCTTAGAGGGAACTCTATTTGGAAGGGAAAAAACATCTTACTCCACGACTCCCAACTCCACAGCCCTGCATTCTAATGATTCTAGCGGATCAAATTATTAATAGTTGCCAATAGGGTGCCCCATTAAGCTCAGGTTAGGCAAACTCGATGTTATTTAAATTTCTTTTTTAAACATGCCATAAAATACAATCATTTGTAACATGTGAATAGACCGTTTTCAAGACACGAAGACGCTGATATAATAAAAAATATTTACTTGGGACATTGCTCATGACTTCTTATTATAAATACACTTTAAAAAGACCCATGTGCCAATGTAAATATCATTTATCATGTGTGAGATGATATCAATGTCCAAATAAACAATTAAGCTGAAGGTTGAATTGTTCGAAATCACACATAAGAAAATGGCCACGCAATGAGACTGAGGCATAATGTAAATATGGTATGAAAATGACTTTTATATACCACGCGTCGAAATAATATTTATTTTGTATTAAACAAGGCTTTATGTCGCGGTCGTCTTACTCACACGTGATGTAATTCATTATTATTATATTATCATTCCAAACTGCATGGAAGTGTGAAAAAATCGTATTTTGAAGACTCAAAACATTCTTTAACCCGAAACAGCTTAAAGTTTTAAGAGAAGATGTACAAGGCTTCCAATTCTGTGATCTTAAAATCCCGGAATTGCGACAGTACTAATTTCGAGATTGAGAAAATGGGACATGGAAAAGTTAAAAAAAAGATGTCGCGCTGTTCATTTAGGTAAATCTGTAAATTCTTGGGACTTTGGATTCGGAAATTCTTGGAACAGGTAAAAAAGGTAATTTTGAGAAATATGCAAATTTATTAGTTTTTCAAATTTACATGAAATTGTTTGAAAAATTCCATAATTTCAAAATCGCCGACTAAAATTTTTTCGAATCCAATTTATACATGATTTTATGTTGAGTGTTCAATCCCGGGATTACAAAAACGAGTCCGGGATTGGATACCTTCATTTGAACCCTACTCTCCTACCGACAAATAACTAAAAATAAAAAAAACCCCATACATTTGTTCCTATCCGTTTGTCGTTAACCTTTAGAGGAGTATGGACATACATGTACGTTGGCGCCATTTTTCTATAAATGAGTATGAAAGTACTTTAAACTCAACACAGGAGTGTCTGTCTGTAAGCATAAATATGCTCTAAGTATGAATTACATATATTCATTGGTAAAAATTCACAAAATTGTCATGTTAAGAAAAGGCAGTAAATTAAAGTAATGTCTGTATAAATCTATTCACTCCTCTAAAGGTTAATATTATTATCAATAAAACAGATAAAAATGACATTATAAAATTCAAACAGTGATTACGCACGGGAATTGAAAAATTGTCAATCCCGAAATCCCGGGAACACAAAAAAGGTCCGGCATTGGATACCCTATTCATAACGTTTACTGTGTTTACAATTACAAGTACTATATATATATATATATAAAGTGGCCCACTGTGGTCCAGTTGGTTTGAGCTTGACTCTACCGATCGATTAGATTGGTCTGGGTTCAATTCTTTGGAAGGTAAATGTTTAATTAAGTTTAATTAAAAGTGATTTAGCGCATTGGTTTTTCAAAAAAAAAAAAAAAAATCAAAATAATACTTCCGATTGCTGTCTGGGTGGCTACCATTTTTTTTACTATGTGCCGCCGGTTCCAAGGACTGCCTAGGTAATTAACGCAGTCTCGTTCTAATATTATTTTTGTGCTTATACTATGTATGTATTATAAATTTACTGAATATAATAATACAGTGCATTGGTAGTTCTCGACTGTCATCTTAATGATTGTAATAAAAGGATGTAGTCAATATTCAAACGATAAAATACACATTCATACTAATTCCCATTTTTATTTATTTAGTTAGATCAGGAGCGGTTTCGTTCATGATGAACATTATTAAGTATTCTTATTCATATTTTGTACTTTTATTTTTAAATTCTTTTCAATACAATTTTTTTATGATACCTTTTTTATTTCATTTAGATCTGTATAAATAACAGTGTAGAATTTTTTTATCTTATCAGCTGATAATGCTCGTAATTATTTCTGATGAAAGTAATAATTGAAAGGTTGTTTAAGGTTATTTGACTATCTGCTATAATGTCTATAATGAGTTTATCTAAAAAATGTTGAAAAGATAGCTTATCATTATTTACGAAAACAATAATTTTATTAACTACAGTTTATTTTTTTATCAAATCTTTAACCCTCCAAGGACGAGCGTGACCATATGGTCACAGTAAACACCGTTGTCTATTGATCCCACTATTTATCCTTTTTCTACCTGAATAGCGTTTCTTTGACTCATATTTGGTTAAGAAGGGTACATACTTCAGTTAGTCATCAGCCGCGGAGACAAAAACGGCCACCAAAAGCACATCTGATTTTTTGAATTTCCGTTTTGTTTGAAACTATTAGTTACTTTTTTTACCAAAACAACAAGTTATTTACAGTTCTTTTGCTAATATATTTGTATTGAAATTATGTTGATCTAAAGAGGTCAAATTGTAAATATTTTTAAAAATTTCACGTTTAGCTATGTTTCAACTGCGAATGTTTGCGTGCCCAAACGGTCACGCTCGTCCTTACTACTGTCCGTACACAATATTACACGGTAATAAAAGGATGAGCATGGCCATATAGTCATGCGGGGTTTCTATCAACGATTTTGCGTTTTTTTTTTAAATTTTTGTTAGGAATAAAAGTTATCCGTGACTTCAATATGGCTTAAAAAAAAATTTTTTATCGAAAAAAAGCTCTCGTCTCTGGAGGGTTAAATATATGCTCAATTGTGACTATGATGTATAGTGTTAAGGTGTGTCTCGGCGTGTTTCCCAATTTTAATATTTTTCCCGTGGATTCTATAACAGCAATAGGCGGGTTTGTTTTATTTTGTTATTTTTTTAATCCATGTCCTCTCCCAATGTAGAGAATATGGCCTCCTAATGGAGGTATCTCAACAGAAGTTTTTTTCTACGAGAACTGTTTGTTACTCAGTCTCTCAACCTCACTTTTTTTCAAAGTGAGTAGTAGGTAAAGAAGGATAAGGCTAGAACCGAACTAATGGTTAGCTAATCGCTATTGCTATAGCCAGAATCAGAAGGATGGGAAGTGAGGAAAATAATGTGAATTGACACCACAAACACCCAGTCTTCGATCACAACTTCGAATTGAATGATTTTCAAATTCACTGTGATCTTAACGGGAATCGAAACCAGACCTGCGTGATCGGTAGAGCAAGCTCTAACCAACTGGACCACCACAGCAAGGAACTGATTTGTTAATTACCCAATAAAAAAAAAAACTTTTTCCCAACTTAAAGATAACCAATACGCTCTTTATTAACTAAAGTTAAAGAAAAATAATTATACTTAACATTTTTTTTTATAATATATATAAATGTTGTGTGATAAGCAATTAAAGATTTTGATATCAGTGTTTAATTACATTGTGATAATGTATGATATATTAATACTATTATCATCGTTAGTGCAATTATTCTCTCTCTCTCTCTACACACTTACATTGTAACGTTACTTTTTAATGCACCAATACATTGCCGTGCGTAACATTGTTTTGGTCGAGTGAAAATAGTTATTATTAGTACTTGCTCTGCCACACCCCCATTCGACGCTCACGATAAGACGCCTATACATGACGGCCTTACAGCATTGCACCTTTTACTCGAGAAATTGTAAATGTTCAATGAAAACTGTTACCGATATTGAAAGGTCGTCGACCGATGAAGTGTATTTGTAATATTTTTCGCACAGCCTTCATTTTTTGCGCTCAAATATACTTTTTAAATGTTTGGCATTCTTAAAGTAAAGACTTAACACGCCCAATAAACATGCGTGGATTAATTTGTTTCCCGACACCAACCCGAAGACCACGAAACGTCGTCGTTTGAGCAGATATGTATCCATATACTGATGCTCGTCATGAGAAAAACCAGTCCTGATCTAAATAAATAAATGTGGAAATTAGTACAAATGTATATTTAATTTTTTGAAAATAATGCCTTTCCACTACGCAATGACAGAAAACACACTAAAAGTGATCAACTTCGTTATATTAAGAATCGTTTGTTGGCTTCACTGAAATTGTGAAATGAAGTCGATAGTACACTTGGGCCTCGTATAACACGGTTTTATACAACACGGTTGTATAAATTGTGGTATATTTTTCATACAACACGCTTTATATAATATAACACGGTTTCAATTTTAAAAATATATATTGAAAAGGATCCTATAATAGAAAGAATTTCGAAATTTAAGAGGAAATTACAACAAATTTTCCGCAAAGATTCATACGCTAAAAGCAGACAATCCCTTATTACAGAATTTTTAAAGGCTAAAACCACAAGAAATCCAGAGTCCTCCGATGATGATGAAAACTTATAACCGATCTCGAAAAAGAGTAAAACATGTAATAATTCTAAGTGATAGCGATGATGAATGAATGCTATATTATGTTATTAAAAATTCTTTCAATGGATATGTAAATGTATATTTTTTTACAGTATAAGTACATATTTATATAAACCATCTTCGATATTTTTTTTTGGAACGCAAACCCTAATTTTGCATGAACTTCAAACTTTGTATAACACGGATTTGTATTACACGACGTTTTTTTGGAACCATATAACCGTGTTATATGAGGCCCAATTGTAATTTCAATTTGGAATGATCCATAAATGATGTAAATAAATGTATGAGTCGCCAGTTCAAAGGGCCGTTCGACTAATCAACTCATTGTCTAGAAAAGTGAACATTCTTAGTGATAGTATCTGTGAAATGTTTGTTAGGTTTTACTTTTTTATTTCTTGATTTTGTATGTTGATTTTGATGTATTATGTACTGTTTTTTCTTCATTATATTTGTCAAGTGCATGGCGAATTGACGTCAGCTGTAATGTCATGTACTGTACTTTTAATTTTTTAACACAAAATAAATAATAAATATATAAATATGAAAACTACAAACAACATATTTATTTTTCTAAATATATTGAAACAGTGGATATCTTTTAAAATATATAATTTTTCCGTAATTTAAAAATGCGCCGGATATTTTAATATAAATCAGTTATAAACACATGACAAATTTAAATAATGTCATTCAAGACTAACGCGAGAAGAAACGAAATAATGAAAATACTAGAACTCTAGATCCCAAATGTCGTATTCCTTAAAATAATGTGGATTTGTTAAACTGTAAACATTCATCTCGTTTTCGATCGTAAACGTCGTTATCTAAGGAATGTATTTTTCAAAAATTTAAACATTCAAATTCAAATTTGAATCGTTCAAATTATGTACACTCCCACAGATTTTGTCACTAACGACCCAAGATTCGCCTTTCGGCATCTTCAGGTGTTCAAGTACACGGATGAACTTGAACTGACGACCAAGCACCTTCAGTCGAAATCTTAAATCACTTCAACTTCAAGTTATTAATAACAAACTCTTAACATTTCCTCTACGCAAAACTATCAATCTGTTACTTACCAACTTCTGCCAGAAATTTGACGATAAATTCACATTGATACACAAAACGGGTTTTAGAAATTAAATCTCTCGTTCCAATCTATTGTTTTTGCATTTTAATAAGTGAAAATAGACTGCAGAATATTTTACTATGTCAAGGTACGATTGTGTTTATTCAGCCTAGCTTTTCAAAGTACATCTTTAAGACTGAAAAATAGAGATTTTAATACCGACTGAATATATCAATCCCGTTATGAGAAATGTCAATACTGGCTTACACAAAGCAAAAAATACAACAATTTGGGATTGAAATATCGGGTGAGTATATCAAAATCGGTATTTGTAAATTTCATATTATAAAATACCGTCGTTTAAAAATATAATAATACCATCATAATATGACTCACGGGTTATTAAAATAAAATAAAACACCAGTGAAAGGCTCGTCTATTCGAGAACTTCTCAATACGCTTGGCGAATTTCAATTCATCTCGAAGAATTATATTAGCATTTGTGATGCTTTATGTATATTCAAAATTAAATTTTGGCTCATTATCAATACTGAAATACCGGTATTTTTGTATTTAAAAAAAACGATATTTCGGGATCAAATAAAACATCACGAATACCGTGACCCTGGTTCCGGTAATACCGGTATTGCGATCTTTACTTGAGACTATTGTTGACAAGGCAAATATATTAACAGAGATGCAATTTATTACTTAATGTATTGAAAACAAAATCAATTCAACATATTATAACGTCAATTAAATATATATGACATTGCTTAGTAGCCATAGTATATTAAAAAAAGTGTTTTATTCATCGCAACTAATTAGAATTCTATAATTGTTTTGGATACTATTTTAAATAATATTCGATAGAAGCATCGATTCTTGGACACGGTGTAAAATACTTACAAGCAAAATAATCTGGTTGCGAAATGTTTATCTGCAATAACGCATTCGTCTCTTTGGGAAAGTTGATATGGGTGCAAAGGGAAGCGGCAGTGGTTCGTTTCGCAGCGATCTGAATACAAATTGCTGACACCTACTACGACAGCCTACACGCGTAGACGCGTAGCACACTTATTGCATCACAATATTTACCGGGCCGGGCCGGCTTATATACATATTCGTTTTTACCAATTTAATTAATTATTTTATTATTTATAATATGAAGAAATATATCAATTTTTAAAACTGCAATACAATACACCCGATTCTCACCGTTCAAAACTCGATATTGGTACGATTGCTTTAAACCAGTGTTATTCAACCTGTGGTCCGCGGACTGGCACCGGTCCGCAAGATTTTATTGCCGGCCTGCAAAAACTTACATGTTTCGAAAAAAAACCCTCATAGATGTCATTAAAAATAAATATATATGTCATAATATTTTTTTATAAAATATTTGACAGAAACTTGTGACAAAAATATCTTTTACTAATTTATACTCCGTCGTAAGTCCGAATAATCGTAAGTCGAGAACTGACTGTATGTATACATATATGTATGTGTATCTGTTTGAAGACGGTCCGCAAAATATTTTTCCAATTTTTACTCGTCTGCGGATGTAAAAAGGTTGAAGGATTCTGCTTTGTTTTTTAATATCCACAATCGCTCCCCAATATGGAGCATATGGCCTCCTAATGGAAGTATCTCAACAGATATTTTTTCTACGAGATCTGCTTGTTACTAAGTTGCTGGTACCATAGAATGCCAAATTATGTATTCGAGTTGGATAGAATAAAATTGTCACATTTTTAAACGACCAAAAACGAATCTGTCGACTATCTCTCATTTTGCAATATTTTTAGTGTCTTCTGAAATATTCGACAAAAATGTATTATTATAATACGTTCACTTCATAAGTGGCAGCCAAAAGCGTCTCTTCAAATATTATTAGTTGGCTAATGTGTATTATTATAGTACGTTCACATCTGAGTGGCAGTCAGATACATTCGCTTTTGTAATTTAGAATTCTCATTTCTTTCATTTGTCACTGTAATTTTAAAACACTTACCAGTACCTATTTTTGAACGACCGTCCTGTCACGTGCCGGCACTAAAAATCGAAAATTATTCATTGTCGCAAACTGTGTCAAACAATATCAAGAACGAACAATGAATGGGTTGGTCATGTTCTCGCGTTTTATTTTAATGAAAATTCTACATGCTTACTAAATGTTTTGCGCGAAACGTGACTTCGTTTAAATAAATGTAAGGGGGCATGTTCTTATTTTGAAAAAAATGATTCGCAAAAAAAATGTGAATTTTCTGGGTCACGCACTGCTGAAAACTGCTGAAATGAAATCATGATGTCACTTTGCTAAGCACCCTTGTTTAGGGTGAGTTAAAATCTTTAGATTCTTACACAGTGAACATATTATTTTTTTACTTTCGATGGATTCGGCGGTAACTTTGTGGAAGTTCATTTTAATATAAAATAATAATAACTTAGATTATTCCACGTATTGTGTTACAAAATGTGACACGTGTTAAGCAAACTTAAGCAAACGTTTGCGGAAGTAGTTGTCTGAGGATGCCTCTGAAAGACGCGAAACACGTGTCACATTTTGTAACACAATACGTAGAATAATCTAAGTTATTTTTATTTTATATTATATATTATTTTTTTATAATCTTTCAATGACACTTTTTTCAATTAAATTTAATCGATTAACGAATTATTTGTGTATTATTTTATTTCAAACAGGAATCTATAAATCAACATAAAAATATGCTGCTCATACTGGGACTCGAACTCGTGGGATACGGCACGTAAGCCAACAACGCTAACCGCTGCGCTATAGAACCCGACATGGGTGTTTGTGATGTCTAAAATGTCCTCCCTTCCTACTCTTCTGATCCTTTAATAACTAGGCGTAGCGAGAGCGATTTGTTAACCACTAGTCCTGTACTAGCCTTATCCTTCTTTCCCTACTACTGTCTTTCAAAAAAAGTGAGGCTGAGCGACTGAGTAGCAGTTCTCGTAGAAAAACTTCTGTCGAGTCACTTTTATTCAGAGGCCATATGCTTTACATTGGGAGTAGACATGTATAAAAAAAACGTTTTACCGTATAAAGTGGATAAAATGAGAGTCGGCGTAGTCAATAAACAGTGACTTATTATTAAAATGAATATATTTTTTCATCGAATAAAAATGGAATATTTATTACTCTTAAAGATAATAAAAATGAAGGCTGTGGGAGATATCATATCTATTGATAATAAAACACAGTAAAAGCTATTTTACAAAAGATCATACAACTAATAAAATCAATGTCTGACTGATTGATTTATGTAATCTTTCATTTAAATGTTTATCGGGAAGAAATACATAAAAGATAAGATTTTCATTATTTTTTAACGTTTTGTAATATTACCAAAACAAAATATGGCGTCTTCGTGCTAATTGTTATTGAATTAATTTATTTGAAAAATAAAATATATATTACCATTAAAGGGCACTGTAACATAATCAACTGAGATGCTAAAAAAATTCTTGGTTGCTAGATTTTATCATATACCATTTTTTCTCATTAATTGATATCTTGATATAAAAATAAATATTTAAAACATGTTATAAAAAAAATAGAATCATAATCAGGAAAAAAATAGCACTACAGCAGATGCCAATGTGCCAAATATTTTGATATTAAAAAATCATACTAGATTAACTCGATTGAATTGTTCGTAAGTCACTCGAAATCAATTTGAGGAGAATCGACATCACAATCGCTCATGTCGTTAACATGATAAAAAAAATTATCATGTAAAAAAAATTGACATTGACCTTATCGGTACTTGAACCCAGACCCGTCTGATCGGTAGAGCCATGCTCTCATCAACGACGCCTGATTCTTGATTGTTTCTGGAATTCCAAAGTAGTAGTTATGGAAAGCGTTAATTATATGTATCTATATTTTCACTCGCAGGACAATTAGCGACAATTAGTGAGACCGAGTAACCAATTTGCACTATTTATAATGTGTAATTATAGTTTGACATACAAAAATGCTTTTGATATTTTCACTTTTTCTTTTCAAGACAGTCGGTCCAATTTTTACAATATGTTATTATGAGGAAATCTTACTTACAAACCAATTTCTACGAATATTGCCAATCCTCGTTAATTTTCTACTAACACGTATCTTAACTTTTGCCAGCTTAGAAAAACACCCATATTCCATCAACTCATATCCCTAAAAACATATTTCATGTTTTATTTATCCCACTACAAAAACGTTGGCTATTGTAGTCAATTTCATAGTCATATGCTATTTTTTGCACAATGAGATGTTTGGCATGGATGGAAACGTTTTTGCTTCCTTCGAATATTGAAGACAAACCATTCCAGTGGTGTTTTATAGCGATAGAAAGTGATATCGGTAGAACAAAGTACATTTCTTTATCTCGTGAACATGTATACTTTTTGTGTTACGAGATTGTAGAAAATTACCGACAAAATGCTCTCAAAAGCGATAGGTACGCATCATGTCAAATGGATTTTTCTCGCTTATATTATTATAGTTAAATAGCTTGTCTACGCAGCTTTGCCAGAAATTTTATCTTACCGATCCGATCTATCCTCTAACTCGAGATTGAAGAACAAAGCGAACTGATGTTTTTTTTTGTTTTTACAACAAGTATTAAGAAATAATTAGATGTGGCCCATTAATCACTTTTAACCCGTAACATGCCATCCTAAAAAATCACGTTCCCTGCCATGATGGCATCTCAGTTTCACTTTTTATTGACAGTATTTAAACCTAAATTAGAAGCTAAAAAATAATTTTAAAAATGTATATATGCTAGAATACATAAAATGATAAATACTCATTGACAACATTAAGAGAAATATTGAATGATTTAATGGCTCAACTATTTACGATTGCATCATGGGCACGGAGGTGTTAAGGTGTCAAATTTCAATTCTTAGTAAAAAGGTGTTTTTAAAAATATATATAAAACATTTTTGTAGCGATTTCACAATTCTATACAATGATCAGGACCCAGTATGATCATTCCACATTTTCAACTGATTATGATTAAATTTGAAAAAAAATTAACGACGGACGATAAGAAAAATATAAACTTATTTTGGAAATCAATAATAATTAATTGATAACATTGCAGTAACAGTAATTCCCGATGTAATCTCGAATTTTTTTGCTTTTTTTTTGTTTGCTTTTTGTTTTGTATCCGGGATACCGGTTATTACCCCGAATAGGTGACATCAAAAACATCCCCCCACGCTTTATATCAGTGATGCACAACCCGTGGCCTTTTTTGAATTTTGTGGCGGCCGTCAAATGTTTTTCTCGAAATTAAATATAAAACGTTTAACATTAATTTAATAAATGTTAGCAAGCTTTTTCTCAAATGAAGGAGAATAAATCGGTTCATAGAAACAGGCTTACTGATGAAAATTTGGATTTGATTGTGTGGCTTAATACTACAAATTATAAAGAATTAGTTAAAACTTAACAAACACCAAGATCGCATTTACTTTTTAATTACATATAAATAAAACATGTATACCTACCTATATATTTCACAATGAGAACATTTTTAACAAACAAGTACTCATAATCCTCTTTTTGCATGGTTTATTTATTTTCACATTTTCGAAATAAAGTTATGGAACCTTATATTAATTTATCTAAAATCACTTCATCTTTTTTACACGTTTTTTTTGCATGGCTGTTTTACATGGAACGTAACCCCCGTGTAAAAGAGAATTGAGCGTAATTTTAACTATTTTTTCTTTGCGGCCCGAAACCATGATACAAAAAATTATGCGGCCCGCTAGAAGATAAAGGTTGTGCTTGTCTGCATTATATGATTGTTAACGATTCACAGATTGGGCACGGGTGTCAGCTTAAAAATAGCATCTTTTGAATTGTAATTCTCGTCACATATTTAAAGATTCTTGTCTTATCCATTACGATATCAAATTAATATTACATGTCAGCTTTTGCAATAGCTTCGTATCCATGTTGTGATCGTACATCAGCCTTATTTGAGAGGCGTGTAACCATATATCCGAACCGTTACCTTATATGTCACATGCAAATCGATAAGCAATCATACATAATGATTTTAATCGCTTGGAACTATTGTCTCAACTGCTGCTGACCTATTGGGTTAGTTAAGCTACAAGGCTTGTCATCTGCTGATTTCATTTAGTCTTACAAAATACTTTTTTTTTGCCGTCTGTGTCGCTTTGTTTTCAGATGACATACAAAAAAGCGATCAAACATACATAAACTACGTCAGAATACTAGAAACGAATTACAAATCAACAATATCAAATATTACAATTTAACACGTGTTTTGTTTGTTTATTTATTATTTATTGATATTTATATATCGACTGTAGAAAGGAAAAGAGACGTAACACACACATATCAAATTTTACAGGAGACACAAAAAAACGTTTTTTGACGATTTTAGGCTAAAAGTAAATTATGAAATATACACAACCCTGAAGTGCACGGTGATTTATAAACTGTTTTTTTATTGACTTAGCTTAATATTAATTTAATAAACTGTCCAAGAAAACCTTTTTTTAGGTCCCTTTTTCTGGTTGCAATTTTCACAAGCCTTTCTTTTTTCAAACTTAAAAGCTTAATTTAGATACTAATTCAGCATTTTCAGCTTCCATCCTTTTGATAGAACGTATGTCAAGTTGTATACATTGTTATTGTCGATAAACAGCTGTTTTGGAAAAACTGAGGGTTACGTCTTTTTTCTTTTCCACATTCGATATGTATTTTATGCCACTGAATTTAAAAATCACATTTGATTTGGCGTAACATCGATCGTTTTTTAATTAATTCTTAATTTCATATTTTCTCGTTATATACGCAACTTTTCTCTATAGTAGTTATCTTGGTTCAACCTATTCTGGTATTGTAAGGATAATTACACAACATTTAGTATTGAAATTTTTTTAAGAAGGACAATACTAGTTATAATAAAAATAAAAAATACAATTCTGCCCTTTAACTCTTTTCTTAAGAGATTTCCTAGAGTGTATATTTTCTCGATAGAGAAAGCCGAAATAGCTATCAACGTATAACATATATAAAAAACTGTAGAACTGAAATACCTTGATATTTTTACCCTATTGAAATGGAGTTCTACCAAGTTAATGCCAAATCAATAAATAAAATGTATACTTTCTTCTTTTTTGACTAGATACAATATATGTCGCCCGCTGTGGTCTAGTTGGTTAGAGCTTGCTCTACCGATCAGGGGGGTCCGGGTTCGATTCCCGGTAAGGTCACAATGTCAAATTGGATTTTTTCAATTTTTCATTTGAGATCTAAGACATGGGTGTTTGTGACGTCAATTCTCCTTGAGTTAATCTCATGTGACTTACAAAAATTCTCATCGAGTATATCTCGTATGATCTTTCAACTTTAAAACTTTAAAAATATTTGACGCATTGGCGTAAGCTGTAATGTCAAATCTTTTTTTCAAATTTATTATTATAATCTCCAATCTGACTGATTTCGCGTTTTATTCTATGGTAACACTTTTAGTTGTTAATAAACAAATTAAAATGTATAATATGTACATACATCAAATGTTTTGTTAATCATAATATTTACTGTTGATATTATTTGTTTTTGCGTTTTCACCTCTTTGTTATATGCCATATCAATAAAACGTTTCTAAGGATAGATAAATGACACGAATGCATTTTGATTAGCTAAATATTTGTTTCGAAATGAAATTTATAAACGAAAAACGCACACGTCGTCAGTTGTTAGTAAAATATTTTTTATTACATTCGGTAATTTGACAGGCCCACTTATAAATAATAAAAAAAATGAAGTTTCCAGTGTCGAAACGTTCATTGTAAAGTAAGCCATCTCTAGCGAAGCGAAAAACCTGACGAGCTTGTCGAAATGACCATGAGACTTATGTTATGTAACTGTTATGAACACTGTGTTGCATTATTATATGGTTACATTTAGCATAATAATTTCAATATTCTTTAAAATTTTGTATACATAATGCCGGCGTCTTATTTACAAAAGGACGTATGCCCAAAATTGTACTTAGTCAATCGTGGCACTTCTTGGTACACGCTTTGAATTTTAATGCCTGGAAAATTAAATAAATATAATGTCATATATAAGTAGATTTGAGATTATGCTACCCAAAAAAATATTGATTTTTTTTCAGTGTAGAGAATTTATGAAACTTATCAAGAAATATTTTAGAAATAACACTGTAAATATAAATGTAGGATTTAAATTTTCTTGGTAGTTCTCTATTATATTGGGGTAAAAAACCATAGGCTTTGTTTAATTTGTAGTGCTGCCTTATTAGTACATTTTATATTTATTTGTTTTTAAAATGGCATTTGCTATATTTTTATTAAAAATATTAAGAAATCTCTTTACTTTAATGAAAATAATATGTTATTTTTTTTCTGTTCGCAATTATTAAACTAAACATGCCGGTTCCCGGCAAGCGTTGCAATGCCACTCAAAGAAAGAAAGTGTTTGTTTTTTTAATTATGTTTATTGAAGTGCATGTTTTCTTTTTCTGTCTGTTTGACGTTTGCTACCGATTGTCTATGATACGACACACGGCCACCTACTGTAAGTTAATTGTACTGTGACCAGTGGCGGATTACTTTACAACCGCAAAAGGCGCGCGCTTGGGGGCCTTAAAGATAGCATATATTATATAAACCCTTCTGTTTTAATTTCAGTTTTAAATATTTATTATTATTCTAAGAAGAGGTTTTCAGAGCACTCAAAGAGCACTTTTGTGTTATTCGAAAAGCAGGGCCTCTAAAATTTATTTCGCCTTGGGCCTCCACAGTGCTTAATCCGCCTGCAAACATACGTTGTCAAACTGAAATTTATGGCAGACATACAAAAAATGATTTTTTATATAAGACCTACCGTAAGTTAATTTTACTATAACCTTCGCGCAAGTGCAAGCATACGTTGTCAAACTGAAATGTATGGCAGACATACAAACACTATTTTTTTATAAATAAGACCTATAATATAAGCTAATTTTACCATGAAAGCAAAAAGTTTGTCAAAGTTTTATTGCAATCGTATGAGCAGTTTGGCAACGCGTAAAGTACGAGCAAACAAACATTCATTTTTATATATTAGATATAAGAGTGTGCGTGTTCCTATTATTTTTAAAGAAAGAGAGATTTTATTTGACTTTTTCTTTTTAAAATAGTAAAAAAAAATGTAATTTTATTTTTCTTTTGGACTTACGTCCTTTCGTCTCGGTAGTGTGTCCGATATAATATTTTGACTCGGCTGCTCCAAATGCGACCGCATAATTAGCACGCGCATGCGTAAATGATTTATTTAATACTTATTTGTGAAATTATCAATAAAATTATTTTGTATTGCGTATGCCATTATGACAGCCAACCTTGTGCTCGCAATATGCTCCGATTGGGACCGAACATATTGTACATAAAGGAAGAAGGTTTGATATTATGATATTTTGAGGCATTTGATTTTTAGAGAAACACCGATGTACCTGAAATACGTCAACTATTTATTATATTAGCAGTTACAATTTTCACCACTTGTCAAGTAACTCATCATTGGTTTGTAAATATTTGTGATGGGATTTTTTTTTAAATTTCGACCGAAGGTATTTGATGGAATTTTAATATCAATTTTGAATTGTCTGAATGCTGTACTCTTCCATTAATCTTGTCGCTAACGTCCCGGGTATCGTCTTTAGGCATTCTCAGGCTTTTCAATTCAGTCGGTTCGTGTACTTGAAAAGCACGAAGATGCCGAAAGGTGAAACCTAAGTCGTTTGCGACAAGATTAATGGAAGAGTTACAGCATTCAGACAATTAGAATTTTTGATAGGTGTTGAAAAACGACTCTTTTTCATTTTTTTCTTTTCCGGTTCCATATTGCTGAGAACTTCTTGGCAGATAAATAAATTTTCTAGTGAGGAATTTTAAGGAAAATCTTATATTTGGATGTATAGAATGATGGGGTAAGAAAAGAGCAAGTTTTCCGCGTACCGCTTTAACTATGTGTTATTTTAAACACGGATAAATTAGAAGGCATCAATACCTTTATATCCATGCCCTTCACGAAACGCGAACGCATAAATTGACTGTACAAGGATTCGAAGACATGATCCGCGACCAAATTTAATGACTCCTTTCAGGAATCGACAATTAATCCAGTGCTAGAATTGGATCATTCCGGTTCACGGATTATTCCACTTCCACCACTGCCTTGATCTCCACAATAATTATGATTTAATGAAACTGTGGGATCTGGCTATAATCATCCTACGTGTTTTTTTTTTACATGAGAACAATGGTATCTGATTTTAAATACAAATAAGCAACTTAATAATGATATAGCTCTCTATTTGTTTTAAGACCAGGTATTTTTTGATGACATTAATAGTGCAACATGAACGTGAAATAATTGCCTACGCCAAAATCGGATACAATTTTGTACAGATATATAATAGCGCGAACAGTCCAAAATATTATTTTACCCTTTAAAACGTGTCTTTATTACTATATTAAATAAAGGATGGGGAGGCGCAGTAACATAAAGGTTGGAAGCCACTGCATTAACGGCAAAATCGTCGAAAATTTTCCTTCGGTAAATACCGGTAAATTAGAAAATTAATCGGTAATAACCGAAAGTTATTTTATCGCAAATTAATGACAGATATCGTTTAAAAAATGTTTATCTTATATATATATATATCGACTGTGGAAAGGAAAAAGGACGTAACCCACAGTTTTTTCAAAACAGTTTTTTTTCGATAATCACAATGTATCAAACTTGATACACGTTCTATCAAAAGGATGCAAGTTGCAAATGCCGAATTAATATCTAAATTTAACTTTTAAGTTTGAAAAAGATGACATTGTAAAAAATTTAAACTAAGAAAAAAGACTGAAATAAAGGTTTTTCCTAGACAATTTCTTTAATTAATATTAGATTATGTCAATTAAACACTAGTTTAGAAGTCTCCGTACATGTCGAAGTTGTGTATAATTCATAATTTTCATATGGCCCAAAATCATCAAAACACGCTTTGTGCGCCTCCTGTAAAATTTGATATTTGTGGGTTACGTCCTTTTTCCTTTCCAAAGTCGATATACATACATATATTTCAAATAGTTTTGTGGATTTTAAATAATGAGACAATAACGGGATATTATAATGCTACTCGGTGGATCATGTCATGCAGTCAAAAACACTATCATATAATTGAAATCAGTCTTTTTGTCTCAACATTACTTTGCGTAATATGCAACTGACATTCTTTTGCAATCGATTATGAACGTAAACCAAATTGTTATAAAATAAAAAAATGTGGCTTTGTCGAGATGAGCCGACGAACAAGAGTTGTTTTTTTTTATTATTATCATCGGTCAAAAATCGTTTATATAATTACGCACAGTATGCAATTATCGAGTAACGAAAATGGTCATTAATTTATCAATAAAATTTTACGAGCCTGCAATGACATCATCTCGATTAAATGTGCAAGATTGTATGGGTAAAACATAATATTCATGAGTTCATGATATTAATGATATCATGATTTATGACATAACACTACCCAATATCAAATAGTGCTGTCCATTCTTAATAGGAGTCGGTCAGTACTCAGTACACAACGATAGAGGTCTTTTTTTAAAATTCAGGACCCAGAGTAATATATATTAGTATATATATTCATACCCAAGTTCCAGAGTGCACTATGTCTGAATTTGGCAGTATTGAGTTATAAATATCTATCTAATATATAAAAATGATTGTTTGTTTGTTCGTAATGTATGCGTTGCCACCGATTCCATACTTTCATAGGTCATTTGAAAAACAATTTTTAGCTTGCACTTCGTTAAGTTAATAGAAAATGTCGCCTATATTATGCCCATACGTCGAAGAAGTTGCAAATACAATTAACTTACAGCAGGTGGCGCGTGTGTTGTACCATAGAAAATCGGCAGTTAAAGTCAAACAGACAGGAAAAGAAGAAGAGCAACCAAACTACACTAGATTCTAATGCAGCATAATAACGTTTTGGTTGCTCTTTGGAAGTGATAGATGTATGGATACTGAAATATTTTTAATACTTATCTCGATACGGCCAAATTCAGACATAGTGCACTCTGGAACTAGGTACGATATGAATACACATAACTGTTTTTACACGATTTTTAAATAATACAGTCCACTAAAAAGAATGAATACTACATTTCTACTCGATTTTTTTTTGTATTAACACAATTCCCAGACACAAAAAAAACACAGAAGCGGATAACCAATTTCCCAATAACAAGTAATTTAACAACACAAGATAGTAATAACAAACAAAAGGCTACATTAGATCATAAAAATGAACGTGTTAAAATTTTCTATTGATGAAAGCGATTTATGCCCAGTCCCTCATAAAATTATACAATCAAACGATGACTAGAATATTTTTTCTTAATTAAAATACATAATATTACGTATAATATTTTTTGTATTAGTTTAAGAATAGCAACGTATTTAGTTCTACAGTTTTTATATTTATTATTTGATAGCTATTTCGGATTTTGCCATCGTCAGAACTACCCTAATATAATGGAGTTCTATCAAGTAAATGCCAAGTCGATCAATAATATTTTTTGTAATTTATTTATTGGGTCAGTATTTAATATTACCATTTTCCACGATTTTCCATACCACAATGCTGTTTTTTTTTGTGTAATCGACACGTTTTTTTTTTAATTTAGGAAACCAATCTTAATTTTTCTATAAATCACTATTTCTACACGGTTTTTTGAAGAACGTATCTAGCGTGTAAAAAAGGATTGATTTTATATGTAAATAGTAATACATATTTAACGGAAAATCGACCGAGCGGAACCTTTGCGTTCTTCTTCCACTTCCCCTATAATATTTCGTTCCACAAACTGTTTACTAAACATAACATAATGAGAAAAATTATGCAATGAACTAATGTTGCTTAATATCGACTTCTTTGTCACACCTCGTTACTAAAAATATTGACATCAAAACACCTGATTTTTTTTGAAGCCCAGCTAAAGAGGTTTATAATGTCGATAAACCTAAGTCGGTGTATTTAAGTTTGCGTAAAGACAGATTTATTATTGTTTTATAGCGAAAATGGCCTCGAATGTTTTCCTGGGTACCTACGTAAGAGACAATATGCATAACCTTCGAAAATTAGAATCAAATGCACGTCTGTTGACGTGTTTAATGCGATTCATAACAGGTGAGCTATTAGGAATTATTATCTATCACATATTGGCAATCGCATATTATACGTCACCGTCAAATGAAAAAACTGACACAAATTTGTATTCAAAAAGATTCTTAGATATAAGTTATTTGTCTGGAATAACCCTGTTGGTGCATTGATTACCCCAGTTTGTCAAAAAAAAAAAAAACATTTATTTTTACAGGCAATTATTATTAATGCTGATTTAGGACAGGCAATTTTCACTGTCTATTAATTTTAAATTCTTTTTTATGTCATATCTAAAATAATGCATCTATATTTTGAAAGTATGAGCAACGTTAAATATTGATCCTAGAGGCTTTATCCTAAAAGCTGAAAATTTTAATTTGTTTTTTTTTTGTTTAATTATCCATGTCTGCTTCCTATTTGGATCATATGGCCTCCTAATGGAGTATCTCAACAGATTTTTTGTACGAGAACTGTTTGTTACTCAGTTGCTCAACCTCTCTTTTTACTAAGTGAGTAGCAGGGATAGAAGGACAAGGCTAAGGCAGGATTAGCGGTTGGCTAATTTCTATTGCTACATCGAGTTATTAAAGGATCAGAAGGATGGGAGGAGCGGAAAATTATGTGAATTGACATCACAAACACCCAGTTAACTACTGCGCCATATGACCTGACCTGCTGTTTACTCAGAACTATCTTTTTGTTACTTACCAACTTCTGCCAGACTACTGACTATTTGTTATAATCTCACTGGGTATTTCGAGTTTTGTCTATAATTAAACATACACCACCTTTTTGAAATTTATCGTCATCTTATAAGCCGCAACTCACCGTAATTAAGTGCAGGTTTGATAGAGTAATAAGTCAATAAAATAACGAAATTAACAACTATTATGCAGTTCAAATACGATTTTTTCGATTGATGCGATATTAATTATACATGTATCTGACATACAAACGGATGCTAGATTAGCAGACATGCTATGGACTTGATCGATTTGATTACTTTGTTATTCCACTGACTTTGTAACAAATTCTCACACGTGTTTTAACTCAAACGTCTCAAATTGTTAAACCATCTGTGAATTAATGTTGTTGTCTTTTTTATTATTAAAAATAAAAATCCACAAAGTTACCGTCGAATATATCGAACATATTAACCCTCCATTACAATGTGTACTCTAATTAAGAATGGCACACGTCGCAATTATTTTTTTAAAGATTGGCCCACGTTGATACTACGAACAAATCCTTGGTAATCAATCACTATTCGTTCTGTTTTTATTATTATTAAATTGACAACATTGAGACACCCATGACGGTGGTATTGGAATCTTTAATAAGAATTTCTTGCCCGCTCTCAATGTGGTGCATATATTCTGCATTAAAAAAGCACGATTGTTGTTATATTTGTTAAATACTATGGATTATACTCAGTTGGATATATACAAGAATAATCGATATGCGAAGGATTCGTACACGAAAGAATCATTAAACCGTTTGAATTGGAATTGGCTGTCAGTTATATGCTGAACTCTTCAGATAGTGATTCAAGTTAAGAGTGAGCTTAAGATAGGTCGTATTATTTTTTTTTAAATCCATGTCCGCTCCCAATATAGAGTATATGGCCTCCTAATGGAACAGAAGTTTTTTCTACGAGAACTGTTTGTTACTCAGTCGCTCAACCTCACTTTTTTCAAAGTGAGTAGTATGGGAAGAAGAATAAGGTTAGAACAGGACTAGTGGTTGGCTAATCGCTAATCGCTAATGGCTACACCTAGTTATTAGTGGATCAGAAGGATGGGAGGAGCGGAAAATTATGTGAATTGTCATCACAAACACTCAATCTTTGATCACAACTTTGAATTTATTAATTCTCAAATTCACTGTGATCTGACCGGAAATCGAACCCAGACCTGCATGATCGGTAGAGCAAGCTCTAACGAACTGGGCCGCAGCAGGTGACGATAGTAGTAGATAGCTAAGGTTTGAATATAATTGAACGTTGGGTTTGATAGTATTCACCTGGTACAAGCGACTTTTATTTTGAGTAGTTCTCTCTTTGAATATGATAGTTTTAACTTGGTCTAAGTAAAAAATAATTTAGATGGTTTGCACTTATAAAAAGATCCTTTTAAAAAAGTACCAGAAACATTTATTTTGACAGCTTGATGATATAACCATCGAAACAAATTTATTTTACACAGTGATTCATTCAACTTAGAATACTATTTCCTAGTGGCTACTTGAATTAAAAGACTTGTAGTCCAATCACCTCTTTGATTCAATGAAGATGTTATCGCTCATGCTCTTTTATTTTTAGCGGAGTTTTTCTTAAAAAAAAGGAATCGTTCTCATTTTGAATACTCAACTGTAGTCCTCACTGTTTGGTTAACACATTAAAAACTCACGCGCAAAAATGTAACCACTTCTTATTAAAATACACACAATTATTTGTTCAACAGGGATGTATAACCTTTTATCGTTGGATTTAATGGTAGGTTATTTTAAGAATTATATTTTTTTTGTTTGTCGGAAAAAATATGATTATATTTACTTATAGGGTATAAGAGTGGAGAATTTCAATGACGAACAGCGGATTAAAATGTTGCACCCAAATACGGACGCCCATACACTATTTTTCAAGGAAATTTTAGAAATATATAGAGCACTATTGAAAAGCTTACAAATTTTGAATGAGTAGGTAAATCTGCCAAATTCCCCACTCTTATACCCTATATGTGAGTAAATATAATCATTTTTTTCCGACAAAAAAATACCTCCCCTTCCCTCTAAGGAGAATTTATTTTCCGTTTTTCTAATTTATTAAAACTTTATTGTGAAATGGGCTCTTTAATTTTTTGTTTATTATGTTTTATAGAATACATACTTAATTATGTATCGACTATTTTTATATAATAAATGTAGATATATTATTTTTAAATCATCCACTTTTTAATGTATCGTGCAGGGCTGTGGAGTCGCGGTATTTTGGCCAGAGTTGGAGTCGTGAAAAATGAGCGGCTCGATTTTATTTAAAAAAATATATTTAATGATGTGTATTTAAACAAAATATTCAAAAGTGTTAACATTTCATGCTTGGCTGACGAAAGATGATCTGATGGTAAACATATATATAAGTTAAAATGAAATTATTGAAAAATTTCCTCGGAGTCGTCTTTTTTTCACGCGACTCCACAGCCCTGGTATCATGTTTATTTTAAAATTGAATGGCCCCCTCTTGGGACAATTTCTGGATCCGCCTCTGATATATTAGATTTTCTATAGAGATGTCGTATGTATTTGAATAGGAGCCGTGACGAAAACACTGTTTTTTTATTCAATGCTCTAACAAAAATTGCAATTTTCACGCGTGTCAGGGCTATAAAAACAGCGGCCGTTATTATAATTTCATGAGATCATTCTATGCGTATTTTTATAAAATGTTTTCAGATATTATTTTGCAATGGTAGTAATCAAAACACCATAATATGTTTCTGTTATAAACTGAGCAAAAAGAGGAAAAATATTTTTTTTATATACGAAAACATCATAAATCAAGTTTAAGTAAGTACGTGAATTATTACCGCAGTAATTTCTTGGAATTCTTAGCAAATTTCTCAGAAAATTGTTGTTTTCTTTGAAAGAGTTACTCGGATTATTCATGACCAGTGTATGTATGAATGACTCTGGCATTTCCATATCGGAATTATAGTGAAGTTTGTTTGATACTTATGATTAAAAAGTTTCGTGCATTGAATTTTAGTTGTGCAGTGCTTAATTTATTGATAGAATTTTAGTAACCTTTTACTTGTTTTTATTCAACACGCCTGTAATAAAAATCAAGATATATATTTTTTCTCACAAATCGAATAGAACGATTCTTTGATTTTACTTATCATTTTGCCTGTTTAACCTTTGGGTTTCCTTTGGGGGGTGCATTTGAATTTTGAAATTAGTCTTATTCCAAACGTTCGCTAAATTCCAATAATATCTAGCTGCTATTTATTGTAATCTACAATAATACCTCAAATCGATGCAATGCAAATATTACGACAAATTTGTCTGGGGTCACTTTTTAACACATCGCTCATCGATCCTATTTTAGACGTTTCGGTACTCAAGTGTTAACTACGTGCAGGCGTATTTAGAATTTGGTTATGAAATATTGCACTTCTACTGACATGTATATCTTTGGGGACTAAGATTATTAAAAATAAAATTAAAATATGCAAAAATTAAGGGTAATACTAAGTATTGCATGAATTGAATCGTATTTTTTTAAGGCTCGTATTTTTGTGGTCGGAATTTAAATAACACTGGTCAGAAATTTTATTAAATGGTCAGAATATATCAGTCAGAATAAATAATTAAAAAAAAACCTAACCTTACTTAACCTAACCTACCAACCAAAATTGTTACTAAATATTCTGACCAAAAATTGATTTAAATTCTGATCATTTAATTTGTTTCCTTTTTTAAATAACTTTATCTACAATAAAATTTAAATAGACAGACGAGTGGGGGGGAGGGGCTGTAAAAAATAAAAGGGGTAATTTTAAAGCGTGGTAGTATCAAGTGAAATAAATATAAATTGTGTTGAGTTGTTAACCGTGATAAAATACAATTGCTGCATTGGTTCTGCAGTTGTAGTCATGCGTATAACGTACACATGCGTTGTTTTTTGTTTGCCTTTATCTACGTCGACTAGCATTATATTTGTGCCAGTATAGGTATAAGGTAATGCTATATTTTTTTATCAATTTAGCAATACAATAATTCTTAACCCTCCGGGCCCGGATTTCAAAAATAAGTTTTGAATACCGACCGACTCGTATCCAACGAATAGCAGAATGAGTCGCAGATGAACAAATAAATAGATGTAAAAAAATCGTTTTGAAAAAAATTCTGGGAAATAATTTTGAAACCAGTGATTTGTCTTTTTTTATTTATTGGCGCTATATTGAAACGGTTAAAACTCCGATCATAGTATCGAATAAATATTTTTTTCACTTTTTTAAATATCACTTGGGTATATGTATATCTTCATTAAACATGATTCAGAATGTGCCGAATTCTTAAATTCTACTGTCTTTCAAAACTTCATTAAAAAAAAACAGTTTTTTTTTAATTTAAATAATATGATAAGAAGTATACATATGAAAAACTTAAATCTAATCTTTATAAAAAATCGAGTTATTTTAATAAAATTTGGGAACTTTAGCTACTATTATAAATTTGTATCAAAACAGAATTTAAAGGGTTAAACTTATTTATACAAATGAAAGTGTTACTAGAGATCGAACGGTATAAAATTCCTTTTTTAGTAATAAAAAGTCGTTAGCTAATAGCCCAAGGTCAAAGTTAAACCACATTTACTATTTAACCGCAAAATGTATTTAAACGTAAATGTATGTACAACTCGCTGTGACAAAGTTGACTAACTGTGAGCTCGAGTCCATTTTTCCGGGTTCCGGTTGTGTTATAGTTTTTCCGGATCGCAGAGTCTTAATTTGTATATTTCATATCCGTGTTTCTACTTTAAAAAATACGACAATAACTTGGTATTGATACAGTTTCGATTTTTACACTGTTTAAATATTTTATTATTTTGTTTCTTTTTTTGCAGGTAAGCCCAAATATTGATGGCTCTTCTGTGTTCTACTAAGGGTTACAACTTTTACCATGACCAACGCTGACTCATGGGCATATTAGCAAGTTTGTAAGTATTCTTAACATTTCACTTGTGTTAATATTATTTTTGGCGATGATAAATGATGTCGGGATTATGGGGCAGTGGTCAACGTCGATGGATTCCATGCCGGATTTTACAGCATTTTGTTCAATCGATTTTTCCCGACCCCCGAATTTTTTTTATTTCACATGTAAATATTTTATCAAGAATTTTGAAAGAATGAAAATTTTCGCTGACCCCAGGTTGGGAACCACTGATCTATATGATATATTTTCCGCTATTGTGATCCCTGCATAGTGCATACATTACGCGTCCATGTTTTCGATTCTCCTAATGAAAAAAAAGATTTTTGAATTACTAACTAAAAACATTTTAAACTCCTCGTGTATTTTTCACTCCCATGTCTTTACTGGCGCCAGTTAGATAAAAAAAAAATAAGATCATGTTTTTAGAAACACTTCACACATTTCAAAGGCCAGCTAAATGTAAGTAAATTACAAAACAAATCGAGCGATACGTGACAATTGACTAACAAATCACCTTTGCGCGGTTATTCAGCGCTTTGTTAAACGATGGCTAAGCTGTGAATCCATTGTTGAAAATATTTTGCACAGGCAGTACGTATCCATTTCGAAAATATTATTTTGAATAATCATTGAAATTCAATCGCCACAGCGTATCATACACACAAACAATGGCAGCGAATCGGCGAAGAGCGATAAGGAAGGAAGGAAACGTGCCAGGCAGACAATGGTTAGTGCCTTTGTCGCCAGGGTCGCATGATAAGAGGGGATACTGCCAAGGCCCCGCGGAGGTCTCCCGAACCGAGGCTGTGGGGTCACAACCTGGAGCCAACACGTGGGATAGTGCTCCAGATCGGGCCCGTATAGAGAGCTGTCATTTAAAGTAAAATATCTTATTATTTTAGACTAACTAAGATACCGTTTTATTAATCGCCGGCCTGATTTACAGCTCTCATATTAATTGCTGCTTGTGACTTATTAATCGTTTCATTTGATTAACCACTTAAATACCAAGCGGACACAGGTTTCCGGAACATATGCAAGCGAACACGGATGTCCAAGACATTTAAAAAATCAAACACTTGGTATTCTAATAGAATATAAGCAATATTTTGATGAATATGTGTAGTACCGTTTATACTGAGTCAATATAGATTTTTAAAATATCGAATTCGAGTGTATATTAGATTATTAGACAAATTAATTTTTCTCAAAAACACGCAATATCTCTGGAACATATTAATGATTTATTTGTGCGGCATTCAAACGGTTAACTATTTCAGTTTTTACCTTTCATTGTCAATTCTTGTTGAAGAGACTTTATATTAATTAATAAATAAAATACGACTGTTTTCGAGCATTATCAACTGACATTATCATCAGTTGATAATATTCATGATAAGCAAAATTGGAACCGAGTGTAATATGTAACTATTTACTTTTAGGGTGTTCACTGTCGATACTTGGTCGAAAGGTATTATATGAATAAAAACACAATATTCCTTTGTACTTTATTCCACTTTATTTAAAAGGTCAGTTGAAAATGCTCGCAATGAGCGAAACCAGTCCTGACCTTTTAGCCACTCTAAAGCTAACGACCCATCGGTGTGTCGCATACCTACTAACCACACACGCTACCCACCAGTGTGTTGTCATTATTACGACGTCAATAAATATTTTTTAGAGCTTGCATCATTGAAAAGGGGTCCGACATCTCTTAAGGACTCACAAAATGAATATTAAGTTTCCTTTATCAGTTTTTAGAAAATTGCTAGCTTACAGGACAAAAAACGTTATTTTTTTCTAGCTGTTAACGGGTTAAATAAAGTGGAGTAAAGTAAAAAGGAATATTCTGTTTTTATTTATAACAGTATAATAAATGTTAAATGGGAGGCTGCTAAGAATCGCGTGTCTAGAGCCTCATAAATTCTAAGGATTTATTGATAGCTAATATTCAGGATCGGATTGGTCGGAAGAAATTTAGACAACACAAACATCTCGCCCTCTTGAATCGATTTGAGAATCAATTTATGAAAGTGTCGGCACTGGCACGCTGGACACTTTAACAGAAGCGAACAACGTTGAACACTCGACTATAGGCCCGGAAAAAATAAATATCACAGTTCAAGTTTTAAATCCCGTTTTTTTTTTGGATATCAAATTTATGGATCTTTTAAGTACGATGACATATCGATATCATTTTCGAAAAAACATTGTTTCTTCATTGTTTCCAGAGTCTACGTATATAATATAGACCAGTGGTTCTCATGTGCAGACACGGTGGTCGCATGTGGCCACCATATGATTTTACTAAAAAAAAAAAATAGTAAATGCAACAGCTAGTATATCATAAATTAGAATTATTTTCATTATGTACGTTTCCATAATAATCTTGGAATCCGAACACGACCCGGGTTTTCGCCTCTCGACACCTTCCGGTGCTAATCAGTGCGCGAATGCACTCGAACGTACATTATGAAAATAATTCTAATTTAAAGTTAAATTTCCATCAATCTCCTTCAGTCGAAATTCTAAAGTATATCATAAAACAAAAATTTGGTGCGGCCACGAGACATTTTCTCATAAGAACGTTAATGTTTTATAATGTGGCCACAGTACAATTTTACGCGAGAAACACTGATATTGAACATCACAATTAAATGTTTTATTACACCCTTTTCTTTACTTTGGACATCAGTGCGAAAGTTTGCCGTGTCTAACCATAATTTAGCATTATTATAAAATTAATGTTTTGTTATGGTTGTCTTTGTCATTTGAAAAAAAAAATGTCAGTTGACAATGAGCTCAATACGTGTGACATATTGTCTCGATGGTCGCGCACTCAAGTGCAGTTTGTGGAATACTCGTGCTCCAGTTTGCGAGGCAGTGAAGCATGATGTATTGCTGAAACTCACTCGTTATTAATCCACGTAAATATAATAATTTTACGTTGAATGAAGTAAAAGGTTCCTGAAGGTAACATACTCAGGGATGTTATTTTATACAATTGTTTACTATTAATAAAAACACAATATTCCTTTGTACTTCATTCCACTTTATTTAATATGTCAGGACCGGTTTCGCTCATTACGAGCATCGTCAACTGATCTTAATGAGCGAAACCGGTCCTGACATATTAAATAAAGTGGAATGAAGTACAAAGGAATATTGTGTTTTTATTGTATTATTGTATCTAGCCGGTTCAACGCTTGCCGGGAACCGGCTAGTTATAAATAATGCCACTCAAAGAAAGAAAGTGTTTGTGTTTAAATTGTGTTTATTTAAGTGCATGTTTTATTTTTCTGTCTGTTTGACGTTTGCTGCCGATTTTCTATGGTACGACACGCGCCTACTGTAAGTTAATTGTACTATAACCTCTCCGTAAGTGCAAGCATACGTTGTCAAAATGAATTGTATGGCAGACATACAAACATTTATTTTTATATATAAACCTACTGTAAGTTAATTTTACTATGCCTATAACCTTCCCGGAAGTGCAAGGAAAAAGTTTTATTGAAATTGGATGAGCTGTGTTGCAACGCATAAAATACGAACAAACAAACATTCATTTATATATATATTGATAGATATCCATACAATCACTTTTGAGGTTTTCACTGTCAATCAGCGGTGAGTTGCCAATACGTTAACAATTGGCTCGCTTAATCTCAAAGCAATTCTCGGTGTTTTGGGTAAGGAGTGAATATTTTTATCACTCCCATGCAATTAATTTATTTAATTCTTAAATAAGCAATCGTTTGTTCTACACTTATAATATGTAACAATATGCAATTTACCGTAAACTTATCAATGTAAATGGCTAAAAATGTACTATTGCGTATACTGAAGCTGTTGTAGAAAATATATAAGTCAGAAATTGCAGTTATGTACGCAGTTTTTTTATTTAATAAATTTTAAACAAATATTTCACATTACAGCTTTAAGCCAATGCGTCAAATATTTTGAAGTTGAAAGATCATACGAGATATACTCGATGAGAATATATACGAAGATATAGATGATACAAATTATAAATGTATGGTTTACTTAATATTATTTTTTTTACATAATTTATATTTGAAAAAAAAAACAAATAGAAAATGGATATGAAAAATAAACGTGTATGCTAAGTGCCAACATTTCTAATGTTTTATTTTATCTTCAGATAACGTCATAAAATTATTATTCTCAGATACAAGAAATTGAGATAGCCCTTTTTCATTCTTATATGTACTTTTCATAATAACAGTTGATGTACATAGGTGTACCTTAAGGCTGCGCCCTTGGCCTCAAATCTCAACAGCTTCAATGATGCTCTTGAATTTTTTCTTTTCTACAATCAATAGACAACATAGGAAGTGTTTTTTTAATTTTATTATTATACTGCAATAAAAGAAACTATGTTTATATTGTTAAACATCGCTAGATTGTATTGTAAACTCGTATTATTCTAATGTATTCAAAACGTTCGTTTTTCCATATTGTTATTTTGAACAATAGCACGCTTTCATACATTACAATGATAAAAATCGGTTGGAACTTGTGACAGTAATTGCTCCTCAAATGTGAACTTAAATATATGTTTTTTTTTTTATATTATGTATGTCAATTTACTTTCCAAAGTGCGTGTTTATTTGCTGTCACGTTTTTGATTGCTTTAATCAAAGTGTCCTACATTCAGAAATAAATATAAAAAAATAATCTTTGTTTACAAACAAAGTTTTGAATTCACGACACGATTCCTTTAATATTGCTATTTTTGTTATTATTTATATTTTCTTCTTAATATATCTTTCATTTTTGGCCTTGAATATGCATAAGTGTATCGCTGTCTGATTGTAGAGCAATATCTGTAAAACGATGGTTCGAATTAAAGTATAGTATAACTTATATTAATTCTAGTTTCGTGCTAAATGGAGAGGTCTTAAAATTTGTAATAATATGTATTGTGTGCAGAGAAGTCGGTGGGGTGGTATCGATTGTATAATTCAGTTGTGGATGAGAATTTTTTTTTTTTATAAAGCTGGTTCCAATTCACAACTTTATATAGTACAATTAATAACATATACTAGTAGTACGAGAAAGTTATCATTTTTTAAAAAAAATATATATTACATTATAAATATGCCAAGGACGCATCTTCTACACCAGCGTTTCTCAACCGCAGCATGCTCCAACGGGGCCGCAGAGAAAATATTATTTTAGGGGGACTATAGCACAGTTTTGGGGGGCCACAAACTCTAAATATAATGAACAAACATTGTGCACTGCGCATGGCATTCAACATAGATAAATGCGCTAAAAAAGTCTCACATTTGTGAATATCTGTGCAAACCGTCAATTCGAAAGATTTTTGAACGAGCGAGCTAAAAAAAAGGTCCCACATTTTTTCATTTTGGGATATCTGTAAATTCCCAGGTTTTGAAAATCCGTCAGCAAACATTTTTTTTTCGAATGAGCCAGTGTTCTAGAAAAAGAGGTCTCAGTTTTCAACGATTGCACAAATTGTCAATTCCGAATTTTTTCAAATAAAAAAATAATTAACTAAAAAAAATAAATAATAACTTTTTTCCCAGTAATCAATCCCGAAATACTCGTATCCCGGCTACGGGCTCAAAAAAGTTAACTCAAGAAAATATATTCTAAACAATCTGCCGCCTGTGTGGTCAAGTGGTCAACGTCGTTGGCTTCGGTTACGGATGTCACGGGCTCGAATCCCAGTACGGACAGTTTTATAAATTGATTTATGAATTTCTGTTCGACGGCATGGATGTATGTGATGTCATGAATTCCCCTCTCCCGCCCATCCTATCCTATTAGCGGGGCCTATCGAGAGCGATTAGCTAACCACTAGTCCTGTCCTAGCCCTTTCCTTCTATTACTACTCTCTTTGGAAAAAGAGAAGTTGAGCAACTGAGTAACAAACAGTCTGTCCGAAGATGTCTCTGGAAGAGGCGAAACACGTGTCACAGTTTGTAGCGCAATACGTGGAATAATCTAAGTTATTTTATATTACAATGAATTTCCACAAAGTTACTGCCGAATCCATTGAAAGAGTAACTAACAGTTCTCGTAGAAACACTTATGTTGAGATAAACTCCATTGGTAGTCCATATGCTCCACATTAGTAGCCGACATGGTATATATATAAAAAAAACAATCGGAGAGTTTAAATCATTCAATATTTTTTCAATATTATCAAGAATTTTTTCAAAAATTTCTCAGTATTTTAATTTACTGATCAGTTTGAATTATCAATTTCCGGTGTACGCTTTCCAAGCAAACTGAAACCACGCATTGCTTGCGAACAATAAATATTGTTATTCGGTAGAAGAAAATGATGATTATATTCAAGTAGTGTACCTGCACACATGATAATGAAGTACTAGGTAAGTCTTATAATGAATATGATTTAATCGTTTGCTAGGCATTTCAATATCAAGGCGAACTTCTAATTCAAAATTAATGAACTGAATGAGTTCAACATCCTTTCAAGGGTAGTTGGAACATATTTTAAAGCATCACACATTCGTATTGTGACGGTGATTGCTTCTTGTATTATTTAGAAAAAAAACATTGATTGAACAAGCATTTGTTTGGCAAGAGATCGTTTTACTTAATGCAGGCATGTCAAACTCGTATCCCGCGGGCGATTTTGTGTGACTCTTTCAAGGTTTCCAACATTCTATACACTTTGCATTTTTTTTTGGTAAGAGTTGTGGGCTACCATGCCGGATCTCACGGGTTCAAGTCCCAGTACGAGCAACATTTTTTCAATCGATTTATCGATTTCTGTTCGAAGGAATGAGTGCTTGTTATGTCTAAAGATTCCCTCCCACTCTTCCGATCCTTCAATATCTGGGTGTATTGAGAGCGATTAGTTAACCAGTAGTCATGTCCTAGCCTATATTTCTATCCAGTGGCGGCTCGTCCATACGCACTGCGGAACAGCAGCACCCCCAGGCAAATTCTAAAAAAGGTAATGTGTAAATATGTACATAAATTGATATCTTACACTGCGGTTATAATATCAGAAAATTACGCACGTAGATTTTGAGCAGTTTTCGATTATAAAATACAATCCAAATTATATTTTATGTATATTATGATAAAACGATACAGGTAAGAAAGAGCATAATGGCGGACGTCGCGCAGCTATTTTTTGTAAATCCGTAAGTAAAATAAATTACTGGCATTCTAGATTCGAAAATCTCGGAAGAGCTATAAAAAGGTGGGTTTTTGAAATTATAATTTTCATGGGAAGACAAAACAATGCTATGGGGGCAGCAGAAAAATAAAGACACTCAAAAGGGGCCACGTTCCCAAAAAGGTTGAGAAACACTGGTTTACACGTGTTAGTACAGTTGGTGTCTCGGTCACAAATGTGTGGCCCATCAAAGATGTGCAATCTTTTATTTGGCCTACCAAATGATTTTATTTAGACACCCCTGTCTTAATGGATAATTAGTTTACTATGTATGTCTGCGTAGTCATTGTGTTCGTAGAATTTGTCTCGGACCAAGTGTATGATATATTTTATGCATAACCATTTTAAAATAATATTTTATATTGATAATAATTTTTCGCATCTTTGATAAATTGCTATTTTTTATTTCAAATAATCCCATTGTACAGCGGTCGCCAACCGGTGGTCTGTGAGAATGTTTTTTATCCTGGCCAACGACACGGAAAAATATCATACATACATTTATTTAATTAAACAAGTTTTGAATTGTATTTATAAAAACGTATTTTTATTTTTTTCAGTATTGTTCAACCAAAAAAAAAAATGATGTTAACGGTGTTATTTTGAAACATTGCAAAAATAAAATCGGGTGTACTACAAATTCACTTCCGAATCTTACGTAATTTATTTATTTTTAAAATGTCTAATCCATGTAATATATTTATCAAAGTTTTATTTTATATCTTGACGATGAATTACAGATAAGTGATTTCGTTGTCCAAGGATTCTCTTTAGCTTATCTACAATCTACATAATATATTTTAAGTAAATTGGTACCCTCTCGACTTCTGGTGGACGCGCAACGAAGGTTGATTCTTACGCAATACGCGCCCACTTTTAATTTAAATTAATTAAATGCGCAGACAAGGATTGATAATGTTTTTTTTAATAACCTTCCAATCGGAAGAAAAGATGCTCCATATAGCTTCACCAAAATAATATAGTTATATTATCACATAGACGGGGACCACTTTAATTTATTGATAAAGGTGTTTTTTTTAAATATATATTTTTATGCGTTCGTCGAATGAAATGATTGTGGCAAACCGTGTGTGGCATGTTACGTCGCTTTGTTGAAACCACAGCTTTCCACATTAATGTAATTCAACTGAGGGAACGAAAATGTCAGTAATCACCAGTGGTGAAGTGGTAAATAAATAGGTACCAGGTCGGTTATTGATTTCTTCCAATTTTTTTTTATTTCCGTCTGAAGTTACAAAACTACAAATTTTAACAATCAAATCAATAAAAAAAACGGTAAAATTAAGTGACACGTCAAAAAGGTGGCGAGGCGGCGTACTGCCTCATATTCAGGTGCCAGGTCGCCGACCTGGCCCCACTACACCACTGGTAATCACGTATCTATAGAGCTCTCCATTGATTGTAACGTTCTGGTGGTTGAGAATTTTAAACATCACAAACATACTTGTGTTCAAGTAAAAAATCATAAATCGATTGAAAAATCGTGTTATAAACCTGACCGTATACAGATTCGGACCCGATATAATATACTAAATATAATACTTTGGTATTGTTCCGATACCCATAGATTGATTGATGTTGGTTAATTATGTTCATGCAATTCTCTTCGGACGAGACTCGGTGTTGCCCTTGTTAAAAACTAAAACAAAACCTACCGCAAGAAAATTTGGGGAAAAAATTTCATGGCCGCTGCAGAGTAGATTATTTGATGGAAAAAAACAATACTCGGTCGATTTGAAACGCTGCTGACAGACGAAAATTTGATTCAAAGATTTTTTCCACCGCGAGTGCTTCCGAAACAGTTTGTCATGGTTCACCTTTATCTCGTGGTTTTTATTGGAAAATAGGGCTACACATCAAATACCAACATAGACAGTTGCACACGCATGACTGTATATATCGACTTTAGAAAGGCATAAGGACATAACCTAAATCAGGGGTGGGAACCTTTTAATTTCTAAAGGTCACATACATTTATCTGATTCAACATAAAGCCGCAGTAAAAACGTTGACACCCCCCCCCCCCTCGACTGTCGAACATACGTATAATGGGTTGATTACGCTCATTTTCCAAAAGGCCGCATCAGAGTAGCCAAGAGGCCGCAGGTTCCCTTACACTGGCCTAAAGTATTTAAAAAACAGTTTTTATATAATGACAATAAATATATAACTTTTTATTAAAAGGACGTAAACTACTGAATAAGTATCTAAATTCAGACGTTGAAAACAAGAGAGACTAGAAAAAAGACTGCCAGTCAGTTCAAGTTCATCCGCGCATTTGAACGCCTGAAAATGCCGAAAGGCGAAACCCGGTCGTTAATGACAAACTTGTCGTTAGTGACAAACTTGCGTCAGTGTACATAATTTGAACGATTTAAATTTAATATTGAAATTCCACCAACCACCTTCAGTCGAAATCTTTTTTTTTTTTTAATTATAACTCTTATTTTTAAAAAGTTCATTAAAAATAAACAAAAAATCCAAAAAATGCTCTTTTGGTAGTTGATTTCATCGCGCCACTGATGACTAGCTGAAGTCTGTACCCTTTATAAGGAAAATTGTGTAAAGGCAACGATATTCAAGTAGAAAAGTATGAAAAGTAATTCGAACGCACACTTTGGGAATCGTTTATTTTTGCAAGGGCAACAATGCACATTTGAAAATCACTGCTCATTTCAGGGCCACTCAATCTGCCGTGTCGCCAAAATGAGGACAGCATTTTTTTTATTAATTAAAGTGTCTATTTTCCGCTAAATTATATCCTTGCGTTGACATTTTTAAATTAAGCAGTCGCGTGTCACACGTGAGGACTATTTGGCAGGTCACGTGGAACTAGAAGAGATAGCCAGAATAAATTAACTTAACCTTTAGATTGCGGATGACTGCTATACCAGTACGATATGGCAAGGTCCGTGTGCCGACAGCTGCTATAGCACCATTGAGCTATTACAGCTGTTTTAGAGCCAACTCACTTGCATATGGTACTGAGTATTGTAGATTATCAATGCCATTTTTTGGATATACAAGAAAAATAACCATACAGGCTAAAATATCATTTACGTGGAACCTTTCCAAATACTTCAACAAAATGGCGGCCGTTTTAATTTTGTCAAAATAATTATATTTGTGTCAAAATACATAGTTGAGGGTAAATAAAATAACTATCTCGTTGTTTAATGATAATAATTTCTAACGGGTGGTGATTGCTAGTGAGGAAGTAGATGTGAAAATGATGACGTTCTAAGAAATATTATTTTACCCGCGGTGGTTGCGCAGTGTTCTCAGTTTCGCGTGTAAAATGACGCTAATTGTATCAAGAATGATTAATTGCCCATTATACCGAAACTATGAAAAATATTATGTTTTAAACCATTTTAAAAATACTATAGTTGTCAATTAACATATGTATCTGGATAGTTTTAAATATATTACAATATTTTTTTATAGTCGAAAATGGTATTAAAAAAAAATCTTAAAGGTATATCTCTATATTCTTAGCCGCGTTCAAAAGGTTAATTGTTATCATACGTGGTGTGTTATATTAACCACGTGTCAACGCACGTGCGTAATAATAATAATACATTATATTATATTATAAAATAAAATTTGATAAATTTGTTACTCCACTTTTTGTGTTAGAAATTGTGACACGTGATTTGACTCTTTAGGAAGTTACATTATATCCCTTCTCTCTTTCAAAAATAGTGATTGAGCAACGAGCTGATTTCGAAGATAAAAACGTCTGTTGAGATATCTCTATTAGGAAGCTATGTATTATATATGCTCCACACTTGTTGCGGACATGCATTAACCTTCGAGTTACTATGGGGTACATTCACATTGCAAATTTCTTGTCATTTCAACCATTGCCTAAATACCAATAATATCTGGGTGATATTTATTGTAATCTTCAATAATAACCTCAAGAAATTCAATGAAAATATTACGCAAATTTGTCTGAGGTCATTTTGTACCCCGTCGCTACTCGATCCCATTTTAGACGTTTCGGTAATTAAGTGTTAAACAATATATTATACTTAAATTGCTAGTACGGAGACTATTCGATAACGACGCTCCTATTATCTATATATTAATTTTTCCCGGTATTGATATTTTCAATACCGTTAGAGATAGATTTGCTCGGTATTGCAATCCCTAGATATAGCTATTAATTTATCGGCGAAATCCGAAACAACAATACAGTACACCCACGTAAAAAAGATAATCGTTTTTGAAAATCAGCATCTTGTAAAACTGGTTGATAGGATATGCAGATATCGTAAAAGAGGTTTACAACTCGCACGTATAAATAAGTGATTGTTTTAATTCAATTGGGCGTTAAAATAATCTTGAGCAGGGATCTGTAATTCACTACCGCGAGCCATACTGTGATGTTTTTAAATTCTAGTAGGCCTTTCGATCGCGTAAAAATATCTTTTTCATAAAATTCTGAACGATTTATATTTAAGTTAGAAATGTTTGTTCAGTTTCGGCATTAATATATCTGAGACATTATACAAATGATTTTTTAAAGATCTACAAATGTGTTTATATATGTATATAAAAAAAAACATTAAAAAGTTTCAGCCAGTTACATAATATGAATCTAAATCACGAGTATGGGTGTAGGCAACGTTCCCTCTAAGCCGAAGGGTTAGCTGCGCGGAAATTTCAAAGGCTGCGCGGACTGATCAAATATTAATTGAACAACTGTCTTGTAGTGCGCGCTAATCCGAAATGAGTGCGCGGGGGCTTCCCAACTGCTGCGCGGCCGCGCACGTGCGCAGCTTAGAGGGAACGTTGGGTGTAAATAAATTTAAAAAACGACTCCGGCTCCGAATTCTGATAAAAAAATTCTTCGTTAAAAATGGAATTCATTTTTTTAATCATTTTTCTTTCTTCTCGTAAACAGTCATTATTGCACCGATCAATAAGATGAATACATATACTACTTTTAGAATATATTTCTCTTACTAATACTATACGTACCAACTAGGGCATCCAATCCCGGGATTCGGGATCCCGTTCAATTTTCTGATCCCGAAATCCCGGGATTGACATGGTTGCGATCCCGGAATTTCGGGATTGAGAAATGTTGAGTAAATCCCGAAAAGTGAGACTAAATTGGCAAATTGTGGATATCAAATTCCTCGGAGAGCTAAAAAAAAAAACAAGGTTCGCAGATAATCTGAGGGAAAAGTATAGGGAATCGAGGATTCCAAATCCCTCGGTGAACTAATCCCAATCCCGGGATCCCGGGATTGAAAATTTATCAATCCCGAAATCCCGGGATCGGAAAAAGGCTCCGGGATTGGATACCCTAGTACCAACGACGTGCTGATTTTGATTGCCGGTGAAATAACAGTGTTCATAGTATGGCGGGTAAAAAATCCTTGTTTTCAGCATCGGATAAGAATAAGGTAGAAATAAAAATATCATAAGCCATTTAATATAATAACTTAATAAATTCAATTATCGTCACACAGTGGTTTCGGGTATCCAAAACCTTTAACGCGCAACCAAAGTATCACGATATCCATAAAAAATAAATCTCAATTTAAAATAACGCAATCTACTCTTATCACTTTTAGGGTGTTCACTGTCAATACTTGGTGGAAAGGCATTATATTAGTAAAAACACAATAATCCTTTGTACTTCATTCCACTTTATTTAATATGTTCGTTTTCAGAATCTTCCTGGCTGTCGATTTTGTTTAAGTATGTACACTTACCAACTACTTGGAAGCGGGGAAATTTTCTACCATGGTCTTTGTGATGGTCTTTGAAAAATTTCTTTTTCGGACTCTTGCGGGCTGTCGATTGTGTTTAAGTATGTACACTTACCAACTACTTGGAAGCGGGGAAATTTTCTTAACTACCATTAAGCCTATTCACTATATTATTGTCATTATTAATGTCATTATTTTCATTGTATCACTTTGTCAAAGAATTCCCAAATTTTAATTATGTTTGTAATTACTTTCAATTCCCATTCTAAATTTATTAATCTGAGATGACTTTTTAATTATATGTTAGATGTGTTAAACATTTTAATTTTGTGCTATTTTAGAATCACTTTTAATGTAATTGGTATTTTCTTTTCAATGCCAATTGTTGTTTATAACTGTTCATTTTTGTATAAATAGCACTGTTAAATTATATTTCTTATCAGTTGACGATGCTCGTAATGAGCGAAACCGGTCCTGACATATTAAATAAAGTAGAATGAAGTACAAAGGATTATTGTGTTTTTACTAATCTACTCTTATGTTGTTGACCCCTTCTCCAGCGAATACACGCGAGTGTGTATCTGTTGTTAGTTTTTTTTTAGCGCAGCTGATTTTAAGATAAACAAACAAACACAAACGAAGTTTTGGTGCCTGCATTGTAGCACCTGCTGTCTTTATTGAAGGTATAAATCACACCGTATTAATTATCATTATGCCGCAATTAACTAATTACAATAACAATTTACACGAGTATTTATTCATTACAGTCAATCAATCTATTATAAATTTACGCCATTTTGTGACTGAAATAATCAGCATGAACCTTGTTCTAAATTTGAAAATGGTCCTGTCGGTTGTTTTTTCAAAATATGTTGTATTCGTATTGTTTTGTGCAGATTGTGCCTTTGTTCGTCACCCTAAAGATTGAATCCCTAAATAGAATAATTCAATTAATTTTTGGTGTTGTATATCAAGACGTGGATAACAGTGGTGCTGTCATCATATTCCAACAACCATAAGAACCAGCCACAGAGAAATATGAACCGTCTAGTTACAAACAACTACATATAAATAATATACACACTTTTATTAACATATTTACGTATTTTACGCACAATTTTTTTTAATGGTTTATCGGTTAAAAACGCTACTATATTTTTTGACATATAGGTAAACTTGTTTGCGGAATATTTTATTTTGAAACGTTTACATATCTCTTTTTGTAACTAGACAAGTGGAGGGGAACCTGCGGCCTTTTGACATGATCAAAATATTCACTTTGATCAAAAAACTATACGCAAGCGTTTGAAAAAAAGAGCATAATCAATACATTGGGGTGGTCTTATGTTGAATCAGATAAATGAATGCGACCTTTTTAAACAAAAAGGTTCCCCACCCCTGAACTAAACGATTCGTATTATAAGTTACATTTTCTATCATTAACCTATCTGAAATGGACGTTGAACCACTTGCTAACAGCCAAGTTTTCTGAACGGTAAATGTTCCTCTAATGATATTGACTACCGAAACCTGACACGAAACCGTATGTTGCTTTTGCAGCTCTCGCTGAAGTGGATCGGTTTTAAATTTTAAATTGTTTTTAACATAGAAAGTGTAGGGTTCCGGAACCCTGTTCTGAAGACGCTGATTTAACGTGAAGCGATACAGGTTACGTGAACGTTTTGCTTGTAAACGTACACAGTGATTGTCATTTTTGCTTAATGCCAACGGATTTGAAATCTTTTATCATGCAAAAGATTAACGTATAATTATTTTATATTGGCATATAACTTGACAATGTCGCAGATCGGTCGACAAAAAATAGAACACGCGAGTGCGTCATTAAATTGTAATTTATTCAGAAATCACCACAATTTACATATGCATTTCAATTGTAGGTTCACGTAACGGCTTTCGACAGGTCTGCGTTGTCTTTAGTGAATTTTGTTTTGTCTTAAGACATGTCTGTAAATAAACATAACTCTTGAAGATGTGATTGATCGATAAGCCTGAAAATAAATAAATAAAAAAAAGAAAGTGAATGATTTGCATTCAATTAGCATATCTACGATTTCTTGGATTAGATTTTATTTATACGAAGAAATAAAAAATACATATGCTAATTTTTGTTAGTCTGCGACGAATTTTCGTAACCATGATGTTGCCTTCTTTGATAATACACAAACAGTGCCAGTCTCCTATGCTAGTGATAAGATGAGCCCGAAATTAAATTTCGGCAAGGTCATTACCAAATTTTGATTTCTACTATAAAATTTAAAATAACTTTGATTATCCCACGTATTGTGTAACTAACTGTGACACGTGTTTCGCCGATTATATTTGTTTGCTTTTCCCCCTTTTTAATCCCAAACTGATTGATTGCAGCTCATTAGTATCATTATTTGTTTGCTTTATTTCGATTCAATCACCCCCCTCCTTGCTTCCCTTAAAAGGAAAAAAAACCAAACTCCATTTTGTAATTTCATAATTTAAAATTTTAGAATCAATCTTGCTTCATTACTTAAGCAAAATTTGCGATAGTAAGTCTGAAGATGCCTCTGAAAGAGGCGAAACACGTGTCACAGTTAATTACACAATACGTGGAATAATCAAAGTTATCTTAAATTTTATATTAAAATGAACTTCCACAAAGTTACCGCCGAAACAATCGAAAGTATTTGATTTCTACTATTGAACATTTGAAATTTCGATAATTTTTACAATGATTTTTCTCATCGAGTTGAACTCGTATTATTTGAAAGCGCTTTTTATTTTAACAACTCTACCAAATATATTTTTTATATTGAATTACACAGTAAAATATAAAGTGATATCGACCCGTAATAGTAAATCGTAACCGACAACTGTAAAATACTTTTATTGTGAATGAGTTCTGTGTTCCACCTAAACTAAAAAGATGTTCATTTACAAATATCTCATACAATTTTAAATATAGCGAAAACATAGTAGAGTTTCATACAAAATACTGTCGTTAAAAATATACTATCATCGTAAATTAGTGTAATAATTAATTAAAGGAAATATTATCGAATAATTAATTTCTTAAAATTATATCGAAAGGCTCATCAATCATGGAGCCCGTCAATAAAGATAACATACAGCAGCTTTGTAATATTTTAATTAATCGCTTACAATTTCAAGAACATATGTAATCGTTTTAATACCCCCGTTTCAGTAATACCAAGTACACTGGAACCCCTCATAACGAGTTTAATTCGTTCCAGAATCTTACTCTTTATGTGAAATACTCGTTATGCGAAACAATTTTCCCCATATAAAACAATGTAAAATACAATAATGCGTTCCATGCTGGAAAAAAATCATTTTTTATATTTTTAACGTGTATTAAAGTAAAATTACATACTTATACATTGTTAAGTAGCGTAACAACCTGGAGTGCGATTTCGATTTGCAAAAAACGATAAAAAAAATCGGCTAGTTTATTATTTATGAGAAATAATTAATTATTTTTTACTAGCAGACATTTGTTCTTGCCGACGCTTTAAAATTTTGTAAAAATGTGACAGCATTAATCATTGAATAAATTTTTAAAACGCATAGCCACCTTCTTTTAGGGTGATGCTTCTCAATATACGATGCAAGAGGTTCATATGCTTTCAGCTTTTCTCTTATTGCGCGAGAAGATTTTTTTTCGGCTACTTCCTCCCCCTCCACTTACAAACTCTCCTCCATAGCTTCTTGCTGTGAAAAACAATGCAACTCCATAAACCTTTTGGTGGTCAGCTCTTGGATGTACTCTTTCACAAGCTAATCGATATTGTTCTTACCCATCCACAGTCCCATGGTATTGGCCAAAGATACAATCTCGTTGACTGTAGACTTCACAGATACTGTTTCAAACCCCTCAAAATCACATTTTACAACACTCCTTGGCAAAGCTTCTTCCAAGCTGAAGTGAGGGTTCTCTTAGTAACCCCTTCCCACGCCATTTCAATCATCTTGAGACAAGCGACGATGTGAAAGTGATCTTTCCAAAACTCTGCGTTACTCGTTATGCGAAATATCGCTCGTTAAAGGAACATTATTTTTACAATCTGTTTTGCTCGTTATGAAAAATACTCGTTAAAAGAAGTGCTCGTTATGAGAGGTTCCACTGTATTACTAACCCTAATACTAAGATAGTTAAATTTTATATCTACTGAAAATAGTCGCGTTTTGAATGATCGATTTCTTCCGAGCGTGTTTCTGTACCCCACGATAAAGAAGAAAAAAATAGACGCTACTTTGATCATAAAAACGGCGAATTATTCCGTCCATCTTACACATCGATTATGGATTCAATTTCTAAATATTAAAACGTATTCTTAACAAAATCGATTATATAATCGTAATTTATTCAGTAACGATCGTGCAAAAGAAAACTGAAGGTGATTTGCCTTGCTTCTAAGAGGTGAACCTCGGCATTACTTCCTCGTTAAAAAAAGTGCAAAAGTGCATTTGAAACATAGTAAATCAATCTTTGAAGTACGGTCCAACTGCCTGAGTTTAACGGGCAGGCAGCTGCTTTCCCAAACCGGTTTCTTTGCTCGCATCCTCTGGTCTTGGTGTGAACATGCTTGCAAGCTTCGTATGTGACGATTAATATCGGCTTACACATGTTTCGCGAACATCTGTCGATGGAACACGAATTTCGGTAGATTTTACCACGAATTTGCATCCGTTCGACTTGATAATTGTATGAAGACTTGAACACCAATATAATAGAATAAAAAATAATAATTATTTCAACATTCAATATGGTGGAAATACATTTAAAAAACGTAAATAAGCCAAAAAAGCATTATTGCTTCATACATATTTTAATTACGGTTACACAGGTTCAAGACGGTAGTGTTGATTAGAGTGATCACTATCCATGAGCCATTGGTCCAGAAACCTAATTCCACACGCAGGAGGTATATCACACTGGGATACGAGCCCGTGAAATCAGTCAATGAAGCCAACGACGTTGATCACTGTACTACGGATCCGATATTAATTTTCTATAATTAAATAGGTGTTATAGCCATGTCATACTAAAGTGTTTGCTACTTAAAAAAACATTTTACTAGTTGGCGGGACCCATTTTTTTTTAAATATAGAGGCTTATGATCACACACTCAGGATGCACCACCCACGGCCACATGCGGCCCGTTTGTTTTTTTTTGGCGTCTCCAAAATTTTTTTTCTTATAATAAAAATAGTAAGTACCTATATTTATTTTGAGTAAATAATTGCATTTAAAGCGAATGCTTTAACACAGGGGTGGGGAACCGTTTAATATCTAAAGGTCACATTCATTTATCTGATTCAACATAATTCCACAGTAAAGAGAACGATGACACCTCCCCCCCATAACCTCAATATTTTCAATTGACAATGTAAATTAGTCAAAACACAATTTTTAAAAATCTTTAAATACAACATGTATAAATACTGAATATATATTTGTAAATGAGCACTTAAAATTTCATTTTTCCTTGCGGCCCGTACTCATCCTAATATCTTGTTTTGCGGCCCGCTGGATTAAATGGGTTGTGTATGCCTGGATTGGGTCTCGACACTACAGCGAGATATGAACTTAACGCAATATGTAAACATTTAAAACTTTAGTTCTTTGAATAAATGACATGCAGCGGAAACCAGCATGTCTAGAAAAAGCAAATAGCGTCTCAAGCTGTTATGTCCATTTTGAAAAACAGCGAAAGTTGTATTCGTCTAGGCAGGACCTTTCTAAATGGCTGGTGATAGCGGTCATTAAAGTTTGTTGTCTGCATATAATTAATGCAGATATGTATTACATATATATTTCTTGGCGCCTCACTGCCTTACTTCCACAAAACGTTTTCAAACCATTTTTATCGTATACAAATCGCCGCCTGTTGGTGAGTGCAACATTGTTATCGTATACTCAAATCAAACGATACTAAATTAGTTTTTTTCACAAAAATATAAAAAACATTTTTTTGAACGGTCTGTGTAGAATATTACTTACTATTTCCAAAAGTACACTTTTAAAATAAAAATTAAAACGCATAGTTAAAAGCAACGTTCCCTCTAAGCCGAAGGGTTAGCTGCGCGGAAATTTCAAAGGCTGCGCGGAGCAATGAAATATTAATTGAGCAACTGTCTTGTAGTGCGCGGGGGCTTCCCAACTGGTGCGCGGCCGCGCACGCGTGCAGCTTAGAGGGAATGTTGGTTAAAAGTGTAAAGTAAAATAATTCATTCTTAATTTTTAATAATTTTCTAGAAGCTATTACTTTATTTTTGTGCCTAGATGTTTTTTGCTTTCATCTGTGGGCTTGTGACAATAAACATACGTCGATTTCAGGAAGGGAATCGATCCCAAATATTATATAACTAGCAATTTGCTTGCAAATGTTAACCTTTGTTTTTTCATTTGCAACACACAATAAAAATAATGTGGTGGCCAAAGATCACTGATAGATGTGTCTAGTATCCATATCTGAAGAAATAACAACAATTCAATAAAACATATGAGAATAGCGATATGGTATATAATAGATGACAAGTTACATGGACGTACCGGTACGGTGATACTCATCAGCCCGTGATTTGCTAAGCCCGCAGTCAGTATATTTATTTTCGGCAATTTCGGCAAAGACATTACAAACACCCACGTCTTATTTATCAAATTTAAATTGAAAAATCTAAATATAACATCGACCTTACCGGGAATCGATCCCAGACCCGCCTGGTCGGTAGAGCAAGCTCTAACCAACTAGACCATGGAGGGCGATTTTAACCAATTTTGTTTTCTCGTGCAATAAATATGACGAATAAACTTTTTTTGTAATAAAATGAAATACTTATTTGAAAACAGTTTTTTTTCCTATTTGCGGTTTCGCTAGCCGGTACCGGTGCACGTGAAATGACCGACACGAAAATCAAAAATGCATACTTAACCCCCAGAGACGAGAGCTTTTTTTCGATAAAAAAAAATATTTTTTAAGCCATATTAAAGCAACGGATAACTTTTATTCCTAACCAAAATTTAAAAAAAAAAAACGCAAATTCGTTGTATAGAAACCCCGCATGACTATATGGTCATGATCATCCTTTTATTACCGTGTAATATTGTGTACGGACAGTAATAAGGACAAAGGTGACCGTATGGGCACGCAAACATTCGGGGTTGAAATATAGCTAAACGTGAAAATTTTAAAAATATTAACAATTTGATCTCTTTTGATCAACATTATTTCAATACAAATATTAATATATGAACTGCAAAAGAACTGTAAATATTTTGATGTTTTGATAAAAAATAACTAACAGTTTCAAAAAGACCATTAAAAAAAACGGAAATTCAAAAAATAGCATGTGCTTTTGGTGACCGTTTTTGTCCCCGCGGCTGATGACCAACTGAAGTCTGTACCCTTCTTAACCAAATATGAGTGAAAGCAACGATATTCATGTATAAAAAGGATGAATAGTGGAATCAATAGACAACGGTGTTTATTGTGACCATATGGTCACGCTCGTCCTTGGAGGGTTAAACCATCGAGTAACCTATCCTGTATCATTTAATGATGCTTCCGAGCTATTGAATGGCTTGTAAATCCTCAAGTCTGTTCGCATAATAAAACGGTTATATTCGATTAAGTACGATTAGAGCCGAGAGAAAGTGGCCGCTTGCAGTGCGACGAGATTTATCTCGTCTGATCGACGGAGCCGATTCAATCATGACAAGTTTATTATCAACTATCATTATCAGATTTACCAATATTACATATTATCCGTTTGTAGTTTTACTTACTGTATTTTTAAACAGGTTATTATATAATGTGACCATTATAATATATAGCTGAGATATCAAACCTTTTTGTGCAAGCATATTTATATGCTATTCATGACGGTATTTTATACGAGATATCGAAATATCGATTTTGATTTACATGCCCGGTATTGAGTATTTTTTTTTTTGTTATACCTGGTATTGATATTTTTGAAATGTCGGTACTGGCATTGGCGGATTAAGTGCATAGGAGGCCCCAGGCGCAATAAAATTTGCAGGCCCTGTTTTTCGGATAACATAAGAACGTCAAAAATTTTCAAGTAAAATAGTAAAAATATATGTAAAAATCTGAAAAAAAGTATATGGGTTTTATTAAATAAGCAATTTTCGAAGCCCCTAAAATTCGGAGGTTCCAAGCGCGCGCCTAATTTGTTTATAGGATAATCCGCCACTGTGTACAGGTGTACTTAAGGTAATGCAATCCCTAACTACAAACAGATAGATCGATTTTTTTAATGCTTTTTTATCGACTCTTGAAACGTAAAAGGACGTAACCCATAGTTTTTTTTTCAAAAATCACAATGTAAGGCGACTGTTGCTATAGTTAGCCATGACCAGTAGTCAGTCTTTTTAGCTTAAACGTGAATAATAGTGTTGACACTGAATACAACAGAATTGTTTAAACATGTGTTGGTAGTCGACCACTTGAAGATTTATATTTGTACTAAACTGACTTCGAAAAGTTAATGCCTACGAAAGGCTAACTACTGATTTTTGATGGCTGAGTACAGAATTTTTTGCCATTTTTTTGAAAACTTTTCTTATTTTATGCGTGGAACGATATTATTCGTTTTTATTTTCACTTGAGTACCTTTTTTATAAAATACCAGTGGAACAAACATATATTCATTAATTTAATATATCTTTCGAAAAAACACCCGTCCCTTAACTGGCTGACTACTGGAACAATCACCCTATACAACTAAATTATATCAACTGAAAATGTCGAACTATTTTCAATTTATAAATGTTTTTCTATATCATGTAACAGAATAACGATTGCTATGAATCTCCAATTTAATAAACATTAATAATAATATTGAAAGTTTTGTTTTCCTTATTCACTCTTTTTTGCTTGCTTCCACTGCATCTTGTTTTAATTAAACATCCATTTGGATAACCGTGAGCTTAATAACTGTAACGGAGAACCAGACATTGTCAGATTTGTCAAAACTAAACGCCTACGCTGGGCCGGACATATATCACCCATGGATGAATGTAAACCTACAAAATGTTTCACATGCACTACCCCTAAAGGAAAACGAAACGTTTGATGACCGCGACATCGCTGGTTGGATGGGGGGTGTCATATGATCTTCGAGTGCTGAGAGTCTACGACTTTCATCAGAGGGCGGGAGGAACGAGTGGAGTGGACAAGATACTGAGATTTACTGTAACGCCACGAAGAATAAAAATAATATCATAGCAAAACACAGTCTGTTATCTATGATCTCAATTACCGTAGAATAGACAAATGATAACAATGAAGCGTTTTCTTAGAGAGTTGACTTTGTTGCTCACCTTTCGCGGAACGAATCGGAAAAACATAAATTCATAAGATGAGTGATTACGCACAATGAATATGCGGGACCACGATCCGAACCGTGGCCTCGGGTATTGTAATCATTGTCGCACTTGTCATCCACTAAGCCTCTATTGACCTTCGCCAAGCACTCGTCAACTTTGCAGCATTGTTAACACTGACAATTGACAGGTAATAATAAGTTATGGAAATCAAACAATCAATCAATTGTTTAAATCCGTTCTTTTTAGTAACGGTGTGGGTTTTATTTTTATTTTTGACATTTGTGTTTTGGGCAAATTTACGTTAATTTAATATATCATTGAAATTATATAAAATCTGCGAAGAGTTTTCTTATTTTCTAAACCAGGGATACCCAACCCTGTGTCTGCGGGTGCCATGGCATCCGCGAATTAATTTTTGTGCGCCCGTCAAAATTGGCATGTAACATTTTTTTTTTTCATTAAAAATTAACTTTTTTTTATATATAAATACAATATAAATAGCTTCATATTTTGCAGACCTTATTCAAAGAAAGTAGCACAAGAACACGAATTAAAAATTTTAGACTTTAAGAATGATATTTTATTGAAATCATTAATATTAGAGAAGGACTTCTGGAATACAGTGGACATAAACAAATTCCATTGCTAAAAAAAGCGGCATACAAAATACAATCCTTTTTCGGTTCGACGTATCTTTGTGAATCATTATTTTCAAACATGAATTTCTTAAAATCAAAGTACATACATATAGATCTTGACTCACCTATGAGCATCTTTATGATTGTTTGCTGACAGGAACATCGGTTTATAATTAGAAATTTATGATGCCCTAATTATGAAATGCAGTGCCAAAGATCATTCTGATTGAGATTAACATTACACATTTATATAAAATGTTAATTTTGCATTTGTTTTTTGACTGTTCAAATATAAACAATATTTATATTATTTATTATCCTTGTCCAATTATAAATATCATTAAAAAATAGATACTGCCCGCCGCCCTACAAATATTTTAGAATGCGCTCTAGGGTCCAACAAGGTTAGTGATCCCTGCTGTAGACACTGAAACTCACCCTTAAAATTCCTCGCATGTACAATAATATAAAGCCGCCTGTGTGGTCGAGTGGTCAACGTCGTTGGCTTCGGTTACAGAGGTCGCGGGTTCGAATCCCAGTACGGACAGTTTTATAAATTGATTTTTCAATCGATTTATGAATTTCTGTTCGAAGGCATGGATGTATGTGATGTCTTGAATTCCCCCCTCCCATCTTATCCCATGAACGGGGCGTAAGGAGAGCGACTAGCTAATCACTAGTTCTGTCCTAGCCCTACCCTGCTATTCCTACTCTCTTTGGAAAAAGAGAGGTTGAGCAACTGAGTAACAAGCAGTTCTCGTAGAAACACTCCTGTTGAGATAAACTCCATTAGGAGTCCATAAGCTTCACATTGGGAGCGGACATGGTAAAAAATATATATATATATAATGCTGTGTCATCATTCGTAGACAATATCAATCAAAAGATGCTTTTTATTTAAAGCTTTTATTTTTCAACGATACCATTATGTACATTGTATATCATTTGCATGAACTGAATTGAATACCGCAGAGCGTGTAGAATTTGATTAAAATCCGAAACGGTCTTCTTTGGCGGTTACAACGTGTAGGTAGATGAGACGACAAGGAAACAATTATCTTCTGCCCTTCAAAGGTTTATTTTACCCAAAATGTCTTCTTCTATATTTGCCAGCAAGATTTTAATTATCGCCATTATATAACCAATCGATAGTACGTTATTCTGCTTCACGGTCGTTGCTGATAAATATCTAATATATATTTTAAATGTGTATCGACTGTCGCCTTGATCGACCTGTATGCCAAAATGACTTTTATTTCATACATAATAATTGCTTGATGTCAGTGAACTCGTTGGTATTATTACGAACGGTATTTGAGTTCACTATTAGTAAAAAAATGAATTTCCTTATAGTATTAATGTAGAACCTCGGAATGTTGTTTTCCCGCTACCATTCATTAGACACTTTTTTTAAGTTCCGAAATGTTAAAAAATATCATTTGCTCTCTGTGTGTGTGTTTGTATATGTCGATGTATGTACCTGATCTAACTTAAATGCCTCATTTAGACACCACAAACACTCACGTCTTAGGTCGAAAAATCTAAATTTTACATTGAATTTACACGGAATCGAACCCAGTCCCATATGGTCGGTAGAGCGAGATCTAATCAACTTGACCACAGCGGGCGAAAATTCGGTGGGGTTTCTTTTTATCATTACCGTTCCCATCATGAATACTCGTCGTAAAGTGAAAAAAACAAAATGGCTTATTGCAAAGACAGTTTTTTGCGATTGTTGACGCCCTTTTAAAAAATCATTCCTTGAATATATGTATTTATAATATTAATTTTTCATTTATATTTTCGTAACAATCAACTTTTGAGACATAAAAATAAAAAAGTCAATGCAAATTTCAGAATAAATTCGATTTTAATATTATTTTTTTTTTTGTAAAAATCTAACAGTTTGTAAACATCAAATACGAGCACCTACATGCATCAAATGTGTCACGCGGGTTACGGATTTACCATCACTGCAAATGTTATTGTTGCAATTCAACGAAACATTCATAATAAGTGCAGTTTTCTATAAGGTGCAATATTGTTGAACGTGCATACGGTTTAAAATAGAGGCATTTAAATATATCTAACAGCTTTATTATTCATTGACTCGCTTTATTATAAAATTATTACACTTTATTGCAGAAGCTTTAAACATTTTACAAGATCGGCCTCTGTTCTCCAGAGGTAAAGTTTATGTTATCCAATCCCGGGATCCTGAACTCTCGGGATTGCGACAATACTAATCCCGGGATTTCGGGATTAAGAAAATAAAACATGGTACAGCTAAAAAAAGGTGTCGCGCTGTTATTTTTGGCAACCCCGCAAATTCCTGGGATTTTGGATTCGAAAATTCTAATAGCTAAAAAAAAGCTCTCGCGCATGTAATTTTGAAAAATACGCAAATTTCTGGGTTTTTGAAATCGACATGAAAAATTGTCAATCCCGAAATCGCAAAGAGGGCCCGGGATTGGATACCCTATTAAGGTTGTACCTTGGCGATCAGTTGAAATCCCGACAAGGAAAATATTAAATTTATGTATAGATTTTTTCAATTCAATGTTTAAGATTTTCGGCATGAGTGTCCGTAATGTCTTTTCTCCTTGAGGTCATCTTGAATTACTTCAAAAGTTCTCACGTGATTTATACCATTTTTTGAGTATATAAAAGAAAATAACATTATTCAAATAATAAAAAAACACCCACCTCTAAATGTTCTTGCAGCTAGATTTCCATATTACCGACGTACAAAGAAAGTTTTAAAGAAAATAAATGTTTTGGGTCACGTGGATAAATTTCAGAAGCATTTATTTTCATATTCTTGAGGTTATTTATATAATTTAATGAGCACTCTTTTAATATTATCTCATAATTTCAGTAAAGAAATTTTGCTCCAATTGATTGAACAACATTAATTTAGTTTTATCATATAAAGTTAATTTTTTTAATAATACTATTGCAGTCCGCGGGCCATGAATTGTTAAACACTGTTCCAACAGGTAATAATCATGCGTCCACCTTGATTTACGATATTTGAATAATAAGTGGTTAGGTAATGGTTTAAAATTGTACTATTGCGAATTTGTAACTTGTGTAGGCACATAGATTCTTTTTACGTTCGTGCTAATCGCACATATCACCTTTTGAACTATTTCGCAAAACAAGACATCTTCGGTAGTTAGTTGCATAAAGTTTTGTGTTATTATTCTAGCTCACTTAAAAATCATTACAATATGAATTATTCGAATATCTTTAATTTTTTTAATCCATGTCCGCTTCCAATGTGGAGGGCTTCCTAATAGAGGTATCTCAGCAGAAGTTTTTTTTCTACGAGAACTGTTTGTTACTCAGTGGCTCAACCTTACTTTTTTTTTTCAAAGTGAGTAGTAAGGAAAGAAGGATAAGGTTAGAACAGAACTAACTGGTTAACTAATCGCTATTGCTACACCCAGTTGTTAAAGGATGAGTAGAATGGGAGGAGAGGAAAATAATGTGAATTGACATCACAAACACCCAGTCTTCGATCACAACTTTGAATTGAATGATTCTCAAATTCACTGTGATCTTACCGGGAATCGAACCCAGATCTGCGTGATCGGTAGAGCAAGCTCTAACCAACTGGGCCACAGCAGACGACAACACCGGACGAATATATCAATACTGGTATTTCATATTTAATATAGACATTGCAAATAATACATTCTGGGAAGAGCTAGTTTTTCGAGGCGCCTCGCACTCACAGTCGCAGATATCCTCGAGCCGGTCCTGCTTAAGAGCGTGTTTTTTTTAGCCTTAGTTTAATGGAGTTCAATACATCGTATGCCAATTCAATTAACAACATAGATAGTAAATTTTAAATCAAATTTATTTCTCTCGCAATTCAAAATGTAACCGTTTGTTTGACAATGGACTGTTCTGCACGTTATATAAATACATGATCGTAATCAGCGTGACGTAACACGTATAAAAAAAATATTTGTGTTTTTTTCCTCGGTGCACGGTAACGAGGCTAATTTTATGCAAACTGCGAGAAAATGACACTCGGCTTATTTTTGTCACACCGTCTGTTATAGAGATTTGGACTCTCAGAAAGAATTTAGTTTAGACATTACATATGCAGTCGATGGTATCATCAAAAGAAAATAACATTTATCTCGGGCATACATTAAAAATAGACTTGTGGACTCTGGATTTTGTTTGATGAACTTTGATGAACACGTAAACTAGAAACTAGGATCATCGTTCAATTTTGCACTTAAGAGATACAACTAGGGATTTCAATACCGGTATAACCGAAATCAGGATCTCGATATTCATGGTGTGTTTTCAATACCGAAATACCGGTTCTTAAAATAACCGAACAAGCGAATTTCGTATGTATAGAAACCATCGCACGCATATAGATAGTACCCGACGGACGTCCGGGACGCCGGAATCCCACCGGTCGAAAGAAGAGGCAGGCAGGATTGAGGCTTTCCGGAGGCATCCGCAGCGCGTGACCCAGCCAGTTCCAACGTCTCTCCATAACCACTGATGTGACGGGACGCGGTCTTGTACGCTCCCTTATCTCTGAATTCCTCGCAAAATCAAACCACCTCACCCCCATTATCCGACGCAAGCATCTGTTCTCGAAGCTCAGTATACGGTTTTTCTGGGTCTCCGTCAGGTGCCATGGTTCGCAACCGTAAAGAAGTACCGGCAGAATGCAAGCGTTGAACAAGTGGCATTTTGTTTTAATCGAGTAATAGTAATTATATGTGATAAGTTGAAATGTTTTTAATTTATTAAGAGAGAGTATGAAGAGCCAATATTGACGGTTTCCAGAGTTGTTGAGCCTTTGATATCTTATAGATACATTTTTTGGAGTATTAATTTTTGATTTGTTTTTGTTCGTTCGGTGTTGCAATCCAAAAATCGAATCAAATCAAATTAAAGCATGAAGACGAATTTTGCAGAGCCCAGTAGTTTATCACTGTATCGCGGATGTCAGAAATCAGCTATCGGTTACGATGAAAATACGGAGTATCAGAAATAGTTAAAGATAGTTGTTATCCTATAAAGAAATGTTTGAATGACTTTCTATTACCTCTGACCTGTATGTGTCAAGTACTTAGCATTTTTCCCTGACACCAACCCTTATAACAAGTTTTACACAGGCGCGAAGTCGTCCACGATTTGGTGACGTGTGTTCCTTATGCACCTTAGGCATAAAGAAAACACGTCACTTAATCGTGGACGACTTCGTGCCAGTGTTAAGGTTGCTAATGGTTCCACAGCCGTTTTTTTTGAGATACCTTTTTCATTTTTCTGCAAAGAATATCCGAAGAAAAAATATTTTGCAAGACTGTTATAGAGAATGTACAAAATAGTGCAAAACAATATGATGTATCATAATTTTCGAAGATCTACGAGTAGGGACTAACTCGCTCTCCATATGACAAGTTAGACAGTTTTGTCGTGTAGAGTAGGTAGTATAGTGACGATGGGTTTTTCTTTTCGACATGGCAAAGCATGTCTCATTTTTGGCATTTATATCATAATTGGATCGTCACATCTAATTGTACTTGGTATATAATATTTATTTTAATATTTTTTTATGGTATATCTTGGATAAACAATGACGAATCGACAGGGTACTTGGTAAACCTATTAGATCAAGGTTTCTTAATCTGGGGTGTGAGAAAACATTTCCGGGGGCGGGGAAAGTTTCTATTAATTAAGATATTCATAAAAAAATATATATTTAATGCATTCAAAAACAACCTAGCCAATAAAAAATGAGGTATTATTTTATACTTATAAATATCTTTTAGTAAATATAATTTTCTAAATGAGGTGCGAATTTTCAGATTCAAGAGGGTACAGATCACTAAACAGTTTAAGGACATCTGTGATGGATGTACCAGGATTGTCTTAAAAAATAATAATACATCTCATAAAATCGAAAAAAAGACACGAAAACTTTGATAAATACATCACGAATTAATTATTAATGAGCAATGATTGATATTAAAATGATAGTCATCACTTTTTCAGTGATAATAATGAAACAATTCTTATTAATAGCGCGGTGACACAAGTGTGGGAGCGTGGCCTAGAGGTTGCTCATATCGCTTCAGCAGGAAGGTCGCCGGTTCGTTTCCCTTTGGAGCTATAGTAATATTATTTTCATTTTCAAGCGATGCAAATCCGTCGCATGCTCAGCAGTACAGTACATTTAAATTTATTATGAAGCGCTGACTTGTTTTCCATATAAACATGCCAATACTGATTAGTCTCGCTAATCTTTGTATTGATATGTTGATTTCTGAAGGCCGATAATTGTTTTGTTAAAACAAATAACATTGGTAATGCGTTAAAATTTGCGTTATATGTATGTTATGTTTTTGTTTTACTTATATATCACGTGTCCTCAAACGTTTTCTGTTCGTTACCCCCCTCCGATACATTTTCAAAAAAAAAAACATAATTTATCATAGGATGAAAATCCGGGTGTTAAGCAAAATTGTGTCATTCAAAAACCAGCATTTTCTATTTGGTAACCTGGTTTGATTTATTTTTTAAAATACGTAGGTAAAAAATACTTTTGTGAACAAAATTAGGTTACCAATTAAATACTCAGTGGACATCTTTTAACGAATTATTTTTTTCTATTTTCAAGCATTGTTTTGCTATTTTTATTTAATTATCCATTTTTTTTGTGAATCTTCGAAAACCGGATTTTATAAAATATTGGTAATCAAAAACCGGGTTTTATAAAAACTAGGTTTTTGTTTAATCTCTACAGTACGATAACGAAAACACAATGATAAAGTTTTTTACGCTTCATGGCACGTGCTGCTCAGCTGATTTGACAATAATATTGTGATCGATATGGCACTATAGTCAGTATTTATTACACTTTGCGAGCCTCGCGACTAGGGCTTGTCGGTTTTCAAAAACCGGTTTTAAAACCCGTTTTTTGCTAAATTTGTGACATTCGAAAACCGGTTTTTCAACTTTGTAACCGGTTGTGCCGAATTTTCCATAAATGAGTCCATAAACAAAAGGACAGAAAATTTGTGTCTTTTATTTGATGGCTTAAAAATCATATGCCCCACATCATTACCCGGCGAAAGGGTATTTTCGATATCAGGAAATTTTGTTACAAAACGATCAGTGGACGCTTTGTGTCTTCTTAAATCATATTTTCTGAAGAGTAAGACCAAACAATTTCTTTTTTTGTGTTATTATGTATATAAATAAACAACATAAAAAAATAACTTTTTCTCGCTATTTTAATTGAGTTACTTAAACTTTTGTAAAACAATATTGACATTCGAAAACAGGTTTTTTCAAAAGTCGGTTTTTTGTATAAGCCCTACTCGCGACCCACTGTTTAAGGACCTGTGGACCAGGTCAGGGGTATGCTAAAAATGGCTCGAAAAGGATCGCGAGAGCTCCTTGTTAATTTAAGAAAAAGCATTATTATCTATCTATGTGTGATCTTGCATTACACCTATCTTCTTGATTGTTAAATTATTCTCATATAGACTTGGTATCAGTTCATGAGGGACTGAACTGGCTATGTGTTGGAAGAACCTTGGAAATGGCGAATACATAGGGGTGGGCTGCAGGGGTTCGCGCGAATCCCTTGTTAAATCAAGAAAAACTTTTTTCTTAGAACCGTGCATTATATTATAAAAAATAAATATGCATTATAATTAAAATTTTAGACCGTATTGATGTACATTAGGTGTTTCTGACATAAGTGTTATTATCGACGGTTTTTAGTTTAACGTTTAAAACATGAAAATTGAGCAAAAAGAATATTACAATATTGGAACTCTTCACTATTGCAATTTAACGTAGGCAAATGTATTTTCAGCTATTGATATTAATTATTTTGAGGTACATTTCTACATTATATAAGTAAATATGGTAACATTCGATAGTTTTACTAATTATTTCGTATAATTAATTGTACAAGAGTAATAAAAAAAATCCATGTCTTCCCGGAACACGGCGAATAGCTTTGATCACTTTTAGGGTGTTCACTGTCAATACTTGGTGGAAAGGCATTATATTAAGAAAAGACACAATATTTCTTTGTATTTTTTTTTTGTATAATTTTAGTCACACAATTTGTAATTTTTTTTTCAATGTCAATTGGTGTTTACACCATTTCATTTCAATTTGTTTTTGTATAAATAGCACTGTTAAATTATATTTATTATCAGTTGACAATGCTCGCCATGACTCCGGTCCTGACCTTTATAAATAAAGTGGAAATAAAGTACAAAGGAATATTTTGTATTTTCTTAATAGAATAGCGCTGAGATTAACCGAGCACCCTGTTAGCACCGCCCGCATTTTAATTTTTAACGCCAATGATCAACGCAGTCTGTATTGCTGATTATTATATGCAATATTCTATATTTCAAAAATCGCAATTCAAACACCAATACTCTCGAATTAGCTTTTTTATACAATGATGTTTCAGTTTTTGAAGTATTTATTCATCAAACTGAACTTAGTTCCTGACAAACAAAACCCGTTTCCATGTATAATTTATCGAGGACGGTCGGTTCATATAAAAATATAATATGTACATAAATTATTTTATTTTACGCTATGAATGAATAACAAATCGATGCTTTCAAATATATAACACATTAGTTTTTTTGATATATGATACAGTTTATGAGAATATACCGGTTTTTTGATGAAAAGAAACAAAGAGCCGTGTTAAAATTAATTTATATGCATGTTTGTATTTTAAAAATACATTTCGTTTTAGATGATTTACTGTTGGTAACATTTAATTTATTTAAATATAAGACGTGGTCTAGTGACTGACGCGCAAGGCTTCCGTGTAGCTTTCTTGAATTCAAATCTCTGCTGGTAATAACTACGAATGCTTTGATGTTTTAATAATCTGAACAGCAAACAGCGTCTGATTTTATCGTATTTTTTTTTTGTTTCTTTTAACAATTAATTATTTTACATTTTTACACGAATGCCGAGGATTAAAACCATAATTTGCCGTATTCCGTACTTGAAAAATCAACGTCGGAGACTTTTAGTCGTTCGAATCCCAGTACAGAGAGTCCAATCATCCATTATAAATTTAAAAAACGCCATCAGCCATTTTGTAATTTATAAGCTTAGAATAAAAATCAATGTTTACTTTATTGATACACATCCTTACGAAAGCTAATCTCAATATGTTTCTTAAAGGGAGGAAACAAGTTTTACAATTTTATCTATCACGGAAATAACAGAATTATCAAATTGAATGTTAATTAAATAGTAAAAAAAATAATATTCTTAGTTATCACCGAATCCATCGAAACTATTGCAATCACATCAAAAATATTAATTGAAATGGTCGGTTCCATGGCACAGTGGTCAACGTCGTTGGCCTCCATGCTTGACTTTACAGGTTTGAATCCCAGTACGAGCAGTATCAGAACAATCGTTAAACAATCGGGTGTAGCTAGAGTCATTAAACAATCAACCTTATTTTCTCTGTTTGAAAAAAAGAGAGGTTGAGCAACTGAGTAACAAGCAGTTCTCGTTGAAAAACTTCTGTTGAGATACCTCCATTTGGACGTGGTTAAAAAACATATATAAATATATATATATACGCATTCATATATATATATGAATGCGTTACTTCAGCTTGATGATTTTTACAGATTTCAATTATGACAGTACGAATAATTGAAACGGTTAGCCTCATATCTTCATGTAAATTGATAAGTCTTTGCGTTTTTTTAGTTTCGAAATTTGTTAAGGTTGAGATTTGAGAAATTATACAAAAACTTACTAGAAAAAATCCGCTTTTCGAAATCTAATATGTCATACAACTTAATTTAAACAAGTAAATAATTATACAGACCGCAGACTGAAACCACCCATGTTTTATACTAGAGCTCATAACGTCAATCGGAATTTACTATGGCATATTGTATATATAATATTTTTTCAAGATTTACGGATGTTGTGGTATGCAAATAATAATCTAAAACGATATTATTAAAATGTTTATCATCCTTTTATAAGTATGCTTAATTCATTAGATATGCTAATGTATGGGAAAATCCGCTAAGAATATTATATACGTTGTCCTATTTCGAAAATTTGCTAATGCGACAAGGATAAATACTATAAAACGTCATTGTACGTCGGAAAAAAGTCGATTTCGGGTTTGTTCCTCTACTTACGTGCGTGTGATACATTGGTAAACCTGGGATTTTTTTTATTTCCGAGAGTTTTTGTAAAAATCATTATTGAATTATGAAATTCGGTTTTTTCGGAGTTTTATCTCAAAAGCTTCTACGTTGAAATCTGATGAAATTACAAGTTCATATGGACATAATTAGTTCTAAAATATCTTCTCTCTACCTCGATAGAAGACAGCACAAAAGAGAATTTTTCAATATTATGCTTGGTCTAAAACTCTAAAATGACTTATAACAGAGAAACTTTCAGTTTGCAGAACTGTCACAATATTACAAAAACTATTCAACAAAACAATGCTGTCGATGATATGGATTGAAATACCAATCGAGTACACTCAACTCTTTTTTTACATAGTTTATTTTACACGTTTTAAAAATAACTAGGTCCACTAAAAAGAAAGAATAATGTATTTTTACACGGATCATATGTTCTAACACGATCCCCAGAAAAAAAAAAACAAACGGATAACAGATTTCCTAAGAACAAGAAATTCAACAACACAAGACAGTTATAAAAAAAACAAAAGGCTTCATTAAATTCTAACTCATTAAACGTGTCAGACATTTCTAGCGACGAGAGCGATTTATGTTCAGTCTCCATATGTCCAATAGTATGTATATCAATATAATACCAGTAGTGCAAAAATTATGTGAGGAATTCAGAGATAAGGGAGCGTACAAGACAGCGTCCTGTCACGTCAGTGGTTATGGAGAGACGTTGGAACTGGCTGGGTCACGTGCTGCGGATGCCTCCGGAAAGCCTCAATCCTGCCTGCCTTTTCTTTCGACCGGTGGGATTCCGGCGTCCCGGACGTCCGTCGGGTACTATCCATAGGATGTACTCGGCGGAACTGAGGGATGCTGGCATGTCATGGGAGGAAGCAAAGCAATTGGCAGGAGACAGGGAAACATGGAGGTGCCGCGTGGCGGCCATATGCTCCACATAGGGAGCGAACATGGCCAAAGAAGAAGTACAAAAAAAGTTTTAATAAAGCAAAAAAAATACAATACTGAAAGAGTAAATTAAAATCGCCATTAAAAAAAAAACCATAAATACCGGGATTCCGGTTTCTGTCATACCGGTATTGCAATCTCTATCGTGGAATTGAATGACGACAGGATGCGTTCATATGATTTACAATTTCAGCAAAAAATCCATAAATTAATCAAAAATACTATTTTATAGGACGAATAATGAAATATGTGCAGATGATCGTTAAATCATTTGCTGATCCACGTTAAAACTACTGCAGCTGCGTTTGATGACGTGTCACTTATCATTATTACCACATTGCTTACGTCGTTTACGAGCATTTATATTAAGACTTTGTAAATATTTTAACAATTTTCACATTTTTTTCGTAAATTTCTTCTATTGAGACTGAGAGATTATACCATGCAAATAATGTTTAGAAAATTCATAGCTTAAAACATGCATATAAAAAATGGTATATTTGCATAATATTTATCTACGTATGCTATTTATTGAATCAGTATATTATGTAAAATGTTACGGGAATTCCCAGGAAAGAATTCTTAAATTATTTTCCGATGCTTCCGACGTTCAAGGAAAAACAAACGAGGGAAAAACTCGATGACGTCACCCAGCATTCATATGCTAGAGGAGTTTTACGTTGTCAACAATAATTTTACGAAATTAATGGTTCTCTAATAATCCCCGTGATGTATTTGGTTGTTACGGTTGGTATATCATAATTGTAATAATTGTGGTTATGTTTACTTTTGTTTTAGTTGATTTGCTAAACGCCATTGATAGACGGAATTTTGTTTTATTCTTTTAAGTTTTTTATTTATGATTAGTCATTTTCACTCGCTATACGTATATGAGTGATTGTAATGAGATAAACATGCTTTATAGCTTGCTATTTGACGAGATCGACTATAACAGCTAGGGCCTCCAATCCCGGGGTTGTGACAGTAATAAACCCGGAATTTCGGAATTTAGGACAAGAAGTGCAAAATTCTCAAAACGTCTAAAATAGACACCCAGATTTTTTTTTTGAAATTCTCTCAAGAGTTAAATAAAGGACTCACATTTTTTAATTTTAGGAAATCCGTAAATTCCCAAGATTTCAAAATCGCCGAGCAACAATTCCTCAATCCCGAATCCAGAATTTCTACACGATTTTATGGTGAATGTTCAATCCCGGGATTGGAAAAATTGTTAATCCCGGAATTACAAAAAGGTCCGGAATTTGAATTTTTAATACCGGGGTTGAAAAAATGTCAATCACTAAATCCCAGGATCACAAAAAGGGCCTGGGATTGGATAACCTAGTTACGCCGTTTTGGATTTCCACAGTTGATATGAATATGACAGTGTTGACCTTCTGTGTAATTACATATATTACATTTAATGTTAATGTTTTGATTTACGGCACTATTGCACTTACGTCGCGGCGCCTATCGATTTTTTTTAAAATTATTTTCAAAGAATTTTTTTAAACAAGCACATGTCAATAAAGACACATCGTGTAATATACTTATTTGTAAAGCTGTTTTTTGTACAATTGGTTATCAAAATCATACACGATTGATGATTTAACAAATATTTGGAATTTATATTAACATTTACAGTATTTTGTATTTACACGCTGTGTCCACATGTAAGCGAGTAGTTGTAGACACTGACACAACTGAAAACAGGATAGGCAGAACGTGTGTTAACATTATCTGGATACAAAGTACAGAGTTAGCCAAGACTGTTTATCGGCCGCCTTCTTTAACGCAATAAAGATCGAGGAAAAAAAAACGAATTTACTCATATTATTGACCCAATACTGGACTGCACGGGTACTATATTTTAATTATGCACTGATCTACTTTAAAAAAGATAAAGATTTGTATCAGAAAATGTGATTTGCTCAGCAGTTTAAGTGATATTACGTATCATGTGTATCGTAGGAAGCTAAGTCCTGCAAAATTCCCTTCACCACCCGCACGTACATTTGTGTCCAACTGACGTTTCCCGTGGCGTAACTAACGTTATGCGTTGTCCAGTTTTGTGCTAGGATTGTCCCGGGAACAATCGATCAAGTCTTGGCGGCATGTGTGAAAAATTGCCCCATTAAATATTCGGAGGTATTAAGAGTGTCTACCTACTCTTTTTTTAGTTTGACGCCGCCAATTAAGTGGATGTCAGATAGTTTGCTCTAGTAGCTAAAACGTTTTGTTTGACGCCAACGCGCCAAGAATTAGATAAACGTAAATATCTAAAGAGCCGGAGAGAAGTTTTCTTTCTTGTTATAAAAGTACATCCTTAATTTTTAGTCTCTTTTAGAATATAGTAAAAAAGCCTGGTATTTAGATCCAAAGATTCTTAAGATATATTTCGGCACAATACTATCGTCAGAACTGGTATTCAAAATACATTATTGCAGAACTAAATAATTTGGTATTTTTACCTCAAGTTTTTATTCTTTCTGTTTGTATTTATTTTACGATTTATTCCATCTTTGCAAATCATGTTACTTGGTAAATAAATATTTATTTGTGTATAGAAATTTAATTACTTAACACGAAATCATAGAGCTGCGTTTCAAACGTACAATTTAATTTCACCATTGGATAGCCTACTGTAGGGGTGGTGAACTTTTTTGCGGCTGAATGCCGTGCCGCATTTATTTATCTGTAATCTGATGAGACGGCATAAAAATAAAGAAAAATAAATATATATTGGTTTGTAATACCGAACGAATATGTCTATACTGGTATAACAAAAAAAAACTAATGCAAAAAGTCATGACCAATTGGAATCGCAATTAATACTCGACGAGTGAATTAAAATTGGTTCTTCATTATATTTAATTATAAAATACCGTCATTAAAAAATATACCATATTTATAAACGGGTGATTTGCATAAATGACTGACGGTTTCTTAACCCTCCAGAGACGAGTGCTTTTTTCAATAAAAAAAATATTTGTTAAGCCATATTGAAGTCACGGATAACTTTTATTTCTAAAAAAAATTAAAAAAAAAACAAAACGCAAAGTCGTTAGTAAATAGAAACCCCGCATGACTATATGGTCATGCTCATTCATTTATTACCGTGTAATATTGTGTACTGACAGTAGTAAGGATAAAAGTGACCGTATGGGCACGCAAACATTCGGGGTTGAAATATAGCTAAACGTGAAATTTTTAAAAATATTAACAATTTGACCTCTTTTGATCAACATAATTTCAATACAAATATATTAGCAAAAGAACTGTAAATAATTTGATGTTTTGATAAAAAAAAAACTAACAGTTTCAAAAAGTCCATTAAAAAAACGGAAATTCAAAAAATCGCATGTGGTTTTTTTGGCCGTTTCTGTCCGTTTGTACCCTTCTTAACCAAATATGAGTAAATGTAACGATATTCAGGTAGAAAAGGGATCAATAGTGGGATCAATAGACAACGGTGTTTACTGTTACCATATGTCCACGCTCGTCCATGGAGGGTTAATGTTATCATTAAAAGGCTCATTATTATAAACGGCTCATCAATTAATTATATAACCTGTCAATATGGATACAATTCTTAGTCGATTTGAAATATTTCAAATCATCGTGAATTTTTTTTGACATATGCGATGGTTTCTATGCATTCAAAATTTCACTTCTGTTAGTTCGCGTAATAATCTAGCGTTAGCCAGTACAGCGATATCCCAATTACGCGGTGTATTCCAATTACGTGGTTTATTCCAACTACGCGGACGTATTTCATCGTTTTGGCTTTACATTTTTCGTGAAAAAAAACGTAACCCTAGTTTTGGTATGAGCTTCCGTATCCCAATTACGCGAATCCCAATAACGCGGTCCCGCTGCATGTCGGTCTTAACGAAACACAATTTATACCGGGATCCCGGTTTCGGTTTTACCGGCATTGCAATCCCTAGTCACATTGAATGAAAACATTTCATATTATTTACTAAGCTTACACATTACTAACATAAACGTTATGAAAGAAGAAGTATCTAGTCATTGCTATTAAAAGATGTTTTGTTATCATGAGTAAATATGGAAAGCCTTATTATGCTGTTTGCTTTGTATTTTGAAGTCAAACATTGTTTAATCATTTATGCAAAACGATAGTGTTTTTTTTTAAATTATTCACTGAAAAATATTTGCCATCTAAATTGCAACGAACACATTAAGTTTCATCATCAACGTTGAAATACCTCGTATGTCAAATAATGGCTTAATAAATATTTATGAACATTTTTTTTATTATTTCAAATTTATGGAGCTTCAAGTACCAGGACACGTTAGCGTCAAAGTTCTTCAAGTCTCCTTCATCGCTAATGTTTTTAAAAGTTGTATTCCCTTACCATCGTTACAGACGGAAGGGCGTGATCGCTACAGAGATTTATGAACATACGGTCGGTAGGCTAGGCCAGGGTTTCCCAAACTATGTTCCGCGGAGCCAGACAAGGCCTTCCGCAAAAAAAAATGGAATGGTTTTATACGTATATTTTTATTTTATATGAACTACCCATTACAAAAATGTTACTAAGTGTTCCGTTAAAATTTCCGGACATGCAAAGTGTTCCATCCCAGAATAAGTTTGGGAAACCCTGGGCTAGGCTATCATATACACTCAACATTTTTGTACACGGTTTTGAAATAATACAGTCCACTGAAGCAATGATAGAGATTGAAATACCAAACTAGTACACTCAACTATTTTTTTACACGGCAACAATAGCTTATAATGTTTTTGTACACAAATTATTTGCTATAACACGATTCCCAGAAATAAAAAACATTTCTAGAAGCATATAACAGATTTCCTTAAAACAAGAAATTCAACGGCACAAGACAGTAATAAAAAAACAAAACGCTTTATTAGATCTTAACACATAAGACGTGTCAGACATTTCTAACGATGAAAGTGAATTATGTCCAGTCTCCCATAAAAGTCCCCGTATATAATCAACTAGCGATGAATAGTATTTTTTTTTCTTAATGAAGTTACATATCGACTGTGGAAAGGAAAGAGGACGTAATCCACAGTATTTTGAAAACAGATTTTTTTCGATAGTCACAACTCACAATGTATCCAACATGATACACGTTCTATCAAAAAGATGTAAGCTGCAAATTCTGTATCTAAATTTAGCTTTTTAGTTTGAAAAAAGTTGGGGTTGTGAAAATTGAAAACATGAAAAAGTCTGTAAAAAAGGTTTTTCCTATACAATTTCTTAAATTAATATTAGATTGTGTCAATTAAACACCGGTTTAGAAGTCTCCGTTCACTTCAAGGTTGTGTTTATTTCATAATTTGCATATGGCCGAAAATCATCAAAACACGTGTTTTGTGCCTCCTGTAAAATTTGCTATGTGTGGGTTACTTGCTTTTTCCTTTCCACAGTCGATATTATTATGAATAATATTTTGTATGAATTACTTCATTATTACCTTTTTTACACGATTTTCTGTACCAATATTTTGTTATTTTTTCAAATAATACGTTTTTTTAACGTTCAGTGAACCAATCTTCATTGTTTATACAAAGTCTATCACTTTTTTACACGCTTTTTTGTGGAACGTATATACCGTTAAAAAAATAATTGAGTGTAGTTTCAACAGTTTTATTTGATTTTTATGTTTATATAATAGGTATTTCAACTAAGATTGTCTATTATAAAGATAATGTTTTTTCTAGATTTATAATTATACTAACAATATTAGTTTAATTTATGACTTACCTAACATATAAATCACATAAATGTCTTATTTATGAAACTAGTTTGTTCTCACGAATTACCTTTTATTAATTATTTAATAATGCTTAGCCAAATAAATGCGTTTTTTTAAATCTGTACAAATAATGGATAGAATTTTCTAGATAGCACAGAGCAAGAGTAAGATAAGAAAATTAAAAAAATTCTGGAATACACTGTTGGTACTAGGGCATCCAATCCCGGGATCCCGTTCAATTTTCTGATCCCGAAATCCCGAGATTGAGAAATTTTTAGCAAATTCCGAACATTGACACGAAATTTGCAAACTGTGGATTTGAAATTCCTTGGCGAACTAAAAAAAAAAAACGAGTTTTCGTGACAAATTAGGGAAAATGTATACCAAATCAGGAATTTCAAATTCTTCGGTGAGCTAATCCCAATCCCGGGATTGGATACCTTAGTTGGTACAATGATCCAAAATCTATAGTAGATCATTGAGACTGTGCGTTCCAGTAATATGCTCCGCTGATTGTACGGGCATGGTCGGAAAATTGCCCTTGTTGTGTGCTCCGTATATACTTAATATGAATAATACAGTCGAACCCCCAATTACACTACTCCGAATTACGTGCTGGCTTGAAATAAATAAATAACATTCCATTGTCGTTGCTACGATACGGTCGTATGTGCGGTGCATACAGTAAAATGTTGGCTAGCGTATGTGTATCCAACACGTGCCAGGTAGGGTATCCAATCCCGGAGCCTTTTTCCAATCCCGGGATTTCGGGATTGATAAATTTTCAATCCCGGGATCCCGGGATCCCGGGATTGAGATAAATTTACCGAGGAATTTGAAATCTCCGATTTGGTATACATTTTCCCCGTATTCTCACGAAACCTCGTTTTTTTTTTTTTTAGCTCACCGAGGAATTTGAAATCCTCAATTTGGTATACTTTTTCCCCGAATTCTCACAAAACCTCGTTTTTTTTTTTTTTTAGCTCACCGAGGAATTTGAAATCATCGATTTGGTATACTTTTTCCCCGAATTCCCACAAAACCTCGTTTTTTTTTTTTTTTTAGCTCACCGAGGAATTTCAATCGACAATTTGCCAATTTCATCTCACTTTTCGAGATTTACTCCAAATTCCTCAATCCCGAAATCCCGGGATCGCGACCATGTCAATCCCGGAATTTCGGGATCAGAAAATTGAACGGGATCTCGGGATTACGGGATCCCGGATCCCGGGATTGGATGCCCTAGTGCCAGGCTATTAATTCGGGGTAGTGTTATTGGGGGTTCCACTATATTTTTTATGGATTCACATCCATTTTTTTTTTATTCATATTTGCAATACCGGTTTTTAATTTGAAATAGCGGTATTGATTGATTGATCAGTAGTCCACCAGTAGTCGAATTTACGTAAAATATAATGTGGGATGTTGTGTAAAATGCAGCGATGATTGGAGTAGGAAGGCGGGAGAGCAAAGTTGAGAGGCGGCTGTGTTCAGTTCACCCCAGACTAGCGCCAGAAAAAAAAACGTAAACCCACATGCATTTTGGCCGCTCCTTTTACTCTCAGTGCACACATGCATCTCAAATATTATGCGAGATGACTTTTTCGCAATACTGAAGAATCAAACATACTCTGTACTTACTGTCTTACAAATATTTTTTGTTTTTCCAAGCCATTTTGAAATACCGGAAGTTTTCTCATCAAAATAGTTGAATAATTACTGTAAAATTCATAATAATTTTGAAACTCTTAGGTTTTAAACACAAACAAGTACTTGTTTCCTTTTAAGAGTGTTTCAAAGACAAGATATTTTAAGTTGTTAGGCAAGCATATATACATATGTAATCAAACGAACAATAATATTGTATTGAGATTTTAACCAGGGTTGTCACATTTTAAATATATAAAATACCGCTATCTCAGAGTACACTGTTTATAACATTACATTTGTATGTGAGTACACAATTACTAAATTGCATTGTAATAAAATCTAAAACAGCATGTTTTTTTTTATGTTCATTTGTAACAAATAAGATGAACGGATGATATTTCAAATCACACTTTCTCCAAATGGCAATTTCTATCACATAAAATTCGATGTATCAATTTTGTTTCAACTTGTACTGAAATGGACTTATTTGTTATCATAAAAATATCATAGAACGGCACCCTTTAATTACCACTAACGAAAATTTTTGGCCAGTAATAATAACATAACTTATTACAAAAAAACACAAGCAACAATATGTATTAATTACATCATAGAATCAATTACATTTGGATATTTTTTGTACAGTATTAGGACGGCATTGTATGTATTGCTACATTGTGAGTTGTGACATTCTCTAGGCTTAAAGATCAAGAATTTACTTTGAGTATCTTAAAAATTTATTTGATGTATATTTAACTTACTAAATATGTATAATGTGTATGGGAGGCATATATGACATCGAATATGTAAGATTTTTAAGATTTCATATAAACAGACAGTTAAAAGCAAATTTATTAATATTCCTTTGTACTACTTTCATTTTTATTTAGCAAGATCAGGACTGGTTTTACTCATGACGAACATTATCAACTGATTTACAGTGTCATTTATACAAAACAAAATGAAATAAAAAAAGTGCATTAAACAATAGGTATTAAAAAGATTTTACAGTACAAATTATGAATAAGTGACACTAATTTGACTCAAATCAAAAAGTTTAATAACTCTAGCGTGCAATTTTAAATATACTGCCTTTCCACCAAGTATTGACTTAGAACACCCTAAAATTGATTAATAATATCAAGATGACTTTTCAATGTTCGAATATCGTTTTAACCGAGAAATTCGACCGATATTTCGGATTGTTATTTCTATTCTTATACGATGTTCATCCCTATTTTTACTTGGTAATTTACACGGCATTAGAATTTTTTTCAATAGCAAGACTTTCAAAAAAGTAACTTAACCCTTACCGAGATACCCGGCCGTTGCCCGGGTTTGTAACTTTTGTTTCGGAACGGATGCCAACCCTATTCTCACTTGATGTGTGTTTGCGTAGGTATTGGCCAAACAAGCTCAGCGTAAATAAATAAATACGTAAATATGATGTTTGATGAAAACATACTTTCTCCGCGACATGTCTCTTTGGCATAATTAGTATTGCGTATTCCACTTGATAATCCGTCCGTAGGCTCGTCAACTCAATATCAATCCGTTGCCAGAATATGATTGCCAACATACAGGAAGACTTCAAAGTATAATTACCGTGTCACTACTAAACATTTTAATGTAAACAAAATCGTGTAATACTACAATAAGAAAATAGGTTGGTACCGCCGACTCACATAATATCTACATTGATTTTTGTTGATGGATTGGGATCCGCGATCGAATAAATATATATTATATACATCCATTAGTGCAGAGATGGACAAACTTTTTCTTCCAGTGAGCCGCATAAAAACAAATTATCAAGTGCTAGGGCCGCAAGGAAAAAATAAAATGATGCTGATAAATGTTGATGCAATCTTTGTCCTTGTTAATTTTAAGATCATTTTTTAAAATTTGATTTAATGTTTATATCAGGGTAGGGGAACCTTTTTATTTCAAAAGGTCACATTCATTTATCTAATTCAACGTAAGGCCGCAGTAAAGAAAATGTTGACTCCCCCTCCCCTTTTTTCGACTGTCGACTGACAGTCTGACTTTTTTTGACATATACTGGGCTGATTACGCACTTTTTACAAACGCTTGCGTATATTTTTCTTGATCAAAGTGAAGTCAAAAGGCCGTATCAGAGTAGCCAAAAAGCCGCACTGGTCTATATTATTAGCCGTACAATTGAATCCAAACTTTCATCAGTAAGCCTACTTTTATGAACCGATTTATTTTCCTTCAATAACGAAAAAGCCTGCTCACATTATGATAAATTCAATGATTTACGTGAAAAAATGTGTATTTTACTTTTGAGAAAAAACATTCGAGGGCCGCAAAAAAATCAAAACGGGATGCGGATTGTGCATCACTGCATTAGTGGATACTAACCCATGATCGTGTACGCTTAAAGCTTTTTGACTGTTTTTGACAAATGAAACGTCTATTCGATTTATAATATTTAAAAACCGGGGCATTAAGCTGTTTCATATTAAAAAAATCAGACATAAAAAAACTTTTTGATTCGTTGCCCACTTATGTTATTCTCTCTCGAGTTGTTACAAAGATCCCTAGGTAGATACGAATCGATCGTTTACTATAAACATATTGTAATGGAAATAATTGATATTTTTTATTAGCAATTAAAAGAGTGAAGAGCCAGTAATTAAGGGTTCAAGGCGTTTGCTTCTTTGCATAAGGTGCGAGGTTTCAATGTCGATAACAACAAGGCTGTCGACAAACGAAAAGATTATCAATTATTCAATGCAAACATTACGAACATCAATATTACTTCGTCGTGTACATTTTTTTCCGAAACATCCTAAATATCGTTAACCTCGATGAGCTTTATGCAATCAGATTTAATCGTAGAATCCTTTTGAATCTGGAAAAATAAATTGGAAGGAGGCAAAAAATTTTCCCTGGCCAGGAAACTTTGATTTGAGTTAAAATATATTTTACACGCCGCAACCCTTACGAACTTCTGTCACAGAAATTTCTTTAGGAAACACTGGCATATAGTGTAAAGGTGTGGTTCTTAAAATACTGAAAATGAGAAATATGCCAATCCGAACCTGCTTATTTTGTAATATTATTAAAACAATCACTCCAAAACACTCAAAAACAAAAATCGTCCATGACATGATATTGATAATAGATTTCATTGTTTAAGTTAAATTCTTTTATGCTCCCAATGTGGAGCATATGGCCTCCTATTAGAGTTATCTCAACATACTTTTTTTATGAGAACTGGTGTTACTCAGTTGCTCAACCTCTCTTTTTTCGAATATAGTATAGTTTTTTAGATTAGATCTATAAATATGTTTTTAAATTGCGTTTTGACTAATTAACATTGTGAATTAAAAATATTTAGTTTATGGGGGAGGGAGAGGATGTCGACGTGCTCTTTACAGCGGCCTTATGTTGAATCAGATAAATGAACGTGGCCTTCAGAAATGAAAAGGTTCCCCGCCCCTGGTATGCGACGTCAAATGTGTTGAAATCTAATGAAGCCTTTGGTTTGTTATTACTGCCGTGAGGAAATCCGTTATCCGCATCCAACACAAATAATTCGTGTAAAAATATACTATTCGTTATTTTGAGTGGGCCGTGTTATTTTAAAATCGTGTAACAAAAAAGTTAAGTGTATTATGAAACATTGTTCTTTCGTTTCTCATTCCGCCCAAACTATGTTTTGTAAATCATCTCCTTGATGGTTTGCCAATGATTGTATCCGTAAAAATTATACACAATTCAATCCATGTTCACTTTTACAATAAATATTGTAAAACTCAATATTGCCAGCTCGTTTCTGTCTTGTAGGATTACACGTTTCGTTCCACGAGATTAACTTTGCATTATAACATATTCTACGCAGAAATAGCAGTTAAATATTTTATTTATATTCTTGTATTTGTTCATCTTGAGTAGAAATGACGAGTCGTAAATATCTGTCGAATAACGTGCGATTAGATTACGGTTTGCGCAATCTTAGTGCGTTTCCTATTGATTTTGTATGATGTTTTACGCTCTTCAATATCAATAAACTTTCTTTAAACAACCCAATTTCAAAATCGTCATTATTTTTAAAGGTTCTCCTTCAAACATCGCTTGTGTATTATCATTCAATTAAATATTACAACTAAAAAACGATGTCATTAATACATCGCACGAGAATTGTTTAATCTCTTTATTAGTCATTGTTCAATGATTTCTTGTCATTTTGGGGTAAAAAATACTTATCCAGAGGTAATGGATTCGTATAAAAAATATTACGCCCTGAAAACAATTGTACATTTACTATGAAACAAAATACATGTATATGTCTGTCTGTCACACAAACTCTTCCTAAACGGTGAAAAGTAACGACGTGACATTTTTTTCCGGCTTACATTTCTAGGTCAAACCTTGGTTGACTGCTCTCAACGTTCAACTTAATTTTAATTGAGTACTTTTCAACATTAATTGTCAACAAACTAATACCAATATAACGTCGGCATCTTAATGTTGGCACCATAATAACGCTGACGAAAATATGCATATATCTGATTTCATCGTTTGTAAGTTTGATATAACGACGGTGAAGTCGGGCAGTACACTCCTATGGTATTTAACACAATCTTCCTATTTATCGAGGTGTAGTTTAAGTGCTGCTTAATTCCAGTAAAGTGTTACATCTTTGTGATTTGGCAGTGAGCGTAGTTTGTACAAATAAACAATAAACAATGAAATTTAATCTACCTTGGGGAAGACGGGTAATAAAGCTGGTTTTATATTTGTAAGATATTACACGTTTACTACTCGAGTACAGGATAAACTTTCCATTTTTCTTTAACCCTTTGCCCGCGTCACCAAATTTAGCGAGCATGCCCTGTACGCGGCTGCTTTTTTGCGGATTTTGTTATCGCGTTTTCGACTATAAATATAGGTTTTAATATTTTTTCAACTAATCAAATATGTTAATTGCCACCCAAAGTAACTTTTTCAATAATAAAATACAATATATATCTTGTATTTTCGGTTTGATTCAACAATAATCATTCTTCATATAATTGCGGCGTGACGTCGCCATATTGCAAAATACCGCCACGCGCGACCGAGAACACTGCGCCACCACCATACCATGCTTATAATATTAAATTCTCGGAACAATTTCAATTTCACCCGCACTCGATCGCTTATTTACATTATCCAAAATCTTACATTGGTAGTGTATGTTCACGGCGTGTTCCAGAAATAAATTATTTTAGTCTATATTGAATATTTTTTGACTAATGCCATCTATTGAATTTAGTAATATTTTCAACCAAGTTATATAATTTTAACACAATATATAGCTCTTATATAGGGTTTGAAATTTCCATGACATCTATGCGTGTCACGCGCGCTGAGGGCATGTTCGCTAGGACATGCATAGCGGTCATACTCGGTGAAAAGGTTAAAGTATGCACGTATAAATGTATACATCCTTTTTTGGTATCTGATTACGATTGGTTAAATTTTGAGATAAAAAAAGTACCTACAGCAAAGTCCTTCAAAAGATAAAACTTCTTAACACTTAAAATATTTATTTAATCGTCCATTATGCCACGTTGACAGTGGACGGACATGTCTTGAAAAAACAAAAAAACCAATGTTAATGGTTAATATAACTTTCAAGTCGATTTGAAAATTACTGAAAAACTTTGTACGCGAAATTAATGTCGTACCATTGTGAATTTTACGATAAATAAAACACGTACCCTTTATTGTTAGCCTTGGCGTTTGAATATTACAAAAAATACAGACATTTTTACCACTTTTCCGGTATTTTTGACTGCAATTGGTCACACCGCACTTTCGCTATACGCCTTACGAAGGTCTCTAAATATTATGTCATTACGATCGACAACATTTCGGCGCAAGAAACAAAAGAAGCAACAGATTAGCTTATTAGTAGTTCTGCAAACCATTATTAAGAAAACTATAAAAATTTCAAAGAATTTCTTTATGTTTTTTTATCTACATCAAAAGTACCAACATCATTTTATCTGGCATATCGACTTTGGAAAGTAAAGAGAACGTAACCCACAGATTTTTCAAGACAGTTTTTTCGATAATCACAATGTATTCAACAACTTGATACACGCTCAATTGAAAAGATGTAAGCTGAAAATGCCAAATTTGTACCTAAATTTACCTTTCAAGTTTAAAAAAAGAAAGGCATGTGAAAATTGCGATTAGGAAAAAGGACCTAAACAATGTTTTTCTTGAACAATTTATTAAGTTAATATTAGTAAGTCAATAAAAAACCAGTTTATCAGTCACCGTGCACTTTCAGGATTGTGTTTATTTCATAATTTGATTTTAGCCTAAAATCATCAAAAAACGTTTTTTGTGTCTTCTGTAAAATTTTATATTTGTGGGTTACGTCCTTTTTCCTTTCCACAGTCGATACCAAAGTAAACCTTTCATTTAAAGTCAGGTCAATCACAAAACTGGGCTTACGAGATGTACATGTATTGGTGCACAAACTCCTGGACTGACCACATTATCAATGAAGGAGCTTGGAACCGTAAAATATGTGATTATTTCCGAATTCAGAAAATCTCGCAATCATACCTTGTGCCAATGTTTCTTTTTTTACGCTATTATTTCTCTCATACAATGAGTCAGATGATAGCGAAAAAAACCTATCATTTAGACCAGTGGCCGCCAAACTTGTTTCCTTTACGGCACACTGATGAATGGAACTAGTACCGCGGCACACCAAGATGCCGCAGATTATCTCCGAAATTCCTTTTTTTTTTTAGCTCACCAAGGAATTTGAAATCCTCGATTTGGTATACTTTTTCCGCAGATTATCTCCAAAACTCCTTTTTTTTTTTAGCCCACCGAGGAATTTGAAATCCTCGATTTGCATTATTTAAAATTGACATTTTTAAGGCTTCTTCCACCGCGGCACACAGTTTGGCAGACACTGATTTAGACACAAACTATACATAAATCTAAAGTTTCATCACACATGGGAATCTTTTTTCTGACAAATTATCCTTACATTAACCGTGATGGAAAATTTCAAAAAATTTTGAAACTGTACTATGGGTTACGCAGAACGGATTTTATTAAAAAAACAAATGAATGACTGTTATGTAATTATAATTAAATCAAATCAAGAATATAAGAAAAACGATTCATAGTAAAATTAAAATTCAACATGTTCGTTCAAAAACTCGCAAACGAATGTATTTCGCCATCTACAGTGAAAGCAGTGAGTGACTCGAATATGAATGCTAATATAATTGTATCGGTTTTTCATTTACATTATTATATAAAATAAAGAAATTAATGGTTTATAAGCAAACAAAAGACGAATGTATCAAATTAATATATATATTTAAGTAATGTATTTTTTACGTGTCAATTTATGCAACGCAAATATTGCGTAAAAAAATTCGACGTAGTTTCATTCTATTATCGAAAAGTTTGTATAATAAAAAAAATAATATCAATCCTTGATGACCAAAAAATAGCAATCAATCAATGTCTCTAAAACTATTAAGACGCTAATGTGACTTATTACGTAAATTTAACTAATTTGCTTTGAATAATCCCATATTTGTTATCGTTCCAATAAATATTTCAATCAATTTATTGAATATACATACTATATTTTGCAATATAAACTAGGATGCTTAGTATATGAGATGATTTATTGTGAATCTCTTCTAAGACAGTATATATATACACTTGGGCCTCGTATAACACGATCATATGGTTCCACAAAAACGTCGTGTAATACAAATCCGTGTTATACAAAAAAATATCGAATATGTTAAAATATGCTTAATTTATTTATTAAACAATCGATAAAATATACATTTACGTATTTCGTGATAAGGGGCCAAAATATTTTGTAAGTCTTGTTGTACAAAAATATTCCACAGTTCATCAACCCCGTTATACGAGGCCCAAGTGTATAGCTAAGTAAATATAAGTCTTAACATAGTTCTGTAAATATCAACCATATCTATTAATATATAAAAATGAATGTTTGTTTGTTCATACTTTATGTGTTGCCACACCGCTCATCCGATTGCAATACAACTTTGACAAACTTTTTGCTTGCACTTCTGGGAAGTAAACTTACAGTAGGTCTTATATATAAAAATCAATGTTTGTATGTCTGCCATGCAGTTCATTTGACAACGTATGCTTGCACTTGCGCGAAGGTTAAAGTACAGTTAACTTACAATAGGTGGCGCGTGTGTCGTACCATCGACAATCGGCAGCAAACGTCAAACGGAACGAAAAAGAAAACATGCACTTCAATCAACACAATTAAAATGCTTGCCGGAAACCGGCTAGTATAAAATAATATTTGTATAATTAAAATGCTTTGATATTTTTTCACCTTATTACAATGGAATTCTACCAAGTGAATGCCAATTCAATCAATAAAAATATTATTAAAATAATGAAAAAAATCCTTATATGCAATAAGCGTGACAACCCTAGCCATGCAACATGTTTACTTTTTGTGTAACTTGTGTCTAAATGACTGTTTGTTTACCTTGTATGTTCGTAAGGAGTGCACGCAAGGTCTGTAGGTCGCTTAGAATTAGACAGACAATCATTATAATAATCGCTATAAGTATATTTATTATATCTTTTTAATACTTTCCTATCATACAATTTTATATACTGATTAACCTTGAAAGAATGACGTCATACGAATTTAATTTCATATCGAGCAAGAAGATTGTTGCTTCTTTTTACCATTAACATATTGCAAAATTTACCGAAAATGTTTAACCAATAGTAGAAATTCTGATGCTCCACTCAAAGTATATATACTGAACATGGCCATTTATTCCCCCTCCCGCCAAACCGGGCACCTAAAAAAAATGGTACTTTTAGGCGCCTCACACTTTCATACTATTTTTTTTTTACCATGTCCGCTCCCAATATGGAGCATATGTACTCCTAATGGAGTTTATCTCAACAGAAGTGTTTCTACGAGAACTTCTTGTTACTCAGTTGCTCAACCACTCTTTTTCTAAAGAGAGTAGGAATAGAAGGAAAGCACTAGTGGTAAGCTAATCGCTCTCGATACGCCCCGTTCATTGGATAGGATGGGTGGGAGGGGGGAATTAAAGACATCACATACATCCATGTCTTTAAACAGAAATTCATAAATCGATTGAAAAATCAATTTATAAAATTGCCCATACAGGGATTTGAACCCGCCTGTGTGGTCGAGTGGTCAACGTCGTTGGCTACCGCTACGGAGGTCACGGGTTCAATTCATACTATACAATTGACTAAACCAGGGTGGGGAACCTTTTCATTTTTCTAAAGGCCACATTCATTTATCTGATTCAACATAAGGTCGCAGTAAAGAAAACGTTGATACCCCTTCCCGCTCTTTTTTCGACTGTCGAACAAATAATGGGTTGATTACGCTCTTTTTCCAAACGCTTGCATATATGAGTTAATATTTTGATCAAGTCAAAAGGCCGCATCAGAGTATCCAAAAGGTCGCAGGTTCCCCTCCACTGGACTGAACCATAGTTTTTCAACCTGTTTTCGTGCCCCCCATACCTGTCGTTGAATGATCCAAATTCGTAATCCCAAATAATTTTCAACTCGACACTTTATTTGATTTTTAAAAAAAGTTGTGAATTGACAAATATTGAAAAATGTGAGACCTTTTTTTAGCTCATGTACCTATGATGAATGACTTGTCCGAATAGAAAATGCTTATTTTCTTTTCATTGTATTTAGAGTGCCTATGGCACCCCAAAATTGTGCTGATGCTCCCCGTAAATAATATTTTCTCTGACCATCTTGGTTGTTGTAGACCGAAGGGGGGCACAGTTCTGACTAGACAGTAATGTTTTTTCATGTCATATATGTATTGTCACACGCCCCGCTTTCATCTTCTAGTCTAGATTTTGCCCATTTTTTTCTTTTTTCGAAAACGAGACATTTTAGCGTTCCAAAGCTGTGTTCGGGGACACCGGTACACGCTGCCTGAAAACGGGACGTCTGGTCATATTATATATACCAGCCGTCGGCAACTGGTGGTCCGCGAGGAAATTTTGGTGGTCCGCAGAGAAATCTGACATTATTTTAATTTTTTAATCCTATCACCAGAAAAAACAAATCAACTGAATCTCGTAACACATACATAATATATCTTGATGCATTGCATTACAAAAGTCCATTTGGTGGTCCGCCGGATCAAAATTTTGACATTTTAATCCATGTAGTGGTCCGTGAGTCCAAAAAGGATGCCGACCGCTGATATATATACTATATACGGAACGGACAAAAAAATACAGTGTTGCCATAATACATTTACGTTGGTGATTATTCCAATGAATTATTCCGCACCAATTTAAAAATGCATCATTAACACGTAGTGAAAGTTGTAAAAAAAATGTGCTGTGAATATTGCTTGAATCGTTTTCGGAAATAATATCGTCCTGGTGATGCACAAAAAGTGAAAAAATAATCTAAAGTAAATCTAAAATTTAATTATGAGTGTTATGACTCGGCTATATAGGACAATTGATAAAAAAATACAAATTACTTTTTAAGATCAATAAATACCTGATGCATTAGAATGTAATACACGTATTTGTTCGAATTAAACTTTTTTAATATAAATAAGGGCGATTTAGGGTAATTTTAACTGATGAATAAATTGAGGGTGTATTCAAGAAAATGGTACGCAGAGAATGAGGGCAAAATTGTTCCATGACTTATGCGTATATGACATTTGCACAAAATACGGACGTATAAAGTGAAAAATGTGCGTCGTGATAATTTCACACGAAATAACACATAAATAACTTTCAAATTATTAGTAAGATCTCTTTCAAACCGTTTCACCCCAATATCAAAAAACAACATCAGGTGAAAGGGCTTAAAATTAACACGGTTTTCTATCTAAAGGACACAAGTCATCCATCACTTTATTTATTGTATTTTTATATATGTAGTATCCTATTTCAAATACTAGCATAAATATTTGTCGAATATTTCATGCACATGTGTATATGTGTGCAACTGTCACAGTGCGCTATCGTCACTGTTTGCATGTCTATTCATGTGCGCGTTTATCTGGTCAACGGAAAAAATAACATATCGATTCTCTATGTTTTTTTTTATTCGTGTGTGCTCCAAATACGTCTCTAATGGAGATATCTCAACAGAAGTTTTTCTACGAAAACTGTTTGTTACTCAGTAGCTCAACCTCTTTTATTCAAAGAGAGTAGTGGAGATGGAAGAATAAGGCTAAGACAGGACTAGTAGTTAACTTATCGCTCTCACTATACCGAGTTATTAAAGGATCGAAAAGGGTGGGAGGGAGTTCTTAGACATATAAATCTATAATGGGACTAGTGGTTAAACTAATCGCTCTTGCTACACTCAGTTATCAAAGGATCGAAAAGGGTGGGAGGATTTTTCTAAGACATCACAAACACCCATGCCTTTGAACAGAAATCGTTGAACCGATCGATAAAATGTTGTTCGTACTGGGACTCGAACCCGTGATGCCCGCAACGCTAACCACTGCGCCATAGGACCCAACACAGTGTATTCCTTCATTAAATATTTAAAAAAAAGTTTGAAATAGTTCCAAAAATAATCTTTCGATGAATGTCGGCTTTACTCTATAAGGATAAATATTTTCTTTGTGGTTATTCAATTTGACCTTATGGTCAGTGATGTAACGCCTGGACCAGATTGCACCTCGACTCCTACATGCGAAATCCGAGTGTTTTTCGATCCGTTTTAATTGCTACATAAATTGTATGATTTGACCTATTAGTCCATTTGTGTCTAATGCAACAGTTCACTCAATTTCATCATATAATTAAAATTATTAAGATGTTATGTGTATGTTATCATTTTTTTTAAATTCATTAATTGAGTAGAATTGTAGAATGAAACCACATTCCTCACACAACTTGTTTGTTTTAACCACGTCTGCTCTCATTTTTACTTCTTTAGAAGTACATATTTAACGAGTAGTAATTCTGAGTCGCCTGCTGTAGCCCAGTTGGTTAGAGCTTGCTCTGCCGATCACGCAGGTCTGGATTCGACTCCCAGTCAGATCACAGCGAATTTGAGAATTATTCAATTCAAAGTTGTGATCGAAGACTGGGTGTTTGTGATGTAAATTCACATTATTTTGGTCGGTCATTGATTTCTTCTCTATTTTTTTTTGTTTTTTTTTTTTATATCTGTCTGAAGTTAAGAAAACCGCATGTTTTAACAATTAAATCAATAAAAAACGATTTTTAATATATATATATATATATATATATATATGTACTTGAAAATTAATCTTAATTAATTGATCTCGGTTTTCATTTTTTATTCAATACCGAAATCCCGTTTGAAAGTGTAAAAATTCCGGTTTTCGAAATTGGCTAAAATTGAATATTGAATATATAAAACAGAAAAAGGTTGTTTATATTTTGATAAAATATTTTTTAAATCTGCTTAGAATTAAATTAGCAGGTTTTAGAATTGAAAAGTCTTTAATGATGTCTCATTATTTTAACCCTCCAAGGACGAGCGTGACCATATGGTCACAGTAAACACCGTTGTCTATTGATCCCACTATTCATCCTTTTTCTACCTGAATATCGTTGCTTTCACTCATATTTGGTTAAGATGGGTACTTTCTTCAGTTAGTCATCAGCCGCGGGGACAGAAACGGCCATCAAAACCACATGCGATTTTTTTAATTTCCGTTTTTTTTAATAGACTTTTTGAAACTGTTGAAACTATTTACAGTTCTTTTGCTAATATATTTGTATTGAAATTATGTTGATCTAAAGGAGTCAAATTGTAAATATTTAAAAAAAAATCACGTTTAGCTATATTTCAACCCCGAATGTTTGCGTGCCCATACGGTCACTTTTGTCCTTACTACTGTCCGTACACAATAATACACGGTAATAAAAGGATGAGCATGACCATATACTCATGCGGGGTTTCTATACAACGATTTTGCGTTTTTTTTTTTAAATTTTTGTTAGGAATAAAAGTTATCTGTGATTTTAATATGGCCTAAAAAATATGTTTTTTGTCGAAAAAAGCTCTCGTCTCTGGAGGGTTAAGAATCCGTTTTTTTTTGATAATCGGCATATCATATATTTTGTGAATTATCGTATATTTTTTTAGATAATATTTTATATAAAATATCGAAAATCCTATTTTGATTTATTCACGCTCTATTGCGATATCCCAATCGTTATTTTTGTGTAGACGTTGTGTGTTTGTAATACCTTTATTTAAAATCAATATCCATGTATATATTTTTTCGGTATTGCCATCCCTAAGGTTGGTCCATAAGTCCATATGGGAGCGAAGAAGCTTGTGGAAAAATCACGGCCACATTATTATGTTAGCCAATTAAACCTGACATAGAAAGTTGCGTACAGATACATATTTTACAATGAAATTGTACATCTGCATGGTGTCTTGAATTTCCCGTTTTCCATTTTCACCGCTCACACCAACAAGCGCAGCAATTGTCTCGCCAATTTACAATGAGATATCGCAACATAAAAAAGTGTGTATTTTAACGTTTCGCTTCCTATATGCATGCCTAACATGTCTTGCCGTGTGGTTAATTAATTAACCGGAGTGCTTAACAAACGGGGCTGCCATTGAGTGACACGAAACGTTCACTACATCATAATCGCCCGATTGGAGTGTAGCCTGGTTGTGATTGATGCAGGCTGTTATCGACAACCTTTTACATACAAAACTCATTGAAACAGTGACCGCCCGCACAAGAGATTTGCACGAAAGACGATTGTACCCTCATGGAAGCTTTTCGTTTACCTTGAGGGTTCAATTTTCTGCAAACTTAGGCAATTGCTTTTTAAGACACTTTCCAGTCAAGGGAAAATACTGTATATACGCTTAACGTTTCTAACACCACTTAATAATGCCGTGTATATTTAAACATACAATATAGTAAGTGTCCATGGCAAAGTGATCTTCATTGTTAGTTGCCATGCCGGACCTCACAAAATATTTGAGATTTTTTTTAAATAAATAAATATAAAAAAAGCTAAAACGAAAGATATTTTTTTAATTTAGTGCATGAGAAGTGTTATACGTAGTGATCTATTTTTTCGGCTGAACGATTATGATTCATATTAAGGTTTATAATCACTGTTGATAGTTTCCGCACTAACCTGTGTAATTATAAACTTCATAATGATTTTTTTTTATACTCACAATGGCTCTCAAATGTATATGTCTAAATATCGATTTAATATTAACATTTTAGTTTGCCGGTCAATTTTTCAAATCGCGCAATTGGATTTTAATATAGTCTCAATATACGTAAGGCGAGAAATTTACTTCCCTTTGACATATGGTGTATATTTGTAGAAGTAAAATACTAAGTTATTTTTTCACCTTATTAAATACTTTTTTTTTAACAATGTCCGCTCCCAATGTGGAGCATATGGACTCCTAATGAAGTTTATCTCAACAGATGTGTTTCTACGAGAACTGCTTGTTACTCAGTTGCTCAACCTCTCTTTTTATAAAGAGAGTAGGAATAGAATGATAGGGCTAGGACAGGACTAGTGATTAGCTAATCGCTCTCGATACGCCCCGTTCATAGGATAGGATGGGTGGGAAGGGGGAATTCAAGACATCACATACATCCATGCCTTCGAACAGAAATTCATAAATCAATTGAAAAATCAATTTATAAAAACTGTTCGTACCGGGATTCGAACCCGGGACTTCTAATCTTGCCGCCTGTGTGGTCGAGTGGTCAACGTCATTGGCTTCAGTTATTGAATACTTAGCTCACTTAAATCACATTGCTTACAATATGTATATTATCTAAGCTAAGGTTTACGAATATCAGTCCATTCAAGGTTATTTAAAGATATGTGCATTATAATATTGCAAATGTAAGAATGCTCGTGTTTCATTTATAAATGATTCTATACTCATAAGTCCCCCTATCATATAGATAGATGCATGCCCCCACAGATTGACAACCACGTCGATTGAGATGAAATACTTTTTTTTTATTACAGACATAATGGAGCAGGCAATTAAAAGACTCGGAGATTTTACTCTTTATGTCGAATTCGTGAAAATTCGTTTTGGTGATAAAAAATATATGTCATTCGCAATGGGTTTATAATCCTTTGCGTTGGTTATGAGAAATACTTCGTGATGACTCCATTTTGCTCTGATGCGTACTCTGTTTCCGTATTACAAATTTTCATTGTTTTCATTTATCCGCTCAATTAAAAATATTTTCGAAATATGACTCCGTAAGTAACGATGTCGAAATATTAACATTTTTTTTTTCTAAACTCGATCACAATGTTTTCGTTTCTGGATCACTCTGTACTAGGGTATCCGATCCCGGAGCCTTTTTGTGATCCCGGGATCTCGTGATTGGGCACTCAACGTGAAATCGTGTATAATTTCTCTTCCAATTCCAAAATCCTACAAATTTTCGGAATTTGCCGAAAATTTCTCAATCCCGAAATCCCGGGATCGCAACCATACCATTCCCAGAATTTCGTGATCGGAAAATTAGACGGGATCCCGGGATTGGAAACCCTACTCTGTACCCACTCTTGAATGTTTTATTTTTAGTTTGTCACTCGTTTGGGGTGATTACCTTGCATCGGTTTCCATTAAACCATTTTTTTCATATTGAACCCAGATAATTGAGATTACATTTTGTTAAAATAACATAAAGCATTTAAAATGACATAGACTGGACGGTTTTAAAAGGATTTGTTCGATAATTAGTAGAATCAATGTTCTATGTTTATAACAATTTATTTTAATACTATTGAAATGATGCTATTATTATTGATTATAGACAGATGTAAAACGAAGATGGTGAATGTATTTTTCAACGTTTACATGAATCTTGTCATATAAATAATGCTTAATCGCATTTTAACGGCTCGATTTTGTCAGTCAAAGTGATTAATGTAATCTTACTAACACTATATATTTTCCAATAACAGCGCGTGCATAGCTAAACCTTAAATGCTGTACTTAACACGTTGAGTCCCAGAACCTTGATTTCATGATCATTAATATTCTAGCCTTTTAAATAGAACCATCATTGTGGTATTTAGCTGAAAATACTGATAACAGCCATTACAGCAGATACTCAAATCCTTCTAAAACAGTTATTCAATAATTATTTTCTTTTAAAAAAATGTTAATGATTTTACCAACCGAAATTGAGGGTAATATAAAATTAAAAATAATATATATTATTAAAAATAAAATAAATAATATTATTTTAAATTTTATATTAAAATGAACTTCCACAAAGTTACCGCCAAAACTATCGAAATTGAGGGTATACCTTTATATCGTATATCATAACGCATTTGATTTTCCTTTTTAAAAGGGACATTACAGTGCTGTTACCGAGTTCATTTCAAATTGTAAATTTTGATAATCCAAAAAACAGGACGTCATGAAACATTTATGATATTTTTTTATAAATATTATTAAAAGCAGTATCAAAAAAATAAATAAGCCGTGAAGAACATGCAAGGAATAATACTCGGTACATATTGACTGTGGAAAAGAAGAAGGACGTAACCCACAGTTTTTTCAAAACAGCATTTTTCGATAATCATAATTTATACAACTTTCTACACGTTTTATCAAAAGGATGTAAGATGAAAATGCTGAATTAGTATCTAAATTTAGCTTTTAGGTTTCAAAAAACAAAGGGCTTTTTTTAAATATATTAAACTTACATATATCGAATAAAGTCAGTTAAAAACCAAATTACCAGTCACCATGCACTTCAAGGTTGTGTATATTTAATAATTTGTCTTTGGCCCAAAATCATCAAAAAACATTCTTTTTTGTCTATGTGTGGCCTTTTTCATTTCAACAGTCGATATGCAAACATTGTAATATGACTATCCATAACAGGAAATACTGGAAATAATATTATATAATACAGAATTGAATAATTATAATTTTTCAAATATTCACTTGAGGTTTCATTTGATTTGACTGAATGATTTCGCAGTTTTCGCACTTTTAGAAAGCCCTTAAGAAAAAAATTCGAGCATACGGGATAATTTCAATTGATTTGATTCGGGGTTGAAAGAGTTAATTATTGACTATCAAAATAGAAGGTGTTGTTTTGGTAGACTTCTGACAGCTAAAACTTAAATTTATTTTATTTTTAGGATGACTAAACTTAATTAAAGGATCCTGTGATTTTAATGCCGCAATCTGACCTTCAATGGCGAAATGGATTGTTATTTTTCATCTCAATTTGAATGTCAGAACAAATGCCAATCAGCTAAATAATGATTGGCCCCGGGCGATTTCCAAAACAAAGGAAAGGTAGTACTGCATCTGTATAAAATGCACAGTTTCGAAATTTGAATAAAAATGTTCCATAGATAATCTGTAATGATTATAAGGAAGCATACGGCCTACATTAAATTTTATTGCATTCTGTAATACAAAACAGTGGTTCCAAACATACACGCGAGATTTATATTATTAATTTTAACCGAGAAATAATTAAAATGTGTCTTAAATAATGATGAACGCCTCTTCGACTGTTTTAATTGTCAGTACTCGGTATAACTCAGCGGTGGGCTGCCAATACGTTAACAAGTGGTTCGCTTAACATCAAAGCAATTTGTCACTTATATGCAATTATATGCAATACTTAAATGATCAAAAGACTGTTACTTCATACACTTATTATATGCAACAATATGTAGTTCACTATAAACTAATCAATGTAAATGGTTCAAAATGTACTACTGTGTATACTGGAAGCTGTCGTAGATAATATATATGCCAGAAATTGCAGTTATGTATTAATTTGATTTGAGATTATTTTTCCTCTAAACAAGGGGCCAGCCGGCCGTGGTAAAAGGAGGGGCTCACGCTACGACTAGAGCCTCCAATCCCGCGATCCCGTCCAATTTTGCGATCCCGAGATTTTCATTGTGGGAGTTCGGTAAATTCCTGAATTTTTGAAATCGATTAAATTATTTTTCTAAATAACCGAGCAAAAAATTCTCAATCCCGAATTTGTATACGATTTTATGGTTAATGTCCAATCCAATCCCAGATTCCCGGGATCACAAAAAGTGTCCGGGGTTGGATGCCCTAGTTACGAATAATATTCTGACTGCACCATCATTAGTTATTATAATTTCTTCGTTATAAAACTTCGTAGATTTCTAACACTCAATTTGTAGGAAAATTTAAAAGGTTTTGAGTAGAGAATTATATGTCAATCATCAATCATAATCTTTGTTGGTATAAGTTACATAATACACGTTAAATAGAAATAACTAAACTCGAAAATAAATCACCTATTTTTATGATGCTATTGTTCATGATGATTAATAATGTATATCTTAAAATAGTATTTTACTTGTGGTCCGCCTTGCATTTGGAATTCCAAATGCGACCCTTCGGTCAAAAAGTTTCCCCAGGCCTGTCACAATTAGGACATCCAATCCCGGGATTCGGGATCCCGTTTAATTTTCTGATCCCGGGATTGACATGGTCGCGATCCCGGGATTGGATACCCTAGTCACAATGTAAAAAAACGTAAATAGTTTAGTGAGAGGAATGCATCTGTTTCGAGACACATTTTTATACATGCTATGAAAATAAACTATACACGTGATTAGTTTACAATTCTTCCCGTTTCACTTGATATGTACGATAGATCGCAGAAGAAATATCTATAAGAAAATCTCTGGCTATATTTATTTCGAATGAATAAAATTTACTCTATGCAAATTTTATTTAAAAAATATAAGTCTGTTAAAAAGCTTTGATGTCCCGAGAATTTATGCTAGAGTTGTCTCGGCGCAGAATCTTTAATATCGACAAAATTATGCACGACATAATATTATATCGGTGTTCAGCCAAAAAGCTTTAAGTCATAAAACCTTGTTTCGAGATAATTGACTTTTAAGATTTTCATGAAATTGAAACCTCTCTATTTCTACACCTGAACCTTTAATTGTTAAACTGACAATTTTATGACACTATTCAATTATCTGAGAATCCGATTTGATAAAAACAAAGTTCATTTTATAGTTATAAAATTAAGTTTTTCGAAATTATCAACAAAAAGAAAACTTAAAGTCTTTTACCTGTCCACCTTTCGTGTTTTTACGGTTGTCAAAAAGTGAACTGTCAAATTTACGAAGTAATGGCAGAGTAATAATAAGTCATATAAATGAATTAATGTAATATAAATAAGAAATTTTTATATAAATAGCATCCATGTATGATAAAGTCATAATACAATTCGAATTTTATGATTTTTGATTAATAAATGTAGACAATTTTACATTCCCAATTCTATAACCTCACTTTCATACGACTCAACTAAATTCTCAAGTTATTTTGAATATACGTCTTCATTTTTATCTTAATAATATACTTACCTTAATTTGCGTACTTATATAGGATTGTAATAATAAATTATTACTAATGACTGATAGTATATGTGATGGAATTCAAATTAAAATTCTCATTATGAAAAACAATTCTCTCAAAAAGTAAAACATTTGTTTGTATCAATAACACATTTTTTTATTAAAGTTACTTATGTAAGGCAGACACTTTTATGTTAGAATTAAAGACATGTAATATAAATTAAATACAAATAATACATAATGTAGAAATACTTCATTATATTAACAATTAAAAGATAAAAATCTTGGAAATCTATGAAAGCATACAAAGATAGAGCAATCAAATATTTTAGGTAGTTTTGCAGATTTTACAACTCCACTTTTGTTTTCATAAGATAAGCTTTGATTCATCTTCTTTTTTTGTACATTGCATTTCCATCCTAAAGGTTTACGTTTATTCAAACGTTAAGGTCGGGGTGCAATTACTTGTACTATAATGTTGTTATTTTTTGTAACGAGTACAGATATCTGCAGTTGATTGGCAACCTTCATTATAAATGAAATTGTTTGCTTTATCCTCATTGATTCCTTGCTGAATGATTTCTGTAAAATAACAAAATAAACACAGCATTAAATTTGAATCGTTCAAATCTGATATTGAAATTACATTAAGCAATTCACCGACATCCTTAATTAAATGTTATGTTATTCAATTTGATTTAAGTTGCAGTAAATTATTGTTTACTTTTTATATTATGTGAGTAATTATTTATCTTAAAATAAGATAATATTGCATAAGCATAGGCAACATTCGAACATATTAAATATAGAAATGTATAAAAATGGAGACATGAGATTATTATAAACTGAACGGAACAGTGAGTAAGAATTAAGGATAATCATGATTGATGAAGACAAAGGACAACTAAAGACCAAGAGATCATAACTAGAATAGTCCTTTGGTGTATCCAACAAGCAACTAAAGACAAACACGAAGAGTTGAAAGATAAAGATTGAATAGTGTTGATATAATAATAGTCAAATATAAGTGTTTACCAATATCATTCTTATTTGGTCAGTTAACCTATAGTTCTTCATCCATATCACATGAGTCATGGTATTTAGGGCATATTCTCCAAGTCACCGTGATGTTTTTCAGTCAAATTTCTGGAATTATATTCATAAACATCAATAACGTTATCATAAAGATGTATGCAAGTGTAGGATTAAATTCACATTTTTTCATATAACTGGAATCTTCCTGAGGCTATACCAATGTTAAACCAATAATGGAGGGATGAATCAAAGTATTGTCGTACAAACCTGCTTCACTATAATGTATGATGGATTAATACACTTCCTAGTGTCGTGCATGCCTTACGAAATTTTTGTTTTCTTCGTTAAACGGTAAAGTAGTGTTCTCCATGGATTGCTATCCACATCACTAGATTTATCATCTGGAATATAAAATAAACGTACGCTGTTAACAATTTCATTCAAATGTCTAGTAATTACAACAAAGAAACACTGTGTCAATACAAAAACAATAAATTGTAAAGCAAACGTCATTATGAGGTTATGTTAAATTAAGTGACTTACCTTTTATATTTATTACTATTTTAATCGACAGCTCCCACAGAAACCATTTTATTTCGACGTAAATTGGTACATGGTATATAAATAATTATATAAAATATGATTAAATCCAAAACACAGGATAAAATAAGAGAGCGAACTGTCAAAGTAGCTCGACCATAAACATTAAGTCAACGGAATAAACAGCAATTCACCAAAATTCTTACAGCTAAAAAGCTTCAAGTACGTTGAAGCTTTTTACCAGTCCTAATTGTCAACGGAATTGACTTAGTGTTGTATTACTTTTTTAAATAACAAAATAAATAAATGGAATCTAGGTGTGTTTGTTTTTTCATATGATAGAGAATGTTTTAATCTATCGTTCTGCATTCATAACTCAAAACACCCATTTTTCGACTTAAAGCTTTTTGGCTGAACACCGACGATATTATCTTGCAGGCATGGTTTAAAAACGATAAAATTAACTTTATACGAAATTTATTTCCTAGCAAACATTTATTTTTTCAATTTTATTTTTCCATTATCAATTCCATTCTGCATTGAATTATTATTTTCAAAATAATCTAAGGTCTGTAACCTACTTCATGGGTATCATGTGGGTGCATGTGATTTGAAATTGATAATAATTCGTCGAGTATTTTTACTGTGGGTGATAAATTATTTATCACTGTGTGTCACTGCCGGAAATTTAAAAATTGTACTGAAATTACATTCCCGATATGGCTCGTGAATAATTCTAAATTGTCGCTTTAATCCAAATCAAATGCAATCAGGAAGACAATGATGAAATTTCTACCGAGACCGATATTAGCTGGTTAAATCTAAGAACCTTTGAATATTTACTCAAAACCAAAACCACTGCGACATTATCATATTGGTTAAGTATACTACATTATGGGTCCATTAGAGGTGAAGTGAACTAAATGGTATTTTAGAAAAAAATAAGCTAGATGCGTTGTAATATTCTACACGTCTTAAAGTATCGTAAAAGTGGAGTAACCTCAATTAATGCACACTGCAATAGTGTTATATATCCGTAAAATAAAAAAATGCAATCCACCAAAACACAAAGTAAAGAAGTGATTGTATTTGAAAGTTCAAGAAAAAAGTTTTACCATTTTACTAGTTGGCTCACTTCACCTCTCGAGACTTCATTTAATCACCGCCAATATTTTTTTTATAATGAAGTTTAAATAATACAAAATGATACGCAATATTGTTAATACAAGTTCGTTTTTTGATAGTTACACCACTCCCGTTACGTGTATCAATTTAGCCGCTGTTTCACGACCGCCTTCCATAACGCAATAAGAAAAACAAGAAACGAATTTACTCCTCATATTAGGTTTATCTATTAACCATGCACTATTGCGTTTAATACAATGATAAAGATAGAAGAAAAACATGTGACTTGCTCAGCCATTTAGTTTAAGTCATATTAAGTATCATGTGTATCTTGTATACTGAGAAACCCGTTACCTTTCAACGTTGTGTCTGATGATACTTTTTAAAAGTAACAATGTACACCAATAATGGTACTTGGAAGACTGCCGCATTGTTACTTCAGTTTCGTCAAAAATTTTCACATAGAACCTTGTAGTACTCGGGTCGCGATCTGTTGAGTCATGTATTGTCTTTTGAATACAACATTACAATTAATGCAGATATAACTTTATCTACGAAAGTACCGGTATGTTAAGATATCTAGTTTATATTGTATCAAGAAGAAAGTTTATCGGAGACGTTATTAAATCACAGGGAAAATTTACATTTCAATGTCTTATAATCGTGAGCTTAGCGGTTGCAATAACAACACCCAACACCGCTGTATCGGGTTCGATCATGCGTTTCTGACATGGCTATCGATATCGGCTGACAATCGCGCTCAGCCTAGAACCTATTCAAAGCAGTGGAGGTCAACTATTGGTACACGCGCCACGCCTATATCCATTTTTTATAAGCCTTACAACGCTGTTACGCTACAGAATATACCCTATATGAACAGTGTGAAGCCGTAGCGGGTGGTGGTAGGTACAACGTTGAGTACCCTAGGGAATTAAAAAAAAAAGAATTCTTACATCTTTTAGTCTGTTCCATAACCGAATGTACAACACTTTTATGATTTTCTTTATTTTAGATTTTATAAATATTTTTTTTCGATAATTAAGATTTTTTTAAATTCAAAATTTAAAAAAAAAATTTGGCATTACAGGTGTAATGCCGATGCGCGAAATATATTTAAAAGTTGAGAGATCATACGAGAAAAACTCGATGAGAATTGAATGTAAGTCATTCGAGGTAAATTGACATCACTAGCAATGAACCCTAAGGCAAGTGGTTAGCCGCGCGGAAATTTCAAAGGCTGCGCGGACCGATCAAATATTAATTGAACAACTGTCTTGTGGTGCGCGCCAACCCAGAATGAGTGCGCGGAGGCTTCCCAACTGCTGCGCGGCCGCGCACGCCCTCAGCTTAGAGGCAATGATGTTTGACCTATCTATCCAAACCGAAATGGGACTTAACCATAGCAAATTATACGATTATTTTATTGCATTTTTGCATATTTCCGCAATAGAGAGGTGTTTGAATACAACGTTTAGTATGATTATTTAAACCAGTCTCTTGTGTTGAAAAAAAAAACAATATTTACCTTTGAGCTCGGCAGTTACTTTGTGGAAATTCATTTTGAGAGAAAAAAATAACGTTATTTTGTTTTCAATTATTTTACCGGAAAGAGAAGTATTATTAATTATGTACTTGCATATTTTATCGTAAAATTTGTGAAATTCACTATTATATCGCATGTTGGTATGGAAGAAGATTTATGTTTGTAAAATGTGTTTTTAATTTTTAAAACAACGTGTTGACGACCAGTGGCGGCGCCGTGTGAGAATTCACTGTCACTTTCTCTGCACTAGAAACGCACTCGTAATTATTATTTAAAAAAAGAACAAATGTTCTTTATATGGTACGCAGCCCGTTAGCTATCATTATGAAAGGAGTAACAGGTGATCCAGGGATCGCAACGTTTGGTCTGCGTCTTAATTAATATTTGTTAAATAAAGTTTATTATGTACTACATAATGAACTATCAAATAATAGACATGGGAACAATATTTTTTTTCAGGAAATATAATCTTGAATACATTTCGTCATATGTCTATAGGAAACATTGGCGTGCATTTATTGTGCTTAATATAAAATAAAATAACTTAGATTATTCCACGTATTGTGCTACAAACTGTGACACGTGTTTCGGAATCAGATTTGGTAGTCGTGGATTCGAGTGCTGTTTTATTGTTGACGTATAAGTGAAATTGGAATTTGTTAGTATATAGTATACATTATTTTTTGTGGTCTTGAGATCGAATCTAAACTGCCTTTGTATGAATATATCGACCCGTAATCGCAGAAAACCGTAAGCGACAATTTATAAATTTTACACAAGAAACTTTAATTAACCTAATATTACTAACCGCATTTAAGGAATTATTTTTGCTAACTTGCTATGATTAAAACCTGGCCATTCCTGTAAAAAATATGAACTGTCGCTTACGTTGTTTTATAGATTTATTGAGTTTTCGGTAGATTTGTAAAGTTTCATTGAAGAGAAGGTTTATCTGCCACTACAATATATATTCGTCTTGATGTATGTATGTGTCCTTAACGCACACGATACACACTCTCCCCTTGCGTACGCGAATTGAGCGAATGCTGACAGGTGGCACTGCCGCCTGGTATTTAGAATACTAGTGTACAAATCTTATCGACTGTCCTTGTGCGTCTTAAACCGATACATCTTCAAGCATGCGCAAGGCGTTTTGATCAATAATTAAGTTTAAGAACCGGTTTCTTTCAACACGAGTAATTGCCAATTGCCGATGTTCTGATATTTAAAAAAAAGGTTTGCAAGTAGTAGCAGGAAAAAATGTGCTGTATTTCTTAAAATACCTTAAAATAACAACAATTGACAGTTGACACCTTAAAAGCAGGGCGGGCTATGGAGTCGCGTGAAAAAAAAACGACTCCGACTCCAGCTTTAAAATAATTGACGACTCTAGCTTAAAAATAATTAACGAATCCATATCCGACGATTTTTTTTTAAATAATTTCATTTTAACTTATATATGTATACCATCAGATCATCTTTAGTCAGCCAAGCATGAAATGTTAACACTTTTGACTATTTTGTTTAAATACACATCAAATATATTCCTCAAAAAAAATCGAGCCGCTCATTTTTCACGACTCCGACTCCGACTCCCTGCTTAAAAGTGATAATTAAAAAAGTATTGTAATTTCCAGACACGAAATCGAATTGCAATTTTAATGCTCTGGATAGTTGACCGCCCCGGATTTGAACCAGATACCAAGAGTTTTAACGGGCAAGTGAGAAGTGAGTAACACGGCAGTCAGTTATTATCTTTACCCTCCGATCGACAAAGAAAGCATTCTCCACTCGACTATTCGACGACTTTCAAGGTGCAGTGCTATTGGATTTTACTCACAATTTTATATAAGAATTTTTCATACCCTTTCAAAGCTTTTAAGATAGTTATTGATGTATTGAACGGGATTTTTTTGTTTTAAAGTCGCGAGCTACTATCTATGGTGCAAAGTAAGTATTGCAATATAGGACTAATGTATCACTACCGGTATTGCAAAAAAACGACCAATTGGGATCTCAATGCCGGGCGAATAAATCAAAATTCGATATTTCATTTTAAACACTGTCATTAATATATATTATCCATGTCTGCTCCCAATGTGGAGCATGTGGCCTCATAATCGAAGTATCTTAACAGAAGGTTTTTTCTACGAGAACTGTTAGTCAATCAGTCGCTCAACCTCTCTTTTTTGAAGATAGGGCAAGACAGTAAATAAAAAAACAACCGACAAAAAAAATTACCGTACACTAGCACTACACATATTCATAAAAATATTGCTTATATTCTATTAGAATACCAAGTATTTGATTTTTTAAATGTCTTGGACATCCGTGTTCGCTTGCATATGTTCCGGACACCTGATTCTTACACGAAAAAAAATAATGTTTTTACAATTCTTTGTACCCATTTATAGGGAGTTTCGCCGTAAAACCTTCGAAGATGGTATCTCTACTCAACCTTGTTAAGATTATCGAACTGACTGAGAAAAATTATCTCTGGATTTTTTGTTAGTGTGATATCATTCGTCAGACAAAATCGTATCAAACTTATTGACTAGTACTTTATTTATTTTGAAATACAGAACAATGTTAGCTTTTTAAAAAATATAATTTATGCTGTCAGCAGAGAGCTGTCTCGTGTTAAATCACAACACCCAAGGTTCTTTTTACACTTTTATATCGTTTTTCGCAATAATTATTGTTTATTATGCTAATGCTGTAGTAAGTTTAAAAAAATTCACGTGTTCGAAAAACTGGTTTTATCGCCAAAAAGTCTCTTTTACTACGATGTAAATAATTACCGTTGCTTCAAATTTGACATTTATTACAGTTTCACCTATTTTCGGTTACAAATTTAAACATCTTTTATGGCTCTAGGCAATTTACACAATATTCCGGTTCGGAATCAGTTTATAGATAATATTTACATTAGAATTAAAATATCTATTATTATTGGGTACACACCGATTCTTAAAATTGCTGAATACTATGTTAAGTTTCTTTTAATGTGTAACTGTAAATTCTTGGGGAAAGACATAATATTTGTCACCCTCTGTGGTCTACTTGATAAGAGTTTTGCTCTAACGATTATTTTGTTCTGGATTCAAATCCAGCTAAGGTCAAATTAAAATATTTTTTTTTCTATTCTAAATTCTAGATCTTTTGTAAATACATGGATGTTTGTGATGTTTTTTCGCTTATTAAATTAAAATATAGAAAGTTGTGCATTTTAGTAAATATTAAAAAATGGTCTCTTTAAAGTAGAATCAGACCATTTGTGAATGCCGGAGTCGCGACTTGTTGTTCACGACTTCACAGCCCTTTTTCCACTGTACATCATTTCATAATCGATTGTGAAAAGGAAAAAGGACGTAACCCACAGTTTTTTCAAAACAGTGTTTTTTCAATAATCACAATAAATACAACTTGATACACATTCTATCAAAATGATGTACGCTGTAAATGCCAAATATTATCTAAACTTAGCTTTTAAGTTTAAAAAAAGAAGGGCATGTGAAAATTGCAATCAAGAAAAAAGATTTAAAAAAGCATTTTTTTGAAAAAAATATTTATTTAATATGAGATAAAGTCAATTAAAAAACAGTTTATCAGTTTCCCTGCACTTCAAGGTTGTGCGTATTTGGCCCGAAATCATCAAAAAACGTTGTTTGTGTCTCCTGTAAAATTTGTTATGTGTGGGTTATGTCCTTTTCCTTTTTAACAGTCGATGTATTAATAATAACAATCAAAACGCGCAGGCCGCCCCTAACTTTAACCCCAATGAAGCCATCCAAAATATCTTTAGGTTAAATTGAAATTTAAATGCTTGTTTCAATTTTTTAAAAGCAGCGCGCTACTCTATTAGTTATTTATGAATTTAAAAAATAATCATTTGGATTTCTTGTGATCATATTGTCATAACAAGTTTCTTTTTCTCCGCTCTCCCTTCGATAACTCTTCAATGTTGTAAGTTACTGTTAAGTTTACTGCCCGTATTTTAATTTTAACGTTTTATGTTTCAGATCGAAGCGTTTTCTTCTGGGACATAAGGGATCTGTTGGGCAAAGGCCGGAAGTCACTTAGGATAAACATAGAGTATGATCACGCATCCCAAATCGCATGGAGTCCTGACGCAAAAGCCTTCATCATCCACAAAGGCGTAGAGAACTGTTTCGAAGTATACAAAGTGGACAAGAAGAAAGATGGGCTGCCGCTCGTCACCAGCAAAGCGTTTACCTTTGAACATGTAAGTCTTCTTTTAATATTGTATTCAAACAGTGTTGCCAGATATCCAAAATTCACAGTTTGAAAGAAAAGCCGTCTGCATAGTCGAGTTGTCAACGTCGTAGGCTCGAATCCCAGTCCGGACAGTTGTTATAAATTATATTCAAATTGATTTATGGATTTCTGTCTAAAGGCATGGATATATTTGATTTCTCGAATTCCCTCCCACCCATCCTATCTTAAAAATGGGCGCGATTAGCGAAGCATTAGTCCTGTCCCAGTCATATCCTTCTATCCCTACTCTCTTCGACAAAAGAAAGCTTGAGCAACTGAGGAACAAGCAGTTGTAGAAACACTTCTGTTGAGTTGCTCCACATTTGGAAACGAAATGGCTTAAAAAAAACTTATGCTACTCTTATAATGAAATAAAATTTCTTTTCCCTCATTTCAAATATTTTTTCGTTTTTTTCCTCAAAGTAAAGAAAAATACAAAAACAATGTTACAATGTTTTTTTTGCATTGTTATCAACCATCTGAAATAAATAGGCTTAAACATAAAGGAAGAAAGTATGCAAATACACCCTATAACAGTATTATCGAACCTAGGGCATACGTTTCCGAGATGGCACAATCGAAATATTACTAACACACGAGCGATTCACAAAATCAATGTTATGTATTTCTCTCATATTTAGCATAATTATCTACTGATTTAATATTCTTCAATTTAAAACGTTTTTTTTGCTACCTGTAATTTTTTTAATGTATGGGTTACTTTCTTTTTTCTTTCCACAGTCGACATATATAATGAAATGCTTTATCTTTTTTACATTTCATCCACCGTTAGCAAAACCGGTCCTGATTGAAAATAAATTACGTGGAATAAGTACAAAAGGGGCTTATTTTTTCAATTTTTTAACATTACACCAACAATTGATAGGGCAGCTTAAAATTGATCAAAAAATATTATTACCTTGATTAACATTTTACTTATGATATCCACAATATGTGTTAACTCAGTAGGAACCTAGTATTTTCAATGCTATATTCAAAATCTTTTTCCTTATGTTTCCAGGCCCATACCGAAGACGTTGTTGGCTCTGGCATCGCATGCAACGGCCGTTATATGATGTCATGCTCTTCAAAAAACGACATGATAATTTGGACGCTCAAAGGTGAACAAATGGCAAGGGTGGACACGTATCTCATGACCACAATGAAGGCGAAGATATCACCGTGCGCAAGATACGTGGTGGCTTCAGGATTCGTTGGCGACGTCAAGATTTGGGAAATCCTCTTCGACAAGATGGGCAAGTTTAAGACTGTGGTGAGGGCTTTCGAATTGAGCGGGCATACGTCGGGAGTTTACGACTTTGCCTTTGATTCCGGAACAGCGCACATCGCGACCATATCCAAGGATGGCACATGGAAACTCTTCAACACGGATAGTATGATTATGAATTTAAATATATTTAAACCATAATTAATTGTAACTAGCATTGTTATCTGGTGATAAACAAACGAATCACTGAATAAAGATTAGTATAAATACATTAGTTTTATATACGATAACAATTTAGAAATTATCGACTACTAACAGAGTGATTTATCATGATACTGGAGCTGCAGTTAAGTGGCCCATTTATAGGCTTCGGTTTCAGTGCTCGCAGGCTCCCATCACGGACAGTTTCTTGTATTCGAAGACATGTATGTCTGAAATTCCTTTACACTAACTTTTACTAAAAGCAGGACATGACGAAACTTATCAGCTTACTGCGAGTCTTTTCTTAACATAATCCTCCTATTCTTATGTCTCTTCGAAAAAAAAAGATTGGCACAGTAACAGTTTCTGTTATTATCGAGCAGAGAAATTATTTGAAAATCACCTGAAAAGAAGAACTTTGTTTGCTTGTAACGGATTTAGAATTTCCAGAATTTTTCAGAAAATCTTTTTCAATTAAGGTTATTGAGGATTTTCCTTAGTATTTCCCAGCATGAATTTGAAATTTTATTTAAGACTTTCACCCCTCACCACTGGATTGAATTACTGCGATATTTATAGGCAGTAATGCAATGTATTACGTGGGCGAAGTCACAAAAACAGATCGCGGCGTGCTTTTTGTCACGTAGGATACTGTATAGTAGCGGAGACCATTTGATATTTTCGTGCTGCACCGAGTCGCTTTGCATTCGCATTGGTTTCGTCCACTTACAACAAACAGTAAGGAAATTTTACCATAAAAAAAATACAAAAGTGAGTTGTACTTATAAATAGGTTGAGGAGCCATTGGATGGTAGATACATGGGAAGGAGGCAAACATTAGAGACATTTATGCTATTGAACAAAGAATTATTATACTCATGAGTCATGGTTCAAAACGAGAATGAATTATGTCAAGAGCATAGGTGTGACCATTTAGCTACAGTACTGGTGGCTGAATCTATGAATCTATAAATAATAATTGTGTAAATAATATTTTTCTTTCAGTCAATTATGTAAGAGGCGAAATGATTCAGTTGATGGCCACCGGCTACTACTCTCAATGCAGTTATGCAGCTCTCATCGCACTTTCACCCGCAGCAGATATTGTCGTCGTGGCATCTGGAAAATCTTTAGAAATATTTAATGCTGCTACTGGGAAATTATGTGATACCATTGAAGATGTTTGTGCAGGTGAATAAACATGGTTGAATGATATTTTTTTAAGTCTTCTTTGTATGACAGTTCTTTCATCTGTAATAGCGTTATAAAATAAACAATTAGAAAATATTATAAAATTAGAAAATATTATAAAATAAATAGAAAGTTTATACTAAGTAAAAAAATGAAAGAACAAGAAATCAGTTAACCCTTTTAATTCTGGACGATTTTGCTATGCATATGCTAAAATTGTCAAGCGTTTTTTATAGAAAAAAATCGTCTATTACAATTTTTCAAAAAAAGTATTGAAAAGCATTTTTTAGGAACTTAAAAAAAAATACTTGTGTTCTCTATGATCTATGAAAATGGTATTCGGAGATATTTTCTGCATTTTACAAACATGATACAACAATAAAAAATATTAACGTTGATTAAATAAATTATAGGTCACGCTGACTTGATTGCAACCAAAGCTAACTTCACGGCATTTGAAAAGTTTGCCAATTCATATGGGGATCGTCACAACCTTGATTCCTCTCTAGAGTCAAACTCGTCTACATCGACGAGTTCTCAGTATACGGACTATACACAAGATACTTAATATCAAATTGATTTAAGTGGCTGAGCTAGTCACATTTTCTTTTTTTATTTTATTTTTTATTTTAAGCACATTAGTGCATGGTTCAAAATCAGTCCCGTGCAGTTCTGCTCGGGCCATGAATGTGAGGGGTAGACTCCTTTTTTTTTCTGTCGATAGCGTTGTGGAAGGCGGCCACTAAACGTTGGCTGCATATACACAACGGGTGGTGGTGGGAAACCAACTTGTCTCTTTTAAAAGTTAGAAATGCTTGACCATTCACATTTTTCATTCACAAATAAATGAGTAGTGCTGTAAGAAGATGAGCCTTATTTTTTTCTTCTTTAAATTTCAGAAAGAATCAACGGGATACAATTCCATCCGTCCGGAAAGTATCTATTTGCCTTTGGTGAACACCGTATTCGAGTATTTCACAACATAGTCGTAGATTAAAGGATTGTGAATTTATTATCTACAAATACGTATTAACGAGAAGCTCATCCACGGCAAAAGACAACCTCCAATGCCAAAACAATTGAATTTATGTTTGAGACTGATATAATTATTCGATTATATTATATATTAGACTAAAATGTAATAATTCATGTGATGTTAACTGTATGTAAGATTAATAAGTTCCTTTATTTTTGTGCATTTATTTTCAATGACTGTATTTTTTTAATATGATTCCTAATAAAATAAAAATATCAGTAATATTTTGTTTTAATTTTTACCATCTTTCCAAATACCCCCTCAAGATTCCTTTGTTGTCTGTGATAAGTGTAGAAAGCAGTGGAGTTGGACTCGAAAAAAACTAATAACTTCAAGAATTTAGAAAAAAATTGTGTATTCAAATCGTTAGGGTCAAAAGTGGTGTTGCTGTATGCTACTAAGCCTAAAAAATAATCAAAGTCATCCTTTAAGCTTAGGTCGGAATCATCTTATTTCTTGACGACTCCACAGCCCTGGTAGAAAGAAACATACCTTTTTATATCATAAATTTCTCTCAATTTTGATTGTCTACTAAAATCATGGAAAAATTGCATGCTAATAATCTCTGGGCAATGGGCAATTCTAGGATCACTTTTATGTAGTTGCAGCTTATGGTTAAAATATTTAGAGGGGCAGTGGTAGATTAGAACAGTGCTACTCAAATGCTGGTCCATTTTTAAAAAACAAAAAAACACATTTCGCTCATAATTTATTTAAAATATCAAAAGTTCAAAAAAAATTACAACCAGTTTAAGCTTACAGATTAGGAGGAAGGAAACACTTGGTAAAACAAGAGATGTTAGCAAAAAACGTAGATAACGTTGTTAAAATCTAACAACGTTATCTACAAAAAAGTGTTTTTCGTTTTATTTGTTGATAATGTTATTTTTCATTTTTGGCTACATGATAGTCAAACAATGTTATGTCAATCTTTACTAGTATCTTCTTAAATCACCAGTGAAGTTTAACGTTAACTTCATAAAGTTGTCTTTTTTTTAATGTTCTTTAAGATCATAAATAATTTTTTTAGCATCAACAAAAGCAACATAAAAATTGTATTTAGTAATTTATAAATAAAAAAAACCAAAATTATTGTCAAATACTTAAGCTTCTTTTGCCAATTTTTAAAAGTTTTATACATCAGGGCGATTTTGATGTAGTACTACTGTCTATTTTACACTTTTATTTTTAATATTTTTAGCCATAAACATTCTTTGACGTATGGCAATAACAAAGTGACAACTTGCAGAAAATTTAATTCATGAAAGCAAGAAAGACTGACGTTTCGTTAAAAGAAAACTTTTGAAATGTCTCGATTTTATGATTACAATGTGGTATGCGGCTGTTATGCGATTTATTAGACGAAGATTAGTTCTCGGAATCATATTTGTTTGTTCGCTTACCTACTGTATCGTTAGTTTAATGAAAGATGTGAGTAAAAAATAACAGTAATTCATTACACCACTATTCTTGATAGATTATTATTATCGCACTTTTATAACCTTAGTAGAGTAAACAATCGTCAAATTTATTGAAATAAAGTGGTGCATGTCATCACTTATACTACTATGATTATAATGTTTTCCAAGTTCCTTAACCTGACACTTAATCATTTTATTTGAACCACTTCAATATTTCATGTTTTTGTGTTACATTTAGAATAACAACACGGTGGATTCCGGTGCCCAAGAAATAATATTGGAAAGAAAGAATCCATTTATATGGCGGACTCTTCAAGAACATAACGAAAGCCTGGCAGACGTGGTGGGAAATTGTCGAAATTCAGTTCAAGGAAAAGTTTTGATTGTTGATGACAGAGGTAAATTGTGCCAACATTTTTATGTGTGAATTAAAAAAAAGTAAATATGCTTTACGACATGCAATTCTTTTTCTCCCAAAAGAATCACTAAATTTCGCTGAAAAAAATACAATTTGATGGAAAGCTCAATTGCGGATTGGAGAATATCAATAAATCAAATGTTGGAATAAAATCGATAATTCATACTAATCACGAAATATTTTCTATATGGTTTTTTCTAAGGAGTTCTATTTGACATGTTCTGAATTTTTAGCGAAATTTAGTGAATTTTCAGGGAGACATAGAGTAGCATCTTGTTAAGGATATTTACCATTAACCCTTATACTCGTATATTATTTGTTACCATTAACCCTCTTACTCTTGGACCACTGATCTATCGGTGCTATTTAGATATGCCAAATTCCACATCTGCTAAACTGAAACATCAGTTGAAAATAGGGCTTCGAACTGGAACTGAACCGAAAACCGTTATTTTTGTCGGAACAAAAACCGGAACCGAACTGATATATATTTTTTTACTTGAACCGGAACCGGAAGACCGGAATGAAAAAAGTAGCGGTTCGAAGCCCTGCTTAAAAATGATTGCGATGCACGAAACCTGTCATGATCATATTAAATAAATGTAGAATTAGTACAAAAGATTGTTTTAATTTTTTGCCATTCCACCAAGTCTTGACAGTGGACACCTTAAAAGAAATAATAAAACAAAGCTTCCATAATTTTACAGCCAAAGATATTTTCTATCTTACTGATTTGCTTTGTAGATGAAAAAAATTGATCCAATAGTTTTGTTTTTATCAACTAACGAAAATATGAAATATCTTTTGCGGCAAATTTTTTTGACCGTATAAATATAATAAAACTTCTATGCATGATACTTATTTTTGTTTTTATTTCAAAAAATTTGTACAGTCAAAACGATCACATTTCAATTCAAAATTATAAGTTTGCATTCTACACAAAAAGCTACACTCAATTGGCTGTATTTACGTTTAATTATTTAAATAAGTATTGAGGGCACAAAACACAATTTAGTGTATTCAGTAAGGCCATTTGCCTGCAACGGGAGTATTTTTTTTGCATTATCAAAAATCAAAAATTTACTGGCGCTAACAATGAAATGCATACTTAAATAACGAATAAACTCAATTAATTCTCCAAATTAAAAATGTTTTTAGGAATATATGTATATGGCTAGAATTTGAAAATAAAATTTAGATTTACATATAATACTGTTTATTCAAATGCCCCTATTCTAATTGATTTTCAAAAAAAATCGGACAAAGACAAAGAAAACCGTCAATATTGACAATGAAAATGACTATTACCTACATCTAACAATGTGAAGCCTAACTCTTAGAGGACTATATTTTGTTTAGTGTAATTTTTTTGTACTTTTTTTTTATATTTATAAAGAAGTCAGTTTTCAATATATTCAATCTGATAAATTATAAACAGTAGTTGACTCAGTATTTAGTTTTTTTTTTATTTTTACCCATAAAATATTGATTTTTGATTTCAGGTTTTGTGTGTCAGCGCTCAGATATCTTATCGTCGAGCTGTTGCAACACAAAAGTGCAAACCACCAAACAGTATTCGTGTCACACTTGTTCGGCCAACGGATGCTGCGCTATTTATGAATACTGTATCTCGTGCTGCCTTCATCCAGATAAGGTGATCCATTTGTAAATAATTACTTGGCAAGAGATTTGCTATCTATTCTAAAAATTTTACATCACACAGAGTGCCCTGTTGTTTTTCTGCAATCTTGGAGCATATGTTTACCACACAGCGCCTCTGAGAGTCATTCGATCCTATGTGAGCACAGTTATGCCGGTAGATGAGTGAACAGAAAATGATGAGAAATGTCAAATTGTCTGTTGGTCTCCGCGTAACAAGAGATGCAACATTAGCTGAACCTAACAGCATGAAAATCGGTTTTTTAGGAATGAGCAAGAATTCTATCTGGCTGTTGAACAGGGTTCTACACACGCAAGTGCAAGCTACCAAGTTATTGTTAATTGCTCCTGAAATATTCCCATCGATAAACTGAATAAACGTTTCACATTGTTACGCCAGGGGAAACGTATTCTAAAGACAAATGTAAGGTATCGAGGGGTGGTGGCAGGTATTTAAAGTAAAATTGAACCCTATTTTACTAACCTGTAGAGCCCTCGTGATTCAGGCCTCAGATGTGCAAGGTTAATCATTCTTCAGCCTTCTTATAAACCTAGATTGCGATACCACTTTCGCATTAATAAAGGCATAACATTTTGAGACACACTTGCACCATAATCTTATATAATAAATTTAAGCCATAATTATAATTAGTGAATTTAACAGCTGTGTGAAAATTTTGAAATGTTATATAATTAATAAATCTAGGACAAACAAAGCTCTTTTATATCTTTCATATTTTACCCTTTGAGATGTACATAGTGAGCTATTTTCAATGAAATTAGTTTAATGAAATAATTTATTGACTAAAAACATTTTTTTTTGCTGTCCATACTTTTCAAAGGGTTATATTTCCCTAAATTCAATCACAAATTGTCTGGAATATTGTTTTAAAATAAACATATGAAATGGAAAGAAAAAAATCACATACACACGTAAGAAAACAATTAGAATTGTATATAGAAAAAGAACAATTGATCTGCATATTTTCCACGAGTAAAATAAATACAATCGTACTTAAACCGTGTTCATGATTTTTATGTGAAACACATGAACAAAAAATTAAGCAATAAAGCCATATAGAATATCCATGGTCAAAGTTTCAATATGTATTTGTTTTTCATTTTTAGAGAGACATCCTTCAGTCAGTGCTAGACAAAGTGGCAGTGCAAAATAACGTTTTGTTCGCGTCTGTGAACGATCACTTTGAATTGTGTTTAGCGAAATGTCGAACCAATTCATTGAGCGTGCACCACGAGAACTCATACAGAGATCCAAAAGAAAAGCATTGCTACGGTGAGGACCTGCCCGGGAAGGACAACTTTCAAGAACCACCAACTTAATTCCTATTGACTGATGCTGCAGCATATTTTGCGTCAAAATAGATAGCTCATGCTAACACTCCGGTAGTTAGATAAATGTAAAAAGCAAAAGTGTACAGAAGTGTATATACTATATTATTTGATAGTTGTTATATTTTAAGAGATGTATTTGAAGTACTTGTGATTGTTTATGGTTTTATAGATTATGATAATAAGATTTATTTCTTTTTTTATCAGTTAGCCTAATTCAATACCAAAGATGCGACTTGCAACGTGCAGCTGCATGAATACAGTCAAAAAATGATTTTTAAACTGTTAATTTTGCAACAGACAACAAAGAATGATTTGATGTTTATCTTCTTGAAAAATAATCTATTTAATTACAATACTCTCAATATAAAACTTTCAAACTATAAACTTTTTATAATTTTATCAAATGCACAATGTCTTTGACGTAAAGAATGAATAACTTTGTTTGAATAATAATGTAGCGTAAAGTTTTCGTCCCATTGTCATTCCGTGATCAGAGATATTCAAAGGCTAATTAGCACTCTTTTAATATCACATATTTGTGGATGCCCAACATTGATTCGTTGCCAGTTTTATTTATGTTGACATCTCAAATTATTTTTTGCCTTTGCAATGAATGCAACAAAGTTAACTAGTTGTCATAGGAAAATAGTTGATAATATTTTCAGTGTTGTCAGTGACATCTACTGCATATTTTTCTATTTATATTAAGTCATTTAAATCAACATGTCACCTTTCTGGCAGATGTTGGTAAGTAACAAAATGACAAAAATTAGTTAAATATACAAAAAGATTATCTGATATAAATTCTTTGTTTTGGAATAACTCAATTGGTGCATTAATTATACCAGTTTGCCAAAAGAAGCATTTATTTTTATTAATGCTGATTAAAGGCAGGCAATTAATTGTCCCTCTATTAATTTTAAACTCATATTTGTGTCAGATCGACATTAATGTATCTGTAAATAGATATAATTATATATGTAACATTAAATCCTAAACGCTTTATCCTTAAAGTTGAAATTTTTCATTTGTTGTTTACTCGGAACTATCAATCTGTTATCTACAAACTTCTGCCAGAAAGGTGACCGTATGTACCGACATAATAAAAAAGATTTAATCTGCTGTAAACTTACCAGTGAAATCTAGCATGCACAGTTTAGGTCAGTGTGTAATATTCCAGATTTTAGGAGTATTCATAATTGTATTTTTTTAAATCCATGTCCGCTCTCAATGTGGAGCATACCATACCTAATGAAGGTATCTCAACAGAATTGCTCGTTACCCAGTTGCTCAACCTCTTTTTTCGAAGAGAGTAGGTATAGAAAGGATAAGATAAGGACAGGACAGGACTTTTAGTAAGCCAATTGCTCTCGCTACGACCCGTTATTTTAGGATTGAAAGGGAATTTTTAGACATCACAAACATCCATGCCTTCGAACAGACAATCAATAAATCAATTTAAAAAATGCTGTTCATACTGAGATATGAACTCGTGAGGTCCAACGTGGAAACTATTGAAGTTGACCACTGCCATGGAACCGACATAATTGTATTATGAAACATTTTTCATATCTAATTACTTCAATCTTTGTTGTTTTTATTTAAAAATCAATTTGACCTCTTGCGGCTCTCGTGTACTTAGCATCTGCGGTATATTACATAATTTATAGTACATTATGATAATTATTACTGTTTTAGAATATTGTTTATTTGCCTTACAGCGAAGTAATACCCGCCAAACCAAAGAGTGTGAATTTTATACTACAATTGTTGCATTATATCTGTAAATCCATATTTATTTATGCTAGCATATAATTATCATAAAATCTAATTGATTTCTTAAGTATTTGAACTACTGTATTTCCTATTTTTTAAGACATTCAAGTCAATAGTTGAAAAAACTTTACATGAATTTATAAATATGATAACCTTGTGGAAATTCATTTTAATACAAAACTATAGTTGATAACATTTTTATTCAACTAGGTGTGATACGTGCTTTGCCTCTTTGAGAAGCATCTACTGACTAACTATGTTACTAGATATTTAATTATAGTTCTTAAAAAATTCTAAAACATGAAAAATTAATAATTTATTCTACTGCCTATCAAAGATGTAAAAAACTAGAATGAGGACAGAATCCAGTGTATAGAAAGATGAGAGAGTTCAGTTATTTGATTGCATTTGCGGCACTTATGTTTTGTTACCTTTTCTTGTTTCATTATCTTATCATCAGGTTATATTCTGTGTGAGTTTCCATTAATTATCTTTAGATACTGGTTCAAAAGTTTTATTGAACATGCCACTTGGAGCTGTTCCTCCTTCAATCATCGCAGCTGTTGGTTTTACAATCAGTATCTTAGAATTGAACAGTATTTTTTAATTAGTTTGTAATATTTTTATTGAAAAAGTACATTTGCCATTATGTAAATTTGCTTGTACGTCAGATGTATTGGAATATGCAAGAGAATGACACGCCTTAAATTAGTTTTAACAGAAAAGGCATCGCAAACAACTAAACTCAAGATATCAAATTGAATATTAACCCTCCAGCGACGAGTTTTTCAATAATAAAATTCAAGTCACGGATAACTTTTATTTCTATCAAAAAGTCATTGTATAGAAACCTCGCATGACTATATGTTCATGCTCATCCTTATAGGCCCCGTGTAATATTGTGTAAGGACGAGCGTGACCGTTTGGTCACACAAACATTCGAGGTTAAAATACAGCCAAACGTGAAATTTTTTAAAATATTTACAATTTGACCTCTTTAGATCAACATAATTTCAATACAAATATATTAGTAAAAGTAGTTTAAATAATTTAAACTTTTGATAAAATAAAAACCAACAATTTAAAAAAGTCCATTAAAAATAAACGGAAATTCTAAAAATTGCATGCGCTTATGGTAGTTGTTTCCGTCCCCGCGATCGATGACTAGCTGAAGTCTGTATCCCTTTTGACCGAAATTCAGTGAAAGCAACGTATTCAGGTAGAAAAAAGATGAATAGCGGGATCAATAGACAACGGTGTTTACCGTTACCATATGGTCATGCTTGTCCTTGGAAGGTTAAAATGATTGGGTCAACACTTATTTGACACAGTTTGACTTATAACCTTTTGATTGCTATTAACCCTAGGCTGCAGCAGCTGTGGTATGAAACTTAAATGTGTAATATACAATATTATATTTTGTAAGAAATTGATAGATTATACTTTTCCGCTGTACTCCAGTATATTTTTCTAACCTTCACTGTAAAAATCAACTGCAAATTCACCACGATACATTATGATAATATGAACTGGTGTCAAAGTTAACTACTTCATCACAATTGTTATTTTTAACTTATATTTATTTATTAATGAAATAATTATTTTTTTATGTCTTTTCACACAATAATTAACAACTTATTGTTTTTAGTGTAATTGTAGTAAATCACAAGGAACCTCATTTGTAAATAAATATTTTGTTTTCTAACTTGTGTTATTTCTGTTTATATCAAATATACGTTGATAGCGTTTTTAAACATTCCTGCTCTGCCCATTCTTTGATTTTATAGCACGAGAAGAGCCAAGTTGTCAAGGAAACAGGATAGCAAAGGTAGCAGAGAGCTATACATATTCAAAATATCAGAATTTTTAGGGTAAACGTGAAACGTGAAAAAAGTTCAAGAGTTGAGTAAAGTTGAGCCTGAAGAGCCACAAACACCTATGCAAAGAGATATGGTCTATCAACCCCTGACATAAACCAACGACAGATTTGTAATTGCAATTTTCGAGAATTGAACATGTAATGTAGAACCTCGATTATCCGGACTGTTTAACATATTCAAACAAAATTTGTACAAATTTGCCGATTTCTACATAGCGAATCGTGTCCACTGTTGGTTACATACGTGATGGAATGCATAACATTTTATTCCTTCAACAACGTCTCAATACGACACAGTATTACCCCATAAGCGCACGCTTGGGACCTACAAACATTAAGTGCTTCAAAAAAGTTAATATTTACATATATGGAATCCTGTTACATATCTGTAAAACAGGGCCTCTGAATCGTATTGCGCCTGGGACCTCCTAATTGCCTAATCACAGACCCGAAATTTTATAATTATAAGTAAGAAACCCGTGAATCTTGCGTTGAGCAATTCCCCCAAATATATTTATTTGTTAATAAAAACACAATAATCCTTTGTACTTCATTCCACTTTATTTAATATGTCAGGACCGGTTTCGCTCATTACGAGCATCGTCAACTGATAAGAAATATAATTTAACAGTGCTATTTATACAAAAATGAACAGTTATAAACAACAATTGGCATTGAAAATAAAATACCAATTACATTAAAAGTGATTCTAAAATAGCACAAAATTAAAATGTTTAACACATCTAACATATAATTAAAAAGTCATCTCAGATTAATAAATTTAGAATGGGTAATGAGCGAAACCGGTCCTGACATATTAAATAAAGTGGAATGAAGTACAAAGGATTATTGTGTTTTTATTAATATAATGCCTTTCCACCAAGTATTGACAGTGAACACCCTAAAAGTGATATTTATTTGTATTAAAAGCATATTAGAAATTCATCAATTGTAGCAATTTAGACAGTTAAGATGGTTTTTTTTTATTATAAAATTGCTGAAAAATAGGGTATTGGAGAAAATGCTTCTTTCAACAAATTAAGCTGTGAACATTTATCCAAAATATTTTAATAACTATTAACTAACTGTCAAGAATGTCAAAAAAGTCGAATTAAAATGAAAAAATATCTTCATGAGTAAAATTTTAATATGCTATTGCAGATAAGTATTACTTAACACAAGACTTAAAATGAATGTCAATGGTAGGCATATTCTTTCTCTACAATTACTAAATAATGTAAATTTAAAGAGTAATGATAAATTAATTTTCTGATCAAATGATATTGCTTGCGATGATCTTTATAAAAGTGAAAAATTTGTCCAAAAAGTTTTATTTTATTTTTTATATATATTATGCCTTTACACCACCAAGAATTGGCAGTTAACACCTTAAAAAATGACCAATGTTAATACACTAGCCATCCATGTGAAAGTCTTCTGAATCATCTTGATCGTGTAAAATTCCAAAGTGAATTTTCCCTGATTTTATGTAAGACCAAGGCATCGTCTCTGTGGTGAAATCCAATCCTACGTCTCCCTTGTTTGAAAGGGTAATGGCGCCACCTGTCCCAATCAAGCGTTTTGTCATGGAGGTGACGGCTTTCGTAGTCGCATTTTGGGCTGATTCTCCGCTCTCCATCAACTTGATGATACTGTGAGCGAGACAATATTTCATGATTGTCTCACCGTGACCTGTAAAAGAATTCAATAGCTGTATGATTCCCATGAATTTGAACAGAAATCGAAAAAATGCTGTTCGTACTGGGACTCAAACCTGTGAGATCTGGCACAGAAGCCCACAACGCTATAGGATCTGACAAATACATTTTCAAATATGATTTCTTGAAAAACACAATATCTGTGCTACATAAAAGCATATTTTGTCAGTGAGTCACAAAGCACAAATAAGACGGAAGAATGCAGAGGAAAAGAGAATATAGCTTCCATCAATTCTGTATACAAAACCATTTTTATTTGTATACTACGTCCAAAATATTCTATTTTCTATTTGAAAATGCCACCCCACAAAGTGGAGCGTCTGGAGCGGTCCGCTCTCCCTTTACCACTGGTAGTCAAAATGCCTACGAAACCACTAGCATATGTACTGTTATCGATTTGAAAGTTGTCTCCAATTCTAACATATTTCCATCCATACCACATAGTTCATTTAGTCACAGCTATTCTTACTTGACTGTCAATAGCTTCGACGCCCACTGCACTGACACCACTTTCCTATTAAATTTGTCAAAACTCAAACTGGCTTGAACAAATATATATTACATTATAAGTTACCTGTACTCGAAACTCCTCCCACTAAATCATCGGCGTATGTTCCGCTACCAATTAAAGGGGTGTCTCCGATTCTGCCAACATATTTTCCAGTTAAACCTCCCGTAGATGTGGCCACAGCTATCTTTCCCTGACTGTCAATGGCCACACAACCCACTGTGCCAGCTCCACCTTTCTATTTGTCAATGAAAAAATTAAGTTTTGGTTATAATAATTATTTACCGAATAATTTTCATTATACTATACTGAAACCATAGATTTGGTAACTCAATATGAGCAAATTCAATTGGATATTATATCCTTAGAAAATACTATTAACCGTTTCAGTACAGTAAGGCTACTGGTGGCCGCTACATATGAACGACGTGAATACCGTAACGCCACTGAAGACCACGAATGTAACTTGAAAATATTAAACTATATATATCATTTTATAAGTAAACTTTTAATATTCATAAATTCAGTCATATTTTTTAAAACTATTCAAAAAATATTAAAAACATGCGGTAGGTATGTGAGTGAATGTTTTTTAGCTTAAAACATCGCGGTACTGAAAAGGTTAATAATCTGGAGATTCTTAGAATGTGACAGAAAATAGACAAATTCATCAAATCACCAACGTGTGATATTAAAACTAGTTATGTTAAAGTGAAATTGAGAAATACAAGAACAAATTTTGTGAAAAAAATCTAGCGATACAGTCCTGCTGTTTTTCAATTTAAAACACTTTTTTGTATAAATAAACTGACATAGCATACACTTTAATTAGTAAAGATTTATAAAATATGACGCCATTTCAGTCAGCCAATTGTGAATATAAAGCGATGTATATTATTATGATGAAATATAGCTTAGTGAAATGGTCTACAGCGAGACATCTATATTATTAAGGGTGTCACGGTCTACATAGACACCTATAATTAGGAGAAATTATTATATGGCTTATGCACGAAAATTCATTTAATTGATAGAATATACCTTAATAGGATTTTCAAATTCAGTTGAGTTCAGCGGTGGGCTGCCAATACGTTAACAAGGGGCTCGCTCAATATCAAAGTAATTCATCAGTCATATGCAATACTTTTAAATAACAAACGATTGTTACTTAATACACTTAAAATATGCAACAATATGCAGTTTAAGCAACATAAACTAATCAATGTAAATGACTAAAAATGTACTACTGTGTATACTGGAAGCTGTCGTAGATAGTATATGTCAGAAATTACAGTTTTGTACTAGTTTGATCTGAGAATATTGTTTTCTATTAATTTAACAAGGGGCTCGCCGGCCGTGGTAAAATCTAACAAGGAGCTCGCGCGAGCCCCTGCGAGCCCCCACCAGCCCACCCCTGGTTGAGTTAATAAGCATTCCTTATCATATTGTAATAAAGTTTATTTGTAAAAAATGAACAGCTCACTGTTCTCACTGGCTCACCATTGGCGTGCTTAAGAAGGGACCTTCTATTTTTTTCATTGAAAAATCGTATCTCAACCAAAACCCACTATTTATTTTTGAAAAAAATATCAAACATTAGCAAAATCAAATACATAAATAATTACATTGAGTTTTTTTACTTTTTTAAATTCTCCATTTGACAGATACTATTTCAAAATTTAATAAGGTATTAATGTCCAATAAAAATTGTGTTATAATATGCACTATGAATAAAAAAAATATAAATATAGCTTAAATATTTAAAACATATCGACTGTAGAAAGGAAAAAGGACGTAACCCACAGTTTTTTCAGAACAGGTTTTATTCGATAATCATTATGTATCAAACTTGATACACGTTCTATCAAAAGAATGCAAGCTGCAAATGCCGAATTAGTATCTAAATTTAGCTTTAAAGTTTCAAAAAGATGACCTTGTGAAAAATTAAAACCAAGAAAAAAGACTGAAATAAAGGTTTTTCCTAGAAAACTTCTTAAATTAATATTAGATTATGTCAATTAAACACCAGTTTAAAAGTCAGTTGTGTATAATTCATAATTTGCATATGTCACAAAATCATCAAAACTAGTTTTTATCGCCTCTTAAAATTTGATATGTGTGGGTTACGTCCTTTTTCCTGTCCACAGTCGATATGTAACCACTTGTTTTTCGGTAAAATAATTGGAAATTATTGTCAACATTGAATGCGTAATATTTAGGGTAATTTATTACCATATTTAAAATTTTTGATATATTTCAGACAATTATAATTGTAGAATTAATGGATTCCTAAATTTAATTTCAACTAACAGAGAAAACAAATCAAATATTAAACATGAAACACTTTTTATGCTTACATTTTTATAGTAGCCGGAGTTTAAATATTCTATTCCAAAATTCATGATTTTAGGTTTCAAAAATTCTTCCAACTCTTCCTTTGCCAGTTCTGTGATCAAACTGTTGGGATCGATCACTTGGAAGCCCTACAAAAGAAAATTGCAATGAAATATTTGTTGATAAGATTTTTTTACTGAATTTTAATTTCAATCTAGACTTCTTCCAGACAAGACTTAAGCTAAATCAGGTGTAGTAGCACATTCCTAAGTCAAGTTTGCTGCCTGTGTGGTCGAGTGGTCAACGTCGTTGGCTACCGCTACGGATGTCAAGGGTTCGAATCCCAGTAGGGCCCCAGTAGTAGTCGGGCAGTTTTATAAATTGATTTTTCAATTGATTTATGAATTTCTGTTCAAAGGCATGGATGTATGTGATGTCTTGAATTCCCCCCTCCCACTCATCCTATCCTATGAACGGGGCGTATCGAGAGTGATTAGCTAACCACTAGCCCTTTCCTTCTATTCCTACTCTCTTTGGAAAAAGAGAAGTTGAGCAACTGGGTAACAAGCAGTTCTCGTAGAAACACTTCTGTTGAGATAAACTCCATTAGGAGTCCATATGATCCAGGTTGGGAGCGGACATGGTAAAAAAAAAAAAAAGTCAAGTTTAATGAACCTCTTTAATTGCGAATCGTTTAGCTCCTTCTCCACCCAGCATACAATGCGGAGAGTCTTCAAGAACTCGTCTTGCAATACTTATCGGATTGATGAATTCCTTGACGAGAGTTACACTACCAGCACTCAGATCCGAGCCTCGTTGGATACTCGCATCCATCGCCACTTTTCCATCCAGATTAAGAACGGATCCATAACCTAAAATCAAATTGAATGGTCGGTCTCTGTCAATCTTCACAGATTAGATTAAATTATAGATATTAAAACAAAACTACAGAAGTAAATATAATTTCAGGTATCAAAATGTATAGTTATTAACTCATAGTCTGTAATTTTTGTTTTATGATTACACGGGAACGCTGGGAATCTGATTCGATAGTTTTCAAGTAATTTTATTTAAGAGTGAAATCCCAATTTAGCATGACCTTGATTCACATTCACCTGCGTTCACAGGACTAGAGGTTGGCTAATCACTCTTGCAACACCCTTGGAATGGATTGGAGGGAATTTTTAGACATCACAAATGTCCATGTTTTCGAACAGAAATCGATAAGTCGAACCACTGTGCCATGGGCCCGACAGTTTATACAGTGACAGGAATTTATAATAGTTAAAATGTTACTAAACCAAAACCAATAATAAATGTTTTTTTCAATATAATAAAACAAATAAAGTGATTTTTTAGCGATTATTTTCTTAATTTTTCATAAACGTTTGTTTCATTTGGGATTCTGAGTATATTTTTACTTGCTGTTTCAAAGCACATTCAAATTGAATTCTAATATATAGTATTTTAATTCAATTTAAATGCTCTATTCATTCGCCTTTGTTCTTCTTTGGAAAACTTTCATTTATGAATTAGGATATCTGGCAGCTCTGATTCTAATACACTAATTCAACCAATGATTTTTTAACATGAATACATACTAATTTCTGTTGATTATCAATACCTGCATTAAAGTCTCCATTATTTTCCATGTAGTTAACACAGGCTTCGACAGCGTCGAGACATGAGTCACCATTGCTTAACATTTTGTAACCAGCAGTTGCTGCCATCTTTATACCTTTGATCATTACATCATGTCTGCTCTGTATAACGTACCCAGCTCCCCCATGAGCGATAACCACTGGTTCAATCTTTTTTGATGCCTTCAAAAAAAGTCCAATTGAAATATTTTCAGCTATCAGCTGTTTCTTAATCTTTTCCTTAATAATATTATTTGCTTGTTAAAGGAATTTCCATTTGACATGTAATAATGTACATTGTGAAAATAGTTCTAATGTAAACATAAATTTCCATCAAGCACCTTCAGTCGAAATTCTCAATTATGTAATAATGACTTTTTCATCCTAGCATTAGATTCGTACTTTGCATAAAATATCGGTTTTCCTGATTCTTAACGTTTTGTAGCTGTACAGATTTCTTATTTCTACAGCTACCCAAATACAATTAGACGACCAAACGTTTTTGAGTTGTACAAAAATTGGTCAATTGTTGTCTATTACCACAAACAGAGGCCAGAGGAATCAAAAGCCAAAGTCGATGTTTTGTGTACACGCATTCTACAATAAGACTACCATAGACAGATTAAGCACTTGGGAGACCCCAGGCGCAACCAAATTTGGAGGCCCTATTTTTCAAGTTATCAAAACTGAATTAAAAATGTTATTTGGGTTTTATAAAATACTTGCTATTTTGAGGCCCCAAGCGCGCATCATGCGCTTATAGGGTAATCCGCCTCTGCCACAGAGAAAAGATTTATGTGTTGCAAATCTGATGTTAACGAATGATATAAAAGGGTTAAACGATGCAAATAAGCAGACTTAGAATAAATAAATTATAAAACCTGAAATTGTCCACCCTTTCCGAACACAGTTGATGAGTGTTGTAATAGCAAACATGTTGCAAAGATAAGATAATTCTTCATTTCTACTTCAAACTCCAAATACCGGCTGATGATGTCCAAATAATTTCTGACGTATACACAATGGCTTCCGATATAAAACTAATTTTCATTTCAATCACTTGCTGATAAATATATTTTAATTTTCTGTGTATACAAGATCTTCTCAATCAATGGGCCGTGGATATATAAAAAGGGGTGCTGTGAACTCTGTAGAATGCTTTTAAAATAATTTTTTTCCTGTAATTTTGGTGGAAATTACGGAAATACTAAATATAACTTACTAAACTCACTGAATATAAATATTTTTAATATCAAATCAAAAAGGATAAAACAATTTGCATGTAATGGAAAACATCACTATAACACGGAGCATCACTTAGGAACCACTACTCGAGAATAATTCATTGAAATATAACAGTGTTTCTGTTATTAATCTGATATAAAAGCTATAATTTTTTTTATGAAATTCATATCACCTAACCAGCGGAACGAAACACTATCACAAATCGAGAAGTGACTGTATATGTTTATTTACACTTTGGTTGAGTGAGAATGTTAATCGAAAAGTATTGTTAAGATTAAATAAGTATTAACCCAGCCAGGCTTGTAATTTTTATTAAACCATCATCAATTATTTCTTCACGTGTAGATTAATTAGACATACATATTTTTGGTAGACAACACATTTTTTTTGTTTCAAATATACAAAAAAATGCTCTCAACTCTTTTTTACATGACCCAATTAGTAAATTACACAAAAAAAGTATTTTGTTTGATATTTCTGTCTTGTGTTGTTGAATTTTTAGTTATTAAGAATTCCGTCACTTCTGCGATTTTTGTATCTGGGTTATAACAAATTATTTGTTCTTTAGTGTGGACTGTGCTATTTTAAAATTGTATAAAAAAAATATTATTATAATATGTTATTTTTATATACCTATATCTGCTCAGAGTAGTTGAAGTTTATGACCACCACAGTACTTCTAATAATCTCTGTCCCCCCCAATCTCTTTATGTAGCTCCACTGAGTATATTATGGATGGTCATCAGAGATCTTCCCTAACAATGAGATCCATACAATTGGTAGAAGATACAGGGAGGATTCAGGCTCCCCTGAGGGGATGTGCAACACGTGTCTAAGCAAAGTCCATTGTTCCTTTTTTTACTTTGAACGCTATAAGGGACTGGTTAGTCTGCTCTTTTATCTTTGAGTTTCTGACAAAGCCAAATTACCGTATCCCTTGTATTCCCTGCAGATGTTTGTTTTTAAACACCGGTCTCGCAGTAAATATGAATAAATATAATAATTTTTAAAAAATATGTAAACTAACATAAAAACTGATATTTGCAAAAAGGTACAAATTATGTTGGTTTGACTTGCTCGACCTTCGAATTTTCCCAAAGAAAACCTATTATATTTGAGAGAACTTTGCTAACGATATAATGCTTCTAAGTTCTTATTTTCATTGTCTAACACTCCAAGATTATGCTAAGTAAAGAAATAAAACAAACATCATGAATATAATGATTTTATTTAACTTAAAATGTATGGTTGATACTTTCCACTCTTTATCTGGATTTTCTCGGAAGCAGTTACCCAAGACTTAGTCGCTATGCACTAGTGCAGTATTCCTTAACCTCGTTGCAGCTGCACCCTCCTAAATATTATAGAACATTTTCAAGGTGTCCTGTTTGCAATGGCATCGTAATAATGTAATCGGTGCCATTTATATTCATTCAACGTCACTTCAACTTGTACCATCTATCTGGTCTAAGTGTTTTTTGTGGGAAACAAAAAGAACTATAAGTTTGTCATCATGGTTGGACAATTATCTCCTAGATAAATTAAGCATTGAAGCGGTAAAATGTTAGGTTGTGTGAACTTATTCTTTCATGATACTTAAATCATACCAAGTAGAAAACGATTATTCTTTCTAATCCATTTTATAGTTTAAAATTATATCAGAAAATAAAACAATTAAAGAGTACTAGAAAATTAAGATGGTTGTATTTTTTTCAACAAAATGGGTGCCAATCTTTGATTTTTTTGTTAACTTCCAGTTGACAAATTAAGCCAAGAATGATTACCATTTGTCTGGATGTTCAAGGATGTGAAAAAAAGAAAAAAATAAAATAAATAACAACTTCAAGAAGAAGATTTTATTATACAAGTGCAGATATAAATTTGATGGTCTAGACATTTGTAGTTTTGAGATATGGTTGACTAAAGTTTTGACACATCTAAACTGAGTTGTGGAAAAGTGATAATTATTATTTGTTTCATCTTTTTAGTCATTTATCTCAATTTAATTCAAATTTATTGCAACGTTGACAGAACTATATGAGGATATTTCAAGTTATATTTATACAGAACTGTGAGATGTTTATATTCCCATATTTCCATTATGCAAACATGTGCCTACCGAGAAAACTAATCATTGTTTCTAGTTGTACTTTTGTGGAGTTATATAAGAGAGGTATTCGAATATAATAGCTAATATAACTCAAAATACCAATTGTTCTATGAAACTAGGCCATCGATTTCATAACATGAGAGTTAGAAAAATGTCAGTCGAAAGTTTATCAGCTTACTACAATCAAGTATTTAAATACAAGAAAATATTTAGAATCACAAAAATTAATAACAGTCTTGAATCATTCTGAAATTCAGAATTTGTACAAAAAATATAGGTTGTTTTAATTTTTTAAACACAATGCATTTCCATAACCAATAATTAATTTGCAGTTAACATTTTAAAGGTGACAAAAATTAATACAACATTCTTAAATATCAAAATCTTCTGAATCATCTTCATTAGGTAAAATTCCAGAGTGAATTTTTCCCGATTTGACATAAGACCAAGCCATCTTCTCGGAGCTGAAATGCATTCCTATGTCTCCCTTGTTTGATAGAGTAATGGCACCAGCTGTCTCCTTCAAGCGTTTTGTCATGGAAGTGATAGCTTTCGTGGTTGCATTTTGGGCAGATTCCCCACTCTCCATCAACTTGATGATAGTGTGCGCTAGACAATATTTAAGGATTGTTTCACCGTGACCTGTAAAAGGATAGTTATGATTCTGTTTTTAACATATTTATATGGGCCACTTGGGTTGAAAGAAATGTATCAAAATGACATTACAAGAGAGCACAACAACAGGTTTACTAAATAATCAATCAGTAGATTGATTACAGCAAGAGAGTTTATATAAGTGTTTTCAGTAGAAAAATGATTGAACTATCAGTTGAATCATTCAATCTGCTCATTGACATTTACTTATTTGTCTGAGATCACTGAAAATTATGATAAAAAGAAATGTTACCAATCAGCGAAACCAGTTTGTTCATTTGATAAAATAGTGAAATCAGCACAAAAACTGCGTTTTATTTTCATAAATGAATATGCATATTAACTTTTCATGTGACAAGTTAACTTTGCTTCGATTCCAGTTCACGTGATATTCTAGTCCTTCAAATAGAACCATAGTAATGGTATTTAGAGATATGATTGCAAAATATATCTGATATAGAACTAATTTTGTAAAAAATAAATTCTAGGACTGAAATTACCTGTAGTTGAAACTCCTCCTACAAAATCATCAGCGTAGGTACCGCTACCAATTTGCGGGGTGTCTCCGATTCTTCCAACATATTTTCCAGTCATACCTCCCGTCGATGTGGCCACAGCTATCCTGCCCTGGCTGTCAATGGCAATAGCGCCAACTGTGCCGACACCACCTTCCTATTTGTCAATAAACAAATTATATTTTTATTTTGATATTTACCGAATCATACATAATCAATAATTTCCAATTCAGGCCTAGATCGTTATTGCTTATATCTGCGGCCATGTGATGTTCAAATGAAATTGAAATTGATTCCATAAAAGGAATAGAGCTGAAATGGAATTTTACGCTCAATATAAACTACCAATTTGTTAACACATTTTGACCTTTTTACAAAACTCTTCTATTAAATTGCAACAATTCAATAAAAAATGTGAGAATGGCAATAGATAATAGATGACAATCAAAGGGTAATGATTTTTTTTTGCATGGGGGGATTCGAGGATCGCTATCCCTAATTATAATAAAAGAAACGATTGAAAGATAAAACATATTTTATACTGACATCTTTGTTGTGGCCGATTTCTATATTTCCTGTTCCACCATGTTCAATAAAATTTGCCAAAGCTTCTTTTGCCATTTCTGTGATCAGACTGCTGGAATCGATCACTTCAAAACCCTGCAAAAAAATGATACAAAATATTTGTGAATAAGAATTTTTTATTGAAGATCAACTGAATCTAAGATCTACTTCATCCAGACAAACTTTCGCTAAACAAGTTGTGAATTAACAGAGAAGCAGCTTATCTAAGAAGATTTAAAATACAAACCATTTTATTGAGTATTTTTTGACTACAGGATGTTGTCGACTTTCTTACTTGTTTAATGTACATTCAAATTAAATTTGCTGCCGATGACCCAAAAGATGAAACTCAGAATACTATTGAATGAAATATACTTGCATGTCAATATTTCACACTTGCCGGTCTCTATAGGGACCACTGGGCACAAAATCACAAAGTGGTGTAAATCCGCAGGGGCTCGGCCTCTCAGGTGTTAAACTGTTATAATAAAGTAAAAAAAATATAATGTGATGAACCTCTTTAATTGCAAATCGTTTAGCTCCTTCTCCACCCAACATACAATGAGGAGTAGCTTCAAGAACTCGCCTTGCTAGACTTATCGGATGGCTGAAATCCTTGATGAGAGTCACACAACCCGCTTTCAAATCTGAGCCGCGTTGAATACTCGCTTCCATCTCCACTTCTCCATCCAGATTAAGAACTGATCCATAACCTAAAATCAAATTCAATGTTGTTCTCTGTTAATCTTTGCAAATAAAACTATAAAAGTTTTTATAAAGTTGTTGTAGGTAGTAAATATAATTTGGGTAACAGGCATTACAGTATATAGTTTTAGGTTGTGGACTGCAATTTCTGTTTTATGATTGGGTGTGCACACACAAAATCTATTTTGATAGTTATCGAATAGTTTTATTTGTAACGTTACAGGGAAACCTCAATATAACATGCCCAGAGTTCACGTTTTCTCACTACTTGAGTGAAATTTTAGATTTCATTAAAATACATTAATACCTAATTTAAAATTCCTGTTTCCTACAATTTTCTTTTGAAATATTCAAAACTCACTCTCCACTCAACCTTTTAATCAATTTATTGAATCTAAAGAGTTTTATTTAGACAACTCGTAAATATGAACCAACCCAATTTGTTATCCTGAAAAGTTAACATTTTAGAGTGAGTGTTATTCCATGAATTTACGATGGAGTCAATATATTAGCAGAGAACATTTAATTATTATCAGGCTTGTTGAACGTCCCAATCTCAGTAGGACTTTCCAGATTCAGCAGTCAAATACCGAGTCCTACATTGCAGATTTAATAAACGTTGTATTAGCCAAATATTCCTAATTCAAAATTTGAATGAAATTTTAAAATAATTTTAAGGCTAATGAATGCAGCCAGAAAGAAATAAATCATTGCTGAAAGCCATCAAAGCAATGAATGCCATATTTATTCTTAATTTTTCTTTTTCAAATATTCTCTTTTCATCCAATTTTGACATTCAATGAATGATGAATGGATTTGTGATTATGGAGATCTGTCATCTTGTATCTTAATGCACCGATTCAATCATATATTCTTTATAGTGAATACAAAATAATTTCTATTGATCATCAATACCTGCATTAAATACTTCGTCATTCTCCATGGATTTTACACCAGCTTCAACAGCATCAAGACTTGAGCCACCTTTGCTCAATATTCTGTAACCAATACTTGCTGCCATTCTTACACCTTTGATCTTTGCAGCATGTCTGCTTTCCGGAATATTCCCAGCTCCCCCGTGAACGATTACCACAGGTTCAATCATTTCTGATGTCTTCGAAAATAAAAATGCAATTGAAGAATTTTCAGTTTTTTGGCAGTGTCTAATTAATTTCTCATTATATCAAAATATACTTGCCCGTAAATATGCTTTACAACATGCCACTCTTTTTCTATCTAAATATTAACTTAATTCCGCTAATAACAATGCAGCTCTGTAGGAAATTTAATTATGAATAAAAAAAGGTCAAATTATCACACACAAGAATCAGGTAAACCCATAACACGAACGAAAATACGAATATAATATTAGAATGAAAAAAGCATAATATGTAATTATGTCAAATGAAACGTCTGAAAACAATCATAAAGCATTTTTTTTAAATATTACTACGTATTTCGCATGAATTATCAGCATTATCAGTTTCTTTCATTTTATCCTTCATCTTTTTGGTATTTTCTATGCGAAATTAAATTTTATAATGAATAGCATAGTTTTTCGGGACGTTTAGTAAATTTTAAAGGATAAAACGATGAACACAATCTAAAACATATGTACCGCCTTAATTTCAAAAAATACAGAAGAAATTTGTTATTTATAATATACTATGATCACATTTTAGGTTATGGTGTTGTTGTGACAGAACGACTGTCAATTTGACAGCCAACACTGGTTGTATTATTGTCTCTGCATGTTGTTATGTTGTCAGTAATGTAAAATTAAATGTACATATTGTGACAACAGCCGTCTTAAATTACAACAATGTTGTTCATATTATATTGGTTATATTATTAAAATAGATTCTTTGAATTTAAATTAAGTTTTATAAAAGAATATTGGATAAGATAAAGGATTTTCAATTTGAGAAAATCAGCTATAAAGTCTTACATGATTATTGAAGGGTTGGATGTTTTATTGCAAAATACCATACGAAAGTATTTAAAGTTTTTAAAACAAGAATGAAATGTTTTGATACATCGATATCAACATATCTCCATGATAACAGAAAGGTTCACTTGGATGTTACCATCGATAATGAGATAATTACAAGCGTCTTTGTTGAATGCCTGTTATTTATAATATCTACCGATTTCGTACAGTTGTGGAGCTTTAATTGAAAAAATGCCATCATGTGCTGTAAGAATCTGCAGAAACACTTCCAGGACGCAAAACAAATCCAAAGGAGTTACTTTTCATAGGTAAGAATGGTTTATCACAATGATTAAATCAACATATTTTTAATGCTCCACTTAGTTTGCTATTTTATGACGAACATCAAATTCACAATCAAGTTATTTCCAAATAATATGAAGTATGTGCATTACAAATTATTTCACACTATCTATTCCAAGTATCAGATAAAATTTTAGTTATTACACATAGTTTTATTATTTTAATAGTGCCAGTCTGATAGCTCTTAGGTTTTTAATGGTATTTGTCCTACTCAGGTGTACAATCAAAGATTCGAATCCTAAAATCAACTGTTTGAAGCGTGAAATGCATTTTTATATAAAAAGCCTTACATCATTAGTTTCCTTAAAGATGAGAGATTGAGTAACTGTCTTAAAATCATTCTATTTAAATGTCTTTTACTGAAACGCTCAGGGCTATCAGAGGTAAAGTTGTGGAGTCAGACTGTTTTTATTGTAGTCAGAGTTGGAAAACAACTAACGAAATTGCCAGTCAAAAGTGGCATCACTGCATGCTACTAAGCTTAAAAAAAAGAGGGTCGAACCCATTAAAAATAATCAAACTATTTAATAAATAGTATTTTGTGAGACTAGAAAAAATCAGGAAAAGATTTCTCAATTCTTTATCGAGATAATGAGATAAAATACTGATATGAGAAATTCACACCCCCGTTCACCTAGGAAGTTGTAATCTGCATTTATTCTTTTCTTTCCAAATTTTTCTTTATGACAGCAGACTAGGTAAATAGTTTTTATATTTTAGATTTCCCGCAGATCCTGTACAAAGGGATAAATGGGCATCGGTACTAAGAAAATGTAGGCATGACGAACACTGGATTCCTCACAAATACACTTACATATGCTCTGCACATTTTAAAGATGATGATATTTATGTGACAGACCGAGGAATTCGTCGATTTTCCAATACAGCCTACCCGAAATTGGTATGTTGCATTTGTATTATAGTATGCATATAATATCCCTAGCCATACGCTTAGGGATATGTTCTATACAAATGGTATGATCATCAATGATCAGCCTTCATTTCAAATATATGGGCATTGAAGTAATGTATGAAGAAATATCCATATCAGGCGCATGCTTTGAATCTTCTTTGCCTAATAACATGTAAAGTGAAAGACGTGAAAGCATTATAAAGCTATGCTGACATTTACTTTTTTATCCTACTTACTCATATATGAGTAAGGCTGTAAAGATATAAAGAAACATCTATTGCACATCGATGGTCCTTATGCATTGGATATGGGAAGAGTCACATAGAGACAATTGAAAAACTTATAAGTCGATTTCCCTCTTTGAGTTATTAATTAGTTTAAACTAGTTCGCAGTTTTTTTTATCTTGAAACATTTTTTTAATTACTATAATGATAAACAATCAAACGCCAAGTAAAGCTGACATTTTATTAAAAAATATTGAGATATCTGCAGTAAACTAAAACATTGTGAAATTTATTTATTTCAGAATTTATACAATGAAAACTTCGAAGCGTATCCCATAGTTGAACATTCTTCACCTACCGCACAACCTTTCGAGTCGCATAATATTAACAAAGAAGGAGTATTGTTAGACGAGAACTCTCAGCTAATTTTAGACACGCCTAAAGAAGTTCAATTAAAGACTCAAATATCAAAAAAGGATATATTACTCCGTAGATATGTTCGAAAAATAAGAGCGTTGCAGGCCACGATTCGCAGGTTGACGAAAAAAAATGATTCCTTTAAAGATATAATTAGAAAAATTAAGAAAGCAAAAGTAAATCCGCCGGTTCCAGAACTGACTGACAACTCAAACAAAATTACTACTGAAGATTAGCTTCAATTGATGTATGTACTCAACCTTTAGAGGAGTATGGACGTACATGTACGTCAGCGTCATATTTCTGTAAATGAGTATAAAAGTAAATTAAACTCAACACAGGAGTGTTTGTATGTAAGCATATATATGCTCTATGTATGAATTACATATATTCATTGGGAAAAAGTCACAAAATCGTCATGTTAAGAAAAGGCAGTAAATTAAAGTAAGGTCATTAGTAAAAACACAATATTCCTTTGTACTTCATTCCACTTTATTTAATATGTCAGGACCGGTTTTGCTCATTAAAGGTATATTGTGTTTTTACTAATATAATGCCTTTCCACCAAGTTTTGACAGTGAACACCCTAAAAGTGATAAAGTAAGGTCTATATAAATCTATTCACTCCTCTAAAGGTTAACAAAAAAAACATGAGATTTATTATATGAAATAAATTGCATTGTATATTTTATGTCTCGTAATTTAAGTCACAGAATATTATTTACAAGTTACTGGATGTTAAATATTTATAGCGGTTGTAAATATAATATTTTACTACATATTGTGTTAATGTTTATTATGTTAAATTTGCAGGACTTGTTTGATCTATTGTTATATGCAGTTGCGTTATTTATCTCATTATGAACAATGTCATAACTACATTTTACCATTGATTTATTGATTTGTGTTCACTGACATGCTTATATTCCCATCCGATTCTAAAAACAGTGTACTGAAAAGAAAAAGTTGAGCAACTAAATAACAAACAATTCTCATAAAAACAATCTCTGTTGAGATTTTTCGAATATTTGTTTTATAAATAAATGTTTTTTCCAGTGGCGGTTCCTGACCTAAAATCTTGGGTGGGCTAGAGAAAAGCATATTTCCACTTCACCTTATACATTAATCTACAAGCAAATTAACAAATACTACGACACTACTGCAATGCATAAATTATTATATAATAAAATCAATGCTAATGTAAGTAAGAAATATTTAAAAAAATTATACGGGACCTTAAATTCGTCTCTTTTAAAGTGAAAAAACAAGTACTAACAGCAATACAGAGCTAGCTGTCAGTGAGAGTCAATACCTGTCACTTTCATACAATACAACAATATTGGTATTTGTGTTTCAATGCATAAGTATGCGTCACGGGCTGAATCAGTTCAGCCCCCAACGAAGACAGAAACTTGTTTATTCAAAACACAATCGTTTGTGATTGATGACGTTTCCGTAAATACAAATACAAAAAAAAATCTAATCGTGCTTGATTGCGCCCCAGTGTAAAGAAATATTGTCTGTGGTTACGGGCATGAAGGATTTAGCCCCTGAGTGGTGTTGCCAGAGTGACGTGAGGTTGCCTATTCCCTGTGAAGTATTTATAGGGTTATTATTTTTTTTATGCCGGCTCAGTTTAAAATTGTAATACAAAACACAATCGAGAATATGATTGTAGGTAGACGTAACATTGTCTTATGTTGACAGAGGAAAATTAAAACAAAGATATTATATTCATTTGGGAAAGGTTAGTTACGCTTATAAATGTATTTATTTTGTTCAGCGGCCGAATTGCTGTTCATTTTTATTCAGCCATCTAAAGTTTTGGGTAAAAAATGCAGGTCGGGTTAGCCCACCTAGCCCAGTACCTAGAACCGCCACTGGTTTTTTCGTTGTTTTACATAACTAAAATTTTTTACATAATTAAAATTATCGTGTATTTATTTATACTTAATAAATTAGTTGTTTATTTTACTTTTTACATTTTTATATGCATTGCATATTTTCGATTTTGAGTATGCAAATACCTATACCGGTTTATTTCGGTGTTAAAATTGACCCATAATCAAATTTTGAATTAGAGAAAAAACATTGTTTATCAGAACCAATATGTAAGTTTACAATATTTAAAATTTTACGGAAATAATATATAATATTGATTAGGTTCAACGCTCCCTCTAAGCTGCGCGCGATTGCGGCCGCACAGCAGTTGGGAATCCCCGTGCACTCATTCCGGGTTGGTGCCCACTACAATACAGTTATTCATTAATACTAGCTGTAAGCCCGTTGACCTCAACGGCGGGATTTTTGTTGCATTTTTAAGTAGTCAGAAAATTTACTGGCGTGAAAAATAAATTACAAACCTATTTATTGAATAAGCCAGAAATTCTAAAAGTAAAAGAAATATATCTCGGGGCATATATCGACAGCCCTGCAGTATTAAAATTGTAAATTATTTAATTTTTGGAATAATGTTTAAGTTTGCTAACAATCATTTTTCGTAGTAGCAGAAATATACCTCGTAAATTACTTAATTTTTGGAATAATGTTTAAGTTTGCTAACAATTATTTTTCATAGTAGCAGAAATAGACCTCGTAAATTACTTAATTTTTGGAATAATGTTTAAGTTTGCTAACAATCATTTTTCGTAGTAGCAGAAATAGACCTCGGGGCATATATCGACAGCCCTGCAGTATTTAAATTGTAAATTATTTAATTTTTAGAACAATGTTTAAGTTTGCCAACAATTATTTTTCTTAGTAGAAGATTTTAAAATAAAAGTCGAAATATAGTTCTATAAAATATCCATACTGTCATTAGAATATTCCTAATGCATGTAAGAAATTAATAAGATTTTCAAGACCGGATGCAAAATATAACCATACCTTCCAATAATCGAATCAATGACACTGATCAAAATCTGTCAAATCAGCTCCCAACCCTATAATTAAAGCTTCAAGAAATCGAATCAGTATATTTGATTATTTAAAAAACTTAGCGATGCAAACTTTCAAATAAAGTTCTCTCAATATTATTATGATGCTTCAGTTCTAAGCCAGGAAATTTGAATTTTGAATATAAAAAGACGTTCATTCAAATTGGACGAACGAAATATGCGATTCAAAATAAAACGTTAGCATTGGTCAAAAAATGTGCTGTTCAATATAAATCGCTATCATTGGGCAAAGTGGACATCAGTACGGACATATTTGTGATTATTTTATCGGCTATTAATATGAAGATTATTTGATCGGTCCGCTCAGCCTTTGAAATTTCCGCGCAGCTAACCTCTTGTCTTATTTTTTTTCCGCTCCCAATATGGAGCATATGGACTCCTAATGAAGTTTATCTCAACAGAAATTTTTCTACGAGAACTGCTTTTTACTCAGTTGCTCAACCTCTCTTTTTCCAAAGAGAGTAGGAATAGAAGGAAAGGGCAAAGACAGGACTAGTTGTTAGCTAATCGCTCTCGATACGCCCCGTTCATAGGATAGGATGGGTGGGAGTTGGCAATTGGGAATCCCTCTTGTCTTATAGGGAGCATTGATTACGTTACCAATAAATAAAGCATTATATTACATCATTTCAGTCGAAACTAATAAAAAATTGAGTGACAAGTTGAAATATTATCTGCCCGAACGGGACTCGTGCTAAACATTCCTGGCATGTCGAAAATAAAAATGCTCGAGCGAGACTCGGGCTTGTCAGTGTGCGAAGCAAATCCGCGCCCGAGTCACGCTCGGGCAAAACTGTCAAGTGGTTAACATTAAAAAATATTCAGCTACAAATATATGAAAAATAACCAAGGGACACAAATCATCTGTCCTTAATAGATTTGTAAAATCTTTTAATTCATAATCCATGGACTCCATCTCTAATTAATATTATCGGCTCTAAGGTATAACAAGGGTTTTAAATGCAATTTAGCAGTCTTAATAGTTAAAAAAAATAATAAATTATAATACCTGCAAATGCCCTTCCTCTCCGAACACAGCTGATGAGTTATGTAACAACAAACATGTTGCAAAGATAAGATAGCGTTTCATACTACTTCAAGCTCCAATCACAGACAGATAGTCTTCAAATAATGTTTAACGTGTATGCAGTGGCTTCCAACATAAAACTGGTTTGTATTTCAATCTCTTGCTGATAAATATAATTATATTCATCTTCTGCATATATAAGATCTTCTCAACCAATGGGCTGCATACATAAAAAAGGGGTGCTGTGAATTTCGTAGAATATGTTAAAAATGATCTTTTCGTAAATTGTGGATTCGGTAAACACATGGAAAATTATTTTATTAATAAAATTAAAATTAAACTAAATATAACTGATTTTAACATTAAATAGATTAAAATATTTTTTTAAACATACCAAGATTTATTTTATTGATTGAAGCTTTTTTGAGTGTTTTTAAATATTATATCAGAAATGAAATCATCAATGAAATGACGAACCCTTCACTGGAATTTTGATTAAAATTATGAACAAAATACATTATCTGCTCCTATCGACGGCTGAGAGAGAGTGATACCAAAAATCAAATATTTATTTTGTTGGTATTATACAAAAATATTTAATTAAGCAAACTGAGGTACACTGTCGGATACTTAATTTTTTTTAAAATATGGTAGTAAATAAGAGTTATTTGATAATAGTTTGTTTTTGTGACCCCAAGAGAGAACAGAGAATGGGGATTTATTTAAATGATAAACCATGAAAATCGTAAGATGTATTTATTAACAATCCGTAATGTTGTTTATAATAATGATATAATTATTTCATTTTTCAAAAATTATTTGAATGTTTTTGTGAATATTTATGGTTTGTATCCCCTGGATTAAGCAAACCCTTTTTTTTACCCCTTGCCAAAGGGCTTCGATACGAACCTATATATATATATTAATAATATTGTGTAAAAAATAGTCTAGGTAAACTTTTAAATAGTATGTGCTCTTTCTTTCCTTATATGTTTATCCACCAAACAAATAACAAAAACTATTTTAATAATTGTATTTTTGTAAGTAAAAATAAACGTAAATTCAAAAAAATCAGTGAAAAAGTTTAACCACGCAAGACTAGTATTACAGCATTTTTTTTATATTACAAAAATATTACAAGTTAAGTAACAAATAGGACGTTTTGAAAAGATGATAGAATATTTTTAGCAATTTTACGAAAGTTGATATATCAGCCCCTAGATATAGAAAGGGTTAGAGCGATCTAAATAAGCAGAATTAGAATAAATAAATAAATTACTAGCTGTAAGCCCGTTGCCCTCAACGGGGGGATTTTTTTGCATTTTTGATAAATCAGATATCAAATGCAAACTTATTCATTGAATAAGCCAGAAGGTTTTAGGTTAAATAATTCCCTAAATAGTTTTTTTAAGAAAACACCCAGTCCTCTTTAAGAATTAAAATAAAACGAGATTGTAAAAAAACACGCAAATATCAGGAAAACGTGAATTCCGGACGTGTTTAAACAGGATTTCACTGTAAATAATCAAAATTTACGTCTGAACCAAATTTAAATTAAGAAAAAAATTCGAACCATAGTAGAAAAAAATGTTATGATATTGTTATTTTAAACAAAAGAATAGTGTCATTCAACTGTGATAGTGACAAAAGACAGTGGAGGTTGTCGACTAATAAAGTATTGAGAAACTGTGTTACATATAGGATGACAAAAATCATCAAAACAAAAGGCGGTGTTGTTCACTCTAAAAAATTTGAGAAGCCGTATCACATATAGGATAATCGAAATTAATTGCAAATTTTATCCAAATGTATTCTCATTCATCATGAAAAATTGATTATATACAGGGACTGGATATAAATTACTTTCATCACTAGAAATGTCTGATGTGCTAGCATCTAATAAAGTCTTTTGTTTTATAGTAACTGTCTTGTGTTATTGAATTTCTTGTTATTAAGAATTCCGTTAATCACTTCTGCGTTTTTTGTGTTATGACAAATTATTTGTTCTTTTTAGTGGACCGTGTTATTTCAAAATTGTGTAAAAAAATAGTTGAGTGTATATTATAATATGCTATGTTTATCCATATCCGCTCAGAGTAGTCGAAGTATATGGCCACCACAGTACTTCCAAGATTCTCTGTCGCCACCCAGTCTCTTTATTTCCTCCCTTTCTTGTTTCTTTTTTTACTTTGAACGTAATAAGGGACCGGTCAGTCTGTTCTTTTATCTTCGAGTTTCTGACAAAGCCAAACCACGGTACCCCTTGTATTCTCTGCAGATGCTTGTTTTTATACACCGGTCTTGCAGTAAAAATGGATATATATATAACATACATAAAAACTGATATTTGCAAAAAGGTACAGATTATGTTGGTTCGACTTGCTCAACCTTCGGATTTTCCTGAAGAAAACCTATTATATTGGTGAGAAGATTGCTTACGATATAATGCTTCAAAGTTCTTGAATTTATTTTCATTGTCTAATCCTCTAAAATAATGTTATGTAGAGAAATAAAAGAAGTATTTTTAATGGACTCGACGATAACTTTGCGGAAGTTCATTTTCATACGAAATTTATATAGAATTCAAAATTACTTTGATCATTCCATGTATTGTGCCACCAACAGTGAAATGTGTTTTGCCTCTTTCAGAGGCATCTTCAGACAAAAGATTTTAATATTCTAACATGATTTATTTAAAAATGGGAAGCAAGGAGGGGGGGATAGAAACAGAAAACAATAATGACCTGTAATGCAGCTGTAGTATGAAGTTTAAATATTATGTAGGTAATAATATTTTGTTAGAAATCAATACATATTTTACTATTTTACCTTCATATTCAATATAAAAAAGAATGAGGTTTAAATTCACCACTATACATAATGACAATAAAAATAGATTTCAAAATAAGCTAATTCACCATAATTGTTATTTTTATATTTGCTTAATAACATATTCAATTATATTTACTTTTTATATATTTGAAATAGTAATTTTTTTGTATAACTTTTCACACATAAGTATTGCTTTAAATGCAATTATTGTAGTCACGAGCAACCTTATTTGTAATGAAATATTTTATAGTAACATGTATTTTTTCATATACCTAAATGAATAATTCTTATTTTATGATATCCAGCGTTGTTGATGACATTTTCAGACTTTCCTATTCTACTCATTCTCAGAGAAACTTGAGCATAGATCGATAATAGATATTAACTTGTAATTGCATTTTTTCTTTCTATATCCATATCCTCACCACCGAAACAGTGACAGATTAAGCACTTTCCCTTAAAATTTCCGAAAAGGTCCTTTTTTTTCGAATTACTAAAACTGAATTTGAAATATTATATGTGGTGATCCGCCACTTCCACCCAATTTTGTCATTATGATTTGTCTCAGCACATTTTAGTGCGACAACAATTTACTCGATATAATCGATAAATTGGTATTGAATGCGGTAAAATGTTGTGTGAACATGTTCTGTCTTCATACCCGGTAGAAAACGACTATTCTTTCTAACACATTTCATAGTTTAAAAATATATCAGAAAATAAAACAATTGAAGCGACCTAGACAATGAAGATGGTTGTTTTTTTTTTCAACAAAATGGGTGCCAATCTTTCTTCTCCACAACCAATAATCTGCAGTTAACATTTTAAAGGTAACAAAAATGAATACAACATTCTTAAATATCAAAATCTTCTGAATCATCTTCATTAGGTAAAATTCCAGAGTGAATTTTCCCCGATTTGACATAAGACCAAGCCATCTTCTCGGAGCTGAAATGCATTCCTATGTCTCCCTTGTTTGATAGAGTAATGGCACCAGCTGTCTCCTTCAAGCGGTTTGTCATGGAAGTGATAGCTTTCGTGGTTGCATTTTGGGCAGATTCCCCGCTCTCCATCAACTTGATGATAGTGTGCGCTAGACAATATTTAAGGATTGTCTCACCGTGACCTGTAAAAGGATAGTTATGATTCTGTTTTTAACATATTTATATGGGCCACTTGGGTTGAAAGAAATGTATCAAAATGACATTACAAGAGAGCACAAAAACAGGTTTACTAAATAATCAATCAGTAGATTACTACGGATTGATTACAGCAAGAGAGTTTATATAAGTGTTTTCAGTAGAAAAATGATTGAACTATCAGTTTATTCATTCAATATGTCTCATTGTCATTGACTTCTTGGATTAGGTAGATATACGTTAATACTAAAAGTAGCGTAAAATCACTGAAAATTATGATAAAAAAAATGTTACCAATCAGCGAAACCAGTTTGTTTATTTGATAAAATCGTGAAATTATCACAAAAACTGTGCTTTATTTTCATAAATGAAAATGCATATCAACACATTCTTTTCATGTGACAAGTTAACTTTGCTTCAATTCCAGTTCACTTGATATTCTAGTCCTTCAAATAGAATCATAGTAATGGTATTTAGAGACATGATTACAAAATATATTTGATATAGAACTAATTATGTGAAAAAGAATTTCCAAGACTGAAATTACCTGTAATTGAAACTCCTCCTACAAAATCATCAGCGTAGGTACCGCTTCCGATTTGAGGGGTGTCTCCTATTCTGCCAACATATTTTCCAGTCATACCACCCGTCGATGTGGCCACAGCTATCTTTCCCTGACTGTCAATGGCAACAGCACCAACTGTGCCAACACCACCTTCCTATTTGTCAATAAAAAAAAATATATTTTTATTTTGATATTTACTGAATGATACAGGCCTAGATCTTTATTGTTTTATTTGTGGTCATGTGATGTTCAAATGAAATTGATTCCAGGAAAGGAATAGAGCTGAAATGAAATTTTACACTCGATATTATATGACTATCAATTTGTTAACACATTTTAGCCTTTTTACAAAACTCTTCTATTAATTTTCAACAATTAATAAACCAATTCAATAAAGAAATATGAGAATGGCAATAGATTATAGATGACAATCAAAGGGTTATGACATTTTTTTGCATGGGGTGATTTGGGGATTGCAATCCCTAATTATAATAAAAGAAACAATTGAAAGATTAAAAATATTTTATACTGACATCTTTGTTGTGGCCGATTTCTATATTTCCTGTTCCACCAGGTTCAATAAAATTTGCCAAACTTTCTTTTGCCTTTTCTGTGACCAGACTGCTGGAATCGATCACTTCAAAACCCTGCAAAAAAAATTATACAAAATATTGGTGAATAATAATTTTATATTGAAGATCAACTGAATCCAGAATCTACTTCATCCAGACAAGACTTCTGCTAAGCCAGGTGTGAATTAACGGAGAAAACTATTATTTAAAATAAAAACCATTTAATGGAGCATTTTTTGACTATTGGATTTTGTCGACATTCTTACTTGCATAATACATAATACAACTGACTTTCTCGTAGGCATGCTTAACTTTAATATGATAGTTTGAACATTGTTGTTGACTTTCTTACTTGCTTAATGTACATTCAAATTTAATTTGCTGCCGATGACCCAAAAGATGAAACTCAGAATACTATTGAATGAAGTATACTTGCATGTCAATATTTCATACTTGCTGGTCTCTATAGGGATCATTTGGGCACAAAATCACAAAGTGATGTAAATCCGCAGGGGCCCGGCCTCTCAGGTGTTAAACTGTTATAATAAAGTAAAAAAAAAATATAATGTGATGAACCTCTTTAATTGCAAATTGTTTAGCTCCTTCTCCACCCAACATACAATGTGGAGTGGCTTCAAGAACTCGCCTTGCTAGACTTATCGGATGGTTGAAATCCTTGATGAGAGTCACACAACCCGCTTTCAAATCCGAGCCACGTTGAATACTCGCTTCCATCGCCACTTCTCCATCCAGATTAAGAACTGATCCATAACCTAAAATCAAATTCAATGTTGTTCTCTCTCAATCTTTGCAAATAAAATTATAAAAGTTTTTAAAAAGTTTCTGTAGGTTGTAAATATAATTTGGGTAATAGACAATACAGTATATGAATTTTTAGTTGTGAACTGCAATTTTAGTTTTTGATTGGGTGTGCACACTAGAAATCTAGTTTTTTTTGTAACAGTTCAGTGAAACCTCAATATAACATGTGACCAGAGTTCACGTTTTCTCACAACTTGAGTGAAATTTTCCATTTTATCTTTGATACCCAGCTTAATATTTCTATTTCCTACAATTTTCTTAGGCTTGTTGAACGTCCCAATCTCAGGAGGAATTTCCAGATTCAACAGTCAAATACAGAGTCCTACATTGCAAATTTAACAAAAGTTGTATTAGCCAAATATTCTTAATTCAAAATTTGAATGAAATTTGAATAGAATTTTAAGGCTTATGAATGCAGCCAGAAATAATTAAATCATTGCTGAAAGCCATCAAAGCAATGAATGCTATATTTATTCTTAATTTTTTCAAATATTCTCTTTTCATCCAATTACTGGATTTGTGATTATGGAGATCTGTCATATTTAATGTCGTCAGATTTGTTGCAAGTCAAACCAGGACATTTGTCCGATTTGTACAAATGGTCAGCGTGGCTTGTTTTTTTCTTCTAAGACTTTCAAATCCAAAAACCCAGGAATATACCGATTTACCCAAAATACCATCGTGACTCGTTTTTTTAGCTTTTTAAAACCTTTCGAATCCAATATCCCGAGATTTACCGATTTCTCCCAAATAATCAGCGTGACTCGTAAACCGGGACATTAAGGCGTCCCAAAAGGTTTGTTCGGGACACTGAGACACAAGACTCAAAACCGGTGACAGTCTCGATTAATCGGGACGTTTGGCAACCCTAGTCATATTGTATCTTAATGCACTGCAGTATTCAATCATATATTTTTCAAAGTGAATACAAAATATTTTTTATTGATCATCAATACCTGCATTAAATACTTCATCATTCTCCATGGACTTAACACCAGCTTCGACAGCATCAAGACTTGAGCCACCTTCGCTCAATATTCTGTAACCGATACTTGCTGCCATTCTTACACCTTTGATCATTACAGCATATCTGCTTTCCGGAATAATTCCAGCTCCCCCGTGAACGATTACTACAGGTTCAATCATTTCTGATGTTTTCAAAAATAAAAAAGCAATTCAAAAAATATCAGTTTTTCGACAAAGTATCTTATTAATTCCTCATTAAAAATAAACTTATCGGTATATATGCTTTACAACATACCACTCTTTTTCTATCTAAATATTAACTTAATTCCGCTAATAACAATGCAGCTATGTAAGAAATTTAATTATGGATAGAAAAAGACCAAATTATCATACATAAGAATCATACTAATTAATATTATTGGCTCTAAGGTATAACAAGGGTTTTAAATGCAATTTAGCAGTCTTAATGGTTATAAAGTTAAAAAAAATAAAATAATAAGACCTGCGAACGTTCTTCCTCTTCGAACACAGCTGATGAGTTATGTAACAACAAACATGTTGCAAAGATAACATAATGTTTTATTACTACTTCAAACTCCAATTACTTACAGATAGTGTTCAAATAATGTCCGACGTTTATGCAGTTGCTTCCAACATAAAACTGGTTTGTATTTCAATCAATTGCCGTTAAATATAATTATAGTCATCTTCTGTATATTTAAGATCTTCTCAACCAATGGGCTGCATATATAAAAAAGGCGTGCTGTGAAGTTCTTAGAATAAATAAAAAAAATATCTTTTCTTGTTATACCTGTTGGATTCGGTAAATACATGGAAGTTTATTTTATTAACTCTCGCGGCTCGGAGACTAGAAAAATACTTCTCTGCCAATGGGGGTCGTTTAGGGACCCCAGTGGTTTCCTCATTATTGGCCTTATTCTTATGAATTTCAAAAAAAAAAATTATTTTAAGGGCTTTAAAATATCTCTCTGCATCATTCATCATACATTTTTTTTATAAAAATCCGTGGTTTTTTAATAAATAATCATATTTTAAGTTGCGCGTAAAAAAGACATCATTCCAGTACAAATAAATAATATTTATCAATATTTTATAATTATATAAATAATTATAATATATAATCGCCATTCCTACAACTTTACTACCACTGGAAGTGTAAAATCTAATGCCGTAAAAATCACAGCGTAAATATTCGAGACACATGTGTTACCCTTTCTAGCAAAGAATTAGGACTAATGTTAATTAGTTGCGGCATTTTATTTAATGCCGACAAACAAACCCGTGATATTATGTGTCCCGCAAACAAGTGACGATATAAAAAAAAACGTATTATGCCGTGATCCGCATTCTACCGACAATATGCTAAAAACGACTTTTGCCGCGATCCGCATTCTACCGACAATACGCTAAAAACGACTTTTGTCGTTTCCCGCCTATTAAGTGTTAAGCAAACTGAGGTTCACTAGCGGATACTTCAATTTTTGTAATATGGTAGTAAATCAAGAGTTATTTAATAATAGTTTGTTCTAATCAGAGTTTCTGAACAATGAATACTATCCATACTGTTTAGTGGGAATGTGATGAAATGTGTGGGTTACGTTCTTTTTCCTTTTCCACAGTCGATATGTATACGCACTCTTTTTTTGTTGCAGTAAAACGTTGTAAATCTCCTAAATTCCTTCTAGAAGTTTATTCACCCATATGCTGGATTGATATATGTATAGCGGTGTTGGTGGGCGGTAAGGAAAATTTAAAAAGACGATCCCTGTTACAGACAATAGAAATATAAAACACATTGTTTTCTAAATTTCGTTTCTTGTACATTTATAAAGAAATAAAGAGATTATAACTATTGACCCCTCTCCATCTTTGTGGGTTTGGTACGCCACAGATAAAAATATATAAATCGTAATAAATGTTTGTTAATGATAATCATACAATGTATTTGTCATATTATTAAATAACAATGTTTATGTTGAAATAATTCATTTGAAAATTATAATTATTTACCAAAGATAAGGAAAACTATAGTAAATTATTGTATTATGTGTCTGGTTTTAATATGACAATTTATTCTCTAACCATTTTTGATTTACTTAGGGATATATTTCTGTACTTCGTGTTGGCTGGGTTCAATCCCGTAATGAATTTCTCCAGATTTTACATAACACCATGACATCCTGTCTGTTGTGAAGTGAAACCCAACGTCTCCTTTATTTGATACTGCTATAGCTCCCCCTGTTCCATTAACACGAGTCTTCATTCCATCAATTGCTTTAGTAGCAGCGTTTTCAGTAGAAAGTCCGTTCTCCATTGATTTTATGATGGTATGTGCTATGCAGCATTTTAAAATACTCTCACCGTGCCCTGTAACAGTACAAACATATTTATTACAGCAAGGTAATAGTGAAATCCTTGAATTTAAAAAGTAGCTGAATTCTGTAAAATCTCTCATTTAAAAGAAAATACATGGTTTATTACAAATACTTTTATTTCAATCACTGCAACAGGAATTGAAGGAAGAGATTTCTAAACAGCTTGTGTCTGCTGGATACTTCCAGTAAACACAACAAGTGTCACATGTAATTAAAGTTCAAGGGGCTAACAACAATGCACTATAAAGAATTCGTAAATTAAAAGATAAATATTAAAAAAACAACCTGTGGAAGAAACTGCTCCAACAGTATCATCAGCATAAGTCCCACTTCCTATCTGAGGTGCGTCACCTATTCTACCAACATATTTTCCAGTAGTGCCTCCAGTAGACGTCGCTGCTGCCACACGTCCCTGACTGTCAACGACAACTGCGCCCACTGTGTCCTGCAAATATTAATCACAAATTATAGCAACATGAACTAGTTTTTTAAAATAGATTATAATTTCCCTCAAACAAAGAACTATTTCATGTTGAGAAATAAAATTATCTTTGGCTTCCCCTAAATATGGCTATTGGCACTGGCTTTAACAAAAGTCATAGCAAAATGTTTTTTTAGCTACTTTGGTGGAATTTTTTACTAGCTTCAACATTCTCTTGAAAAATCATATCTAAATTTCTCTTTTATTTCTGTTTATTAAGCTGACATTAACTAAGATTTTTGATAAATGACGTAAATGGCATATATAACATTTAGGTAATCAGAAGGAAAACTTAAATTTTTTTGGCATTACAGCTAGTAGAGGTCTGCAAGGGCCCGGGCCTGGCCCGCGGGCTCTTACCCGACCCGGCTCGTGGGCCGAGTTCGGACGGGTAAGCGCAATTGAGAGTCGGGCTCGGGCCGGGCCGGGCTTTGGAATTTCGGATATAATCTGGGAAAAAATAAAGCAAATCGAGGATTTCAAATTCCTCGGCGAGCTAAAATAAGGAGTTTCGGGCTTCGGGTCGGGTTCGGGTAACAAGTGCGGTATTTGACTCGGGCCCAGGCGGGGTCTGGCCTGAGTTTTTCGGGCTCGGACCCGGTAATTTTGTAAAATTTTGGCCCATGCAGACTTCTAACAGCTAGTAATAGCCAAATCGCCATATATAACAATATTTAAATTGATACTGATCTTGCATGGACTCAATCTCAATAAACCGGTTCTGATCTTTATAAATAAAAGTGGAAATAAGTACAAATTAATATTGTGTTTTTCTGAACCAATGTTGTCATAACTCTTGGTATATCTACACATTTCTACTGGTTTCATAATGTTTTGTATAAGTATAAACTTAGTCTTTTACTGAGGTGGAAATCAGCAATATTAAATAAGCTTTAAATGTCGGCCATTGTTTTACCTGTCTATTCAATGATTCATTATTGTTAACAAAATCCTTCAGTTCTTTCTTTGCATCCTCTGTTATTAATGATCCCGGATTAGGAATGTTTAAGCCCTGAAAATAAAAATCTTATGAATTATCATCTAGGTGAAATGGTGTTTGAGCAAGGACTTTCAGATTGCTTTCCATCTAGGAATTTGTATGTAACTCACAAAATATTTGTTATAATATAAATGGAAGACTCCAAGTTGTCTGTAAGAAAGCTGTAGCTGTATGTTTGTAAGAGAGATGTGTTATATTTTGTAAAGATTCGCTACTTTAAGGAGACGCTTTTTCTTACACAAAACATACATATAAATAATTATTTACCGAACTGAAGAATGTATTTATATTTTTTTGATACCTGAATACAGTACAATGCTTGATATCTTGTAAAGCTCACTTCATGTCAAATGAATGTTAGTGATGTATTCACAAAACAAATATGAGCATCTCCTCTTATTAGAGTAAAATCTCAATGGATAACTAGTATGGCATGTTTTGATTTATATCTAGCGAGAACAAAATCAAGACATACTCGCAATACTATAAAAGGTTTATTTCCGAGAACCCTCAGAAGCTTTGAACTGTGAGACAGTCATTGCCAAAAATCTCAAAGCCTTCACATGGGCCTGATATGACTGATATATTTATATCCATATGGATGAGTGAAAGCCTCTAGAGCAGGTGAGCAGGTTAAAGAAATGTATATAACTAATAGTTTGCATATTAATCATACTAACATGCTCATGGGCCAACTTTTTTGCCCCTTCACCAGCAATGAAAGCGTGCGGTGTTGTCTCCATGACCTTACGAGCCAAGCTTACAGGATGCAACACATCATCAAGAAGTGTTACGCAACCGGCCTTTAAGTCTGATCCTCTCTGTATACTTGACTCCAAGGCAATTTTGCCAGTAATATTCAATGAGCCACCTCGTCCTGAAACATATCGTTAATTTTTGTCCTGTCATTGAGGATATTTAAGTTGACTGCTGTTTTTATGGTGGCTGTTTTCAATCAAGTGTATCATTAGTGTATTATTGAAGATATCTGATCTTCTGTAAAATACAAAGTATATTGAAAAAAAAATCTGTATGTCAGTTCATCAGTTTGCATGAATGTTTGAATTGAAAGTTATAGACTTAATAAATTATTCAAAATGCATTGACTATACAACAATGTATTATTTTTTAAGGGTTTTTTAAACATTGGCAAAAAGTTGAAACATCAGCTTGTTTCATTATAATGTAAATTTTTAAAAATATTTTGACACTCACAGGCTGTTTCTGACTAAAACTTTACTGTCAAAAAAGTTGTAATCATCTATCAAATCACAAAAGGTTGTTTGAAATAATATTCTATTATGCGCTCTTGGATTTTCGTCCTATTTGCTTACAGGGCCATGGATTTAAATCCCTTAACGCAGCGCTTCTCAAACTTTTTTGGTGTGCGGATTTTTCAGTATTACCTTCATTAGGTAAATAAAATAAACAAGAATTTATTTTCACATGGAATCTAGACCAATTATTAAATGTTTATTTTGTCTTTTTTTTTGTAAACATTGAAAAATATGATGCATCAATTATGACGGTGATCAAGCCCACAGACCTCGCAACTGCATGTGACACACGCTAATAAATGTGTTTTAATTAAAGAATATTGACAATATAGTTACACCGAGGATAATTAGTAAACAACATTAAGGATACAGATATTTAAAGGTAAGTCACCTGCATTGAAGACCTCATCACTTTCCATTGACCTAACTGCAGCTTCGACAGCGTCAATCGCTGATCCTCCTCTGTTTAAGACGTCATATCCGATACTGGCTGCGAGTTGAACTCCTGACAGTGTCTTATCCACCCATTTATCATGGACTCCCCAGGCTCCCCCGTGAACTAGTATAACTGGAGTGACCATTGTTATATCTAAAACAGTAATTTAAAAACTGATGAGCAAATTTTATTTGCTTTATTATCAACTAAAATGTTAACTCAACTGAAATGACAGTTGTAAACTCAAGGCTAAAATAATTTAAAAAAACAACTGACGAAATGTAAGTAACTTTAAAAGAATAGGCAATGAAGATTAAGCTGTCTTATCACTTCCTGTTCATTGCTTTTAAATCAGGGGTTCCCAACCGGTACTAATTTGATTCCGGAAGCAAAAGATGAAAACAGTTGATGGATTGATTCAAAATTTCTTTGGACAACAAAATGTGTTCATGCGGTAAATGAATGAAGAATAAGCTTCCATAGAGGCAAGTTTTGTTATTTCCCATATAATTGCAAAAAGCATAAAACGGTTTTCTGATGAAGACTATATTAAAGAATGTATTACAGAAGTTTGCAGAATTATATTCCATGGCATTAAACACAAATTAAAGAAGCCAAGTTTATCACTGCGAACCATAGTAAGAAGAATTGAAGGTATGGATAAAAAAATTAGTGAACAATTACAATCAATATGGTGACATAGTACTCAATAGCTCTCGACGAAAGTAAAGACCAAAAGGATACTGCAAAGTTATTAATTTTCATACCTAGATGTACTTTCAAATTTGAAACTGTTTTAAAACATGTTTAAAAATTTTAACCTCAAAACAAACACCTGAATTCCAAAAAATGTTGAAAGATGTCAAACAGTTCAATTCATGTCATTTAAACTGTTTTTTTTATTTTTGATGAAATTTCTTTTTCTTGATAATTAATAGTGAATATTATCTAAAAATGATATTTCATATGTGGCCCGCCGTTCTTGTAACCCAGCTATATCCACTGTTTCGAAAACTAGTGTAAGCACTTTTTTATATCGATTTAAAGACTTGAATGTTAAAAATTCCCTCTCTACTGTTGAGTCGAGTCCTAGTTCCATTCTTCTATCTTTACTTTCTTCGGAGTCGAGTCAAGAAAACATCATTCATTTTTACAATAATCCTACCTTTCTTGTAGGTTAAATAAAAAAGATGCCACATGCAATACTGAACGACTGCCGCAGACACTGTAGGTTTGACCTCCTCTCGAGGATAAATAACAAAAAAAAAGAGGGAAAAAGATTAAAAAAATAATAATTATATAAAAAAAAAACAGATCAAAAAAAAAAATATATATTAACTGATCAGATAAGCATAACCCCAATTAATTGCAGCTCGAGGTTACTGAATCAACCACTAGTGTCACATGTAATGCCTACGAATGAGAACTAATACCACCACAAAAACAAAACAAAAACCAAAGACCACGCACCCGCCTACGCCCAGGTAAATCCAGGACGCTACGCGGGAAAAGCAACATCCAAATACACCAGATGAACGGGAAATTGGAGCTCGGCTCCACCAGCCCCATAATTTGATGTATAGTTATCAATCAAATCAATTTTACATCTATGTAGAATTATAATTATTAACGAAGCTTCAAGATGCATCGAAATAAATTGTTTTTCCAATTAACATATAGCACATGTGCATAATTAATTAAGACATACGGATGTCAAATTTAAATGGATTTTGGTGGATGTTATTTGGTAATTTAGATTTTATTCAAAACAATATATAAGTAACTTACGTATTGATTGGTGACAAGTGTTGTTCTCTGTATTTTGTGACGGTTTATGTATCAATAGAAATACAATCCATTATTATTTCTTATCACCAAAATGATCTCTAGAACATGTGAAAAAAGGTTCGAAAATAAGTATTTAACATATGGTAGGATTAATGTAATCTTATCATATAATTGAATAAATTATCTTCCCTTTACTGTTAAACAAATATAGGATTAGTAGTTTACTTAATTTATGAAAATATAATTACATCATTGCAAAGTGTTTAACACTCTTTTTCTAAAGTTCGGATAAACTTGAACTGACGCTTAGTAAATGAATGTTTCGTGTTTATATAAAAAATAAATGTATCACCGACTTTAAAGCCATTGCTGGCAAAAAGGATAAGCACATGGGAATGCCCACAGATTTGAGTAGTGAGTGGTTTTAAGAATCATATTAATTTGTTTGTAGGAAAACTCTTTTTCTATTTGGTCACTGGTTTAAATCTCTGGCTGGAAATTTTAAAGCATTGATTTCTCAATCCATTTGTGGATTTGTAATCAGAGGTCCCTTACCCCATACCCCCAATTGTATTCCAAAAACAAGACGAAGGGGGAGCGATTAACTAACTTCATATACTTCTGAAGAAAAACATTGAACGACAGAGCTAAAACTAGTACTCGTTAATCAACATAGTTCTCATTATGAGATCATATGGTGTACAATGTACATTAAGAAAAAAGGCGACTTTAAAATAATCCACGCTTATTTGTATAAAATGCAAAAATCGTCCTCCAACAAAAGTTTATAAACCAGATTTTTATGTATTTTTTTTTATATTTAAGTAAGCTTTGTTTTAAATTAAAATTCTTACAGTCAACATAATGCATGTATTCTGATTTACAATCGCGAGTCATGGGACTCATAAATGCTACAAGTAACTCTACATTGAGATTCAAACACAGACATTTGTGGTGAATACTAGGGGTACGTTGGTGTCTGAAAGGAATTTGGGGGTAAGAGAGCAGACAACGCAGACCCCTATAATATCAAAAAATTAAGGCCAACCAAGAACCTGGTTTGTACACGTGCCAGGATATCTCAGGATTAAACTTGAGTCCCGCATTTCTCATATTCCTATTGGATAAATTCTATCGTTACCTAACCATTCATAAGATGTAGTGTCAACAGAATCTTAGAAGTACTGTTTGTTAGCCATATGATCAAGATTGGTAAAGAATTAAAACTGGAATATTTTGCAACTTCTGGAATAAATATTATTATTTTATGAAAAAGTTATATTATGTAAACAGGAAGATCATAGTTCACTGACTATAAAGATAATCAGTTATTTATTTAATTTACTAAATTTGTAGTACATAACATATATTATTATATGTGTTATACAAAAATACTATTATTTCAACCCAAAGTTTTACCAAAATATTTTTGATTTCATTATCTCTTTAGATGAGAATGAAGTAAACATTTAAACATTAGATTTTAGGGGAGGGGTTATAGAAATCTTTTAGCTATAAAATCAAATTTACGTCCATTATCTTAAGGGGAGAAAATCAAAGATTATTTAAATTCAAAAAGTATATTAAACGTTTTTTGATAGAGAATACAATTATAAATATAAAAACTTAATAAAATATAAATCATCTTTATAATTGTTCCTCGCATTAGAGCAGTAGTTTTCAACTTTTATGTTACTACGCCTCCCTTCGAAAAAATAAATATCTTCGCGCCTCCCCATCCCATTAAATATAATAATAAAGACTTGTTTTAAAGCGTAAATAAACATTTTAAGCTGTTCGCACCTCTCTTTGCAATAGTCCACATCTCCCAGGTTGGAAATCGCTGCATTAGAGGAATGTGACATTAATCAAGAGAAGCTACTTGAAATGACTACTCTATTAACCTAACAAATAAATAAACTAATTACGCAGAAAGCGATTACAGTGAAAAACCTTCATACATCCCATTATAAAAAGTAAGTTCGAATTATTGAATTAGAATAGCGGTTGCCGATCTTTCGAACTACTAAATTCGCCATTTTTAATCTCGTTGATCTGTCTTCTTTCATAAAATAATGATCCCAGAAGTAAAATTTCTGTATTATGAAATAGTAATAACACTTGCTTAGTTGTAAAAAAAAATATAAGTCTGATATTTGCTGCTGTATGTTTGAAATGAGTTTATGGATTCTTGGCTCTAGCACTAAAGAAATTAAATCCGACACCGTTCACAGAACCAGCATGTAGTGTAAATTGCCTCTTCTGCTTACGATACATTCCGATAATTCTTATACAAGCAAAAAGTCTAAATAACAAAACCAAACTTTATTTTGTCTTCAGATTTTAAGTAAGGTAACAAATAATGCTAGATGAATAATGTTTAAGACATAAATTTTCCACTCATTGGCACTGTCCTACTCTCGTTGAATATTGCTGCATCAACAAGATATAGAAATAAGTGTTGAAACACTACCTATTTTGTTGTGGTAAAAAAGCTGGCAACAATATTGCAGTTCGCTTAAATACTTAATTATTCAAATGATTACATGATACTTTAGTAACTTATTCCCATGTTGCAACATTAGTTATTCTTCCAGAGCTGTGAATTTGTTAAAAAAAAATAGTTGTAAAAAAGAGATTGGTTTTTTACGACTGAGTATACACCCAAAACACCATGATACCACGACTCTGACTCCAAATCAACTACCCAGGATTCATCTGAATCATTGTATCATGCAGCGGGCCGTGGGTTGCTCATCACTGGTGTAAAATGTTTTCAACTTTAGTTAATTATTACAATTATTTAGTTGGTACTTTTCTGTCAGAGATGTCACTATTATGTTGTTTAGTGCAGTTCATATCCAAATGTTAAAACAGATTTCAGTATTATCAATAATTTAATATTCACATAAAATTTCATAGTGGTTTATAAATATAACTATTGTTTAAAAGTAGCTTACCTATGTAAGCAAAAAGGTTTTAATATTTTTTCAAAAGTCAGTTGCATAATTTATTTTCTATGGTGAAGATATGTGAAGAAATATGGGACTAGAAAACTTGTAGAAAGATTTACTTTAAGTATCAGACATGGGAGGTGGTGAGTGAGGAATAAAATTATCACAGATATAAATAAGCTAAATCGCATTGTAGGTAAACTTGGGTTTCTTCTTCAGGCATTTAAATGCATGGATGAATTCAAACTCACAGTAAAAAAAATACATTTATGGATGAGTGAGTGAAACAGTATACAGCAGCATCTATAATTTTAAAAAATATTGTGGGATTTGTGAACAAATATTCGTGTAGTTGTTAAAATCTAGTTAAATAGGATTTTAAAAACATCCAAGTTGATTTTAAGCATTTCTTATTTATTCTATACCAATAAAATAGTATATAAAATAAGAAATAAAATTCTAGTGGTGTGCTTGAGCATTGACCTCTTATCAGTGATGGATTAAGCAATTGGAAGGACTACAGGCGTAATTAAATTTGGAGGTCCTGTTTTTTTTAAATTACTAAGACTGAATTTAAACGAATAAATATTTTTAATAGAAAATATGTTATTTTGAGTTCCCAAGCGCGTGCCTTGTGCGCTTATGGGATAATCCGTTACTGCCTCTTATTCCGTGGTGTAGGAAGGGGTCCTGCCGTCCAGGGTGTTCCTTGTATTTTCCACTTCCAATATTTCCTTTTATTTTGTTTTTAAATCTCTGAATCAGTTTTTACTAAAGGTGGTTAAATTTTTTTATGAATAATTATAATTTCTCGAAAAATATTGTATTTATTTTTTAAAATAACGCCCCCAAAAATATGCCGCCCTGGGCGGTTTGCCCTTACCGCACCCCCCTTGCACTGCTCTTTTTTTTGTTTAATCAATTATTTCAACAACTAAACGCACTATTTTTTGGACATTTTCTATTCTCCATTTAACAGTTACTATTTCAACATTTGAGTGACATCTATAATTAAGTCTAATTGTAAAATGGTTGGTTGAAAAACATTTGTGTAATTAATGTCTCAGCAAATGGCGGCCCATGGATTATTTTAAAAATTGCACAATTAAAAATACTAGCTGTAAGCCCGTTGACCTCAACGGAGAGATTTTTGTTGCATTTTTAAGTAGTCAGAAAAGTTACTGGCGTGAAAAATAAATTACTAACCTATTTATTGAATAATCCAGAAATTCTGATAGTAAAAGAAATATCTCGGGGCGTATATCGACAGCCCTGCCCTGCAGTATTTAAATTGTAAATTATTTATTTTTGGAATAATGTTCTAGTTTGCTAACAACTATTTTTCGTAATAGCAGAAATTTTGTAAATTATTTAATTTTTGGAATAATGTTTATGTTTGCTAACAACCATTTTTCTTAGAAGCAGAAATTTCGTTAATTATTTTATTTTTGGTATAATTTTTAAGTTTGCTAACAATTATTTTTCATAGTAGCAAAAATAGTCCTTGTAAATTACTTAATTTTTGGAATAATGTTTAAGTTTGCTAACAATTATTTTTTCTATTAGCAGAAATAGACCTCGTAAATTATTTTGTTTTTGGTATAATTTTTAAGTTTGCTAACAACCATTTTTCATAGTAGCAAAAATAGTCCTTGTAAATTACTTAATTTTTGGAATAATGTTTAAGTTTGCTAACAATTATTTTTCCTATTAGCAGAAATAGACCTCGTAAATTATTTAATATTTGGAATAATGTTTAAGTTTGCTAACAACCATTTTTCTTAGAAGCAGAAATTTCGTTAGTTATTTTGTTTTTGGTATAATTTTTAAGTTTGCTAACAATTATTTTTCATAGTAGCAAAAATAGTCCTTGTAAATTACTTAATTTTTGGAATAATGTTTAAGTTTGCTAACAATTATTTTTCCTATTAGCAGAAATAGACCTCGTAAATTATTTAATTTTTGGAATAATGTTTAAGTTTGCTAACAACCATTTTTCGTATATATATAAATAAATAGTTAATTAAATTATTATATATAATTGAGCAGCCCTATATAGCCGTTCACAACCCTGCAGGTGGAAATCTTGGAATTCAAAATCGTTTAGTGCAAGATTTCACCCACAGATGTCATTATTAGTTCACTTAAAACGCGTTCTTTTTTTTTGCTTTGTATTATTTAAATTATATAAAGTTTTTATATCGCTTTTCTCAAGTGGATTCTTAGATCAGTGTGTAAGACGTCCGAACGTCGCGCATGAAAATTGGGGCATGGTATCGAATCCCACAGCTTGAGAGAATATTTTTTGAAAATTAATTGTTTTTACACATAATAAAATAAAAATGTCATGATTTCAAAAATTCACTCATGACGTCAGAGAAAAATGAAGAAATGAATTAATGACGACAGCGGGGCAGGATGGGGGGGAGGGGGACCGTCTTTCTTGACGTCATCGAATAGGCGAAATCGCGACCATAATATACAAACGAAAAAAGTATCTCTTTAGTATGAATAAAAAAATGTTGACAGCGTGGCTGGGGCGGAGGAGGGGAAGGGGAAATCGGGGACAATTTACAGACAGACGGACAGACGGACAGACAGACGGACGGACGGACATTATCGACTATTAATATATCGATGTTATAAAAAAAAAGTTTAGTTGCTTTTAAAAAAATCTTTGGTAAAAAAGCGATAACAAAAAAGTATTTCCTAATTGAATGACTATTCGGATGGTTAATCTTTGACTTGGAGAAGGTCTGTGAGTTTTATGAGGGATTTATTAATGAAAATAAATCTTAATAAGATTTTCGAAACATTTCATTTGAGTAAAAGTTTCCTTATTATTTTCATATAAAAACAGGGAGCCAGTGACGTGCTTAATTCATTTCAAATATATTCTGGAATATTCTTTCACGCAAATCAAAAATTCAAATTAGATTATCGAAAAGGAATGAATTGTGATTACGATAATAAAAAAATGATAATAATAATTTGATACAAAGATAATTCAACAATAGATTTAATATCGCATACAGATATATTCTAAAAATAAAGCACCAGATTAGAAAAATGTATTACTAAACCCATCTATTGTTATGTTTTAATTTTAACAATAAAATATGAATTTCTATACATTAAATTGTTAGATTAAATACTATATACAACAATGAGTTATTTTTGATTACGAACTAATAAAACAATGGTCAATAAGTAATAATATTAGCTCATCATAAATTATAATTGATGTAAAGATTATTTGTGTACAAGGTTACCGTGCTCACAAGATATTAATTACATCGTAAAGAAGGGAGCTGCAGTTTAAAAGTTTTATAATATTGATAAATGAAAAAGTGGAGAAAATATGAAAATATAGTAATAACAGTAATAAGTGTCACGACTAGAGATACAAAAAACCTGCGATTTTTTAAATGGCGGAAAAAGCCGAGAATAAGCCCGGAAGATTGGGAAAAAACGCAAAATATTAAAAATAATATGAACCTAACCTAACCCAACAGTAGAAGCCTATGCATGAACACAGGGATTAAAGATTTTATCAGATTTTATTACTATTTCATTGGTTTCATTTTACAACACTGTCAGGTTTAGTTTTAATTGCAGTCCGTGAAAATATATTATTATATCAAAAACATATAAGCTATTGTTATAAAAATGTACATGAGAGGTAAAATAAACTATGTAAATTTTGGCCAAATTGAGTTATCGACATAGTGTAGTGAAGTGTTTCTCAACCTCTTTAAGCCCGTGGTCCCTTTTGAGTCTCATATTTTTCCGTGGTCCACATACCCGCAGTTATTAATTTTTCGAGACTCGGGACACAGTTTATTCGGGAAACCAGGATTGATGAATGAAAAACTGAAAGATTTCAAAATAATTTTCTCGAACACCTCAAAAATTTTCAGATTTCCCAAAATGAAAAGACGCGAGATCTTTTTTTAGCTCTTCCAATTCAACATTTTTTTGTCGGTGCCCAATTTTAAAAACCTGATAGTTTATGGATTTGCCCGTGGCCCCCCAAATCTCTCCTGTGGCTCCCCTATTTTTTTTCTCTGTGGCGTGGACTGAGACCGTGGTGTAATCAGTGTAGTGTACCTCGCAACGCTATTTTCAATAATATTGTAGAAAAACACCCACAACAAATATTCTACACACATAGTAGAATAAAACCCGTTATTTTCTAACACAAACTTCACGAAGAAGCTTTAAGCAGCCATAGTGAAAAACTTTAAATGTAAGTAAACAGAAATATGCTTGGATATGATTTCATTAAATCGCCAGTAAAAATGTAATTTCGATGTAATATAATACTCCTTATTATATTGTTTCACATGATATCAGGGGTGGCTGGAGGGGGCTCGGGGGGCTCGCGCGAGCCCCTTGTTAAGATAAGAAAATCATTCGTCTTAGATAAAATCAGCACATAAATGCAATCTCTGTAGATGGTTAAATTTTATTATGAAACAAGACTTAGTAAGTAGTCAATTCATTTTTTCATTCAGCGTTGTAGGCTTCCGTGCCGGACCTCATGGGTTCAAGTTGATCACTAGTCCTGTCTTAGCCTTATCATTCTATCCTTACTACTCTCTTTGGAAAAGAAAGGTTGAGCGACTAATGAACAGTTCTCGTAGGAAAAAAAACTTTTGCTGGGATACCTTCATTAGGAGACCATATGCTTCACATTGGGAGCGAAAATGGATACAAATAAATGGATAAGATTTACCGAGCTCCATGTTAAGATATTGGCAGCCCACCGCTGCATGATATGATTGATTCTCAACCGTTTAAGCTCTCTTTTTCGAAGAAGTATAATTTAAAGTGGGGCTCGCGCAAACTCCTTGTCAAATTTGATTTAGGCCAGCGAGCCACTTGTTAAATTAAAAACAATATTCTCAAAACCATATGTAAAATAATAATGTATAATTATATTTATAAACGTATTGATGAACATTTGGTTCATCATTGTATTTGCGCACCTGACAAATTTCTTACAAATATTATATTCTCTACGAATGTTCAAGTATATTGTTTGAAATATGGAGTAGTAGTGAAAAAAATAGTACTCAATTCTGCGTAAATCTCGGAAATTACATTTTTTATCTATTGATATCAATTATTTTAGGGTACATTGCGTATTGTTACAAAATAAAATTATAAAAAGCAACCTTGCATTACTTTTTTTTTAAATTGAATAATTGCAGGATAATTGTAGGAGTCATAAAAATATCCGTCTCTTCCTCGGGACACCGCGAATAGCTTTGAGAATTACTGAGGCCCCTTGTTAATGCATTGCCAGCCCACCGCTGTACTGTATTGACTTTTTATACGTTACCTAGCATAAAATTATTATTTAAAAATACATCAACATCCAGAAGTCAAATTAATTATTATCTGCTATATTATCAGACAATTATTTAAGTGTCACTGTCAAACATTCCATTTTCAAGGGTAAATGATATGCATCCAGTGACATTTCCATAAACAATTTTAACATTTAAAATCAAAACATTCGACATCAATTTTGAATTTGGAACGGTTTTGATTCGGTGCTTTGCAAAACAAATGCAGGCTGAAAATTATGTTCTAAATGTCAATCTGTGAAAATATTTTCGATGCTATTTAAAATCGATATTTTTATTTAGTGAGGTAAAGTTAATTTATAATCGTAAAACTAAAAATCTACTCTAAGGTAATTATTTTATTGCATATTAATAATTGCCTCAACTTTATTTTACAGTACGTCAGATATATAAATTCACGGCTTTTGTTCATCTTTTTTTGCTTCTTACAGTTGTATTACTTTAGTTATAACGTTTATGTTGTTATTGTATTGTTTAGTTTATTAATAAAGTGTTGTTTCATATTTTAAATTGTTTTTTTTCAAATTTTATTATGGAAACTTTTGACATATTTTAATAGTCAATTCTCGTCATACGAGGTGGTTTCGTACGCGACTATTGGTCGTAAATTAAATTTAACTCAGAAAAAAATAATTAGAAATGATATACAAATTCGTCAAATATATGAACAAAGAGGCCTTTATTTATGATTGCTTCTTGTTGACTTTTACAAGAAGCAATCAGATTACACACAAAATATTTTTATCATTTGTATTTATATCCATTGCTATCCTGATATCCACTGATATCCATTGCTGAATGCTGAAATTTTTCACCCAATGCACTCTGCAGGCATACAGGTAAGCATATATGCTGAGATACTGGCCACGCAGCGCAGGGCAGCACAAAATTGGCAGATGCAGGTAAGCGAAGCAGAAATGTGCGATCAGCATATATGCTCGTGACAGCTGCGTTACCCAAGTGTCTTATATGAATGGCATAATTTGAAGATATATATTTTTTGAAAAAGTGACATTCAAGGTTCATTATAACGAGTAATTTAAATTGAACTCAAAGTTTTCAGTGAATAAAACTTTAACTCATACAAACAAAAACTACCACTGTACAAAAAAAACACTATTTGAGCCCTGTAAATCACTGGTCGAGCAAGCGACATGTGAATAATACATTGATTCAAAATAACTCTTTTAATGTCTTTTAACCCTTTGAACACCAACATCTCACCCGTGAGTCGCATGCGTATTGAATACTTCGATGTTGGCGGCTAAAGGGTTAAGAGTAGTCTTCACGAGTAATATCGTATAAACTAAGTTAAGTTCGCGTTGAAGTAAATATGCAATCGCTGAGATAAAGCATTTTTTTTACGGAGATGAATCTGTGAAATAATTTTATTAGAAAATGTTATCACTTTCGCGGCCTTCACCTCGCTGCGAATATTGGTAATGGTGCGATATGATATTTTCATGGCTAATTTATTTACGCTACGATTAGGGTGGCCAGCTTTTTCTGGGACAATTCCGGGAAAAATAGCTCAAAACTCGTTTTTTTTAGCTCACCGAGGAATTTGAAGTCCCCGATTTGGTATACTTTTTCCCAGAATATCTCTGAAAGACCTTTTTTTTTTAGCTCACTGAGAAATTTTAAATCCCCGATTTGCTCAAAATTTCCGGGACAATTTAGCATTAATCCGGATCCATCCGGGACAGGTGGCAACCCTAGCTACGATAGTATTAAGATTAGGAAATTTTGGAGTAGTCTTAACATTATGACGTTCTCTGCATTATAACGTTTCCAATGTTTATTTTTGAAACCGCGTGTTGTTCATACAATCTTTCACCACCTTAAGTCCCTTGAATAATATTAAACATTCTTTTGCGGTAAACATTGGCATTGTGATAGTTTATAAATAATAATACAATAAGTCTGAAAGTATATTAGTTTATGACGGTTTGCTTATGAAATTGAATATGTTTTGTTAGGTACTAGCGTGCATTTTATACTCCATACTGGATGCCGCCACAGTGTGACATCTGTTGTAACACCGATAAACTATAGATACACATATACATATGTACATATAAGCGAGTCTGCAAAGTGTTTAATTAACACTAGCATATTATTTGCTTAATTTTTTTTATAAGGAAGCTCAAGCAATGTTCTTTGATACACCTGCTTATCAAACTGGATTAAGCGAGATTCGAGGACGTTTTTTTATAATACGTACCTACACAAAGCATAATTCAACAATAGATTAGACTAAAGTGGTGACCACTTTTTGTGAGAATTTTCGTTTTTGGAATGATTTTCATTTTTACAACTAATTGAAAATGAACAAAATGTTCCTCATCCTGACACACTACATAGAGCAGGGTTTCCCAATCTATTTAAGCAAAGGAACACTTTTCAAATCCGTATATTTTAACGGAACGCTTGGCTTATTTTTTAGGTCGGGTAATTCATAATAGTGTAAATTCAAAAAAATATATATGTTACCGAAACACTTATTATTTATAAATGGTGTGGCGTAGAGTCTGTTCCTGAACTTTGATTTTGTTGCAGCATAAAAAGGAAATCCTGATTCGCATAAATAGGTATAAAACGAAAGTAAAACAATAATTTCTTGTAATTAAAATATAAACCTAATAAGCAAAAATATTTTATGTGGCTTTATTCACTAAATTGATAGTAATTTAGATAATAATTAAAACGATAATTAAAAAAAAAAAATGGTCTTCCTACGTCTGAACATCACCTGCAAATTAGTATTATTATTTTTATGGCGGTAGCGCATTCTCGTCAGTTGTGAAGCTGATAGTCCTTGCAGCGACATGCGCGAAGTGTCCGCGGGAAGACGTGTCATTATTGCTAACAACAATAGTATTTCGCGACTAGGTCATAAATAATTTCACTTGCAATTCAGATGAACGATTATTTCGAAATCGAAACCAGTGCTCAGATTTGAAATAATCAAATTTCGATAGTTAAATTTACTCACCGTGAAAAGTTTTTCTCAGTTTGAATTTGGAAGGTTTTTTGCTAGTGTTAAATTAGTTTGAATGTTGCTGTATTACAACGAGTTTTAAATTTGGAATATTTTAATTTGAATATGTTATTGCATTGTTGATACGTTCAAGAAATTGCATTTGTGACTATTTTATAGTTTATGGAGCGTGTTAATATTGTTGTTTTCGCGTTATTTACATTCGATGATTGTTTACATTACACAATAGTGATACAATAACACAAGAAAAGATGATTTTGACACGCAGGTAATTGCCGTTTTCAGTTAATATTTTTTTACAATAACCTGAATTAAAGTAAGTATGCACATATTATATTTAGGAGGTCGCTATATGTAATAGAGCGGTAAAATGACTTAACCAAAATAAAGCCTATGTTTTCAATGGATTCGGCGGTTACTTTGTGGAAGCTCAGTTTTAATATGAAATTAAAACTTATAGCTTAGCTCTTCACAGGTTTTTAACAAATCGTGACTTTTTCTCGTAGAGAAACTACCATTAATTTATTTACGAATAAACTAAAACTTGATTTTAGATTTTCACTTATGAAATTACTAAATTAAGGCTAAAATACAAACACTAAAAGTACTAATTGTAAAATTAATAAGTTACACACATAAGTATGAGAAAATCTCAAAGAAAATAAATTTAATAATGGTGAGCCGCTTGTCCTAATTAAAATATTATTTTTCAAACAGGCGAAAAGCGTGTATCATTTTTTTTACATAAGCTGTAGAATAACTAAGTATCAATTTAATTTTTTTGTTAATAATAAATCCTGTATATTTTATGATTGGAATGTGGTTTAATAATATAGGTTGTCCATCAGTCGCGGATTACCCAACAAAAGAATGAGACGCGCATTTGGGGCCTCCAAATCTTAGTGGCCAAAAAAATGACTTATATCATACAACCCATATACTTTTTATTCAATTTTTTTCTATATATTTTTATTATTTAACATGGATTTTCTTATGTTATCCGAAAAACAGGGCTTTCAAATTTGGCCTCCTATGTGCTTAATCCATCGCTGGTTGTCATTTAAGGTATTACATTATTATTAATATTTACCTCAAAAAATTGTAATAATTATTTTTCGTTGGATCTATGTATCCTAGTGCATCTGCTAAGTAATAGATCGCGGAAAGCATTTTAAAGCATAAAACACATAAACTTTATTTTATTGAACAACAACACAAATTTAGAAAATGAATTAAAGTGTCGTTTCTATTTTTTTAAAATTTATAACAACATTGAAAAATTTTACTGGAAAATCGTTTGAAGACCTCTTAGAAATACATACATTTGATGTTGAATGAATCATTGCCAAATGATAATTTAATGTATGAATTTAAATGCTTCATATTTTTTACACAACCAAAAAAACAAGCTATTGTTATTCTTTGTCTATTACGTACAGCGACAAAAAAATCTGTGTTTTTTTATCCAGCATACAATTATACCGACATAATATTTATTATAGAAAAACCCATAGAGTGATTTCAAACGAAACTAACAATTTATATTGCTTATAGCCAGGGCTTTTTTCCACATGTAACGCAGTGGAACTGTTATGTTTATAATTTTTACTGAAACACTTTTATATGTTGGTTCAACTTTATTCTGATAACATAATTTTACACTTTATAAATCAATAAATCAATCTTATAATCAAGAAGAAAATGGTGAGATTGACAGGTTGCAATTGTTTTCTATCCTATTGAAGTTTCATACTTCAATTGTTTCATTCTAATACACGAAACACATTTTGAAAATATAACGTCATAATGAATAAAACATAGTATGCTATGGTGTTGAGTATACATAACAGAACGGTGTTCCGGCAACCTTTTTTCTGCCTTTTTAATGTTTCTAATTAATATTCGCAAAAAAAACGCTTTGAAAACTTTTGATTTGATTTTAGATTGATTTCGAATGTAATGTACCGAGAACCGTAATAGTAATAAATCAATTATATAATATAAAGCAAGACCAGGTCCATAGACTTACTTTGTGACCATAATCAGGCGTCTAATGCTGAATATATATTTTAAAAAAGGTTGAGCAAGTGAGTAACAAGCAGTTCTCGTAAAAACATCTAATGATATACCTTTATTAGGAAGTCATATGCTTCACATTGATAACAGACATGGATTAGAAAAAATCTGAAAAAAAGTGAAAGTTTAACTAGAAGTGTGTTCCGGCACCATTAAAAAAAACACTGCTTCTAGCCATGTAAAGTTTAATGAAATATTAAAATCGTTATTACTTTCTTAAAGTTATCTGATCATCGATCGTATCAGTCATTTATTTTTTAGTTAACATTATTTTAACTGAATTTTGTAAGCAACTATGAAAAAACTGACTGTTCCTGTCTACGACTGCTACGAAATATGAGAGAAAGCAAGACCTCAATTCACTTATTTATTATGTAGGTATTATACAAAAATATGTACATATATTTTAAAGAATATGTGAATCTCAAAATCTGGGGATTGGTATTTAGACGATTCCGTGATCGCCAAATTGACGGGAATCTCTGAATTAGATGCCCTGCATGGGACCTCCCTTTCGCTGGGCCTTCGTTCATCATACGACTGCTATGGGATGGCTACGCCGCTGCCCAATGACCATTAGTATCAATACTTTTTATCAGGATAGAAATGCGCTGTTTTGAGACCAAGTCGTATTGTACAATAATAACACAATAATTGTTGAACTACACAAAATATTTTCAAGCGTACTATGATTAATGGTGTTGCCACAGTCATGGTAGTTGAATGATTGCACGGTCAAATTATTTAGGGACAAGGTTTTAAACTAAATCAATCGCACTCGACTGTCATTTTTTTCCAATATTTATTTTATAACTGAATTATTCACTAAAGATAACCTCAATTGCCTACCTTTACAACAATGAAAATACACATACAGGGCCGGTGCCACCATACATGCGAAATAGGCAACCACCTAGGGCGCAAACCATGAGAAGGCGCATAAGTAAATAAGTGAAATATTTTTTTATGTTTCAATAATATGCAGTATCTGCGCAGTGAGCTTCAAGTATTAGTTCGAAAACATACAACATCGTTGCCATAACAAAAAGTACTGCTCTGTATGTTATCCAAAAAAGAGGCCCTCCAGATTTTATTACGCCTGGGGCCTCCCATGTGCTTAATCCGCCATTGTGTGTACTATAAATTATTGACAACAACGCTTTGAAATTTATTTGGAGTGTGAAGTTAAGTTGTTTATTAAAGTGAATACGAACTGCAATAAACATATTTTAGTGGTGTGCTAGTATTGTATTTGATACAATTCTTATTTCTGTGGAATCACTATACAAAAATAACGATTTTGTATGTGTGTTTCTGGGGAGTTTCGTGATTCTTCCGAATATGAATTCTCCATACGAGAAAACTCCGTAAAGATTCTATTTTTTAATATTCAAGAGTCGATATCGAGACCAGGGCCAGCTCGTGGCTTGTGCAAAGTGTACGGTGCACAAAGGTGCATTAAGATTAAAGTAATATTTACCCATTTAGTTCTAGTTTTGAAAAGCGCCTTGCACACAGGCGCTGAAATTCTCGAGCCAGCCCTGATTAAGACTGTATATTTATATTGTTTAAGGATCCAGAAAATAAACATTTACATCACTTTTAAGGTGTTCAATATCAATTCTTGTTGGAAAGGCGTTAGATTAAAAAAATAAAACACTTTTTGTAAATTTGCATCAGTTTCAAAATGCTCGTCATGAGCGAAACCGGTCTTATGATATTAAATAGATGTGGAATTAGTACAAAGGTGTTTCATTTTTTAATACTTGTACATATTACTTAATTTTTTGCTTGTTCCCAACCTGAAAATATTTGACAACCTCTACTTTAAACATTAAAATAATAAAAAAAAAACAAATTTTGTTCGCCGTGTTATAACCAGTGACGGATTAAGCAATTGGGAAGCCTCAAGAGCAATACGGTTCGTAGGTCATGATTTTTAGATAACAGTATTATATGTTAATACAATAAAAACTTTTTTGAGGCCCCTAAGAATCGGAGGCCCCAAGCGCGCGCCTCGTGCGCGTATAGGGTAATCCACCTCTGTATATAACACTAACGCTATGGTGTTCGCGGTATCGCTGTTCATATGACATTAACGTAAAGTTTTCTTTTTCAGAACGAAGCTGATTCTCATCGCAGTCGTTTCTGCCGTAACTTTAGCTGCTTTGATAGCAGTTCTGGTGGTGTTCTTGAAAAATGAAGAAGATCCTGCTTTCAAGGCTTACAGTGAAAACTACAAGACTGCAGCCGTCACGGCAAATGGAGTTGAATGCGCTGCAATAGGAAAGTAAGTGACTCAGATCATATCATCACAAACAGGGCAATAACGTAGGTAGAAATTTGGGACCCTCATGCAAACCTCACGCAAGCTCTCTTACCTTTATACGTACTTATTTAGTAAATTTGGGCTCCCCTTTTTGCTGAGCCTTCATGCATTGCATGACTGCTACGAGGTGGCTACGCCGTTGCCTGCATTGAGCACCGCCCGACGAAGTGTCTCCAATTTACATTTAAACCTTTTCAATATTTTCGTAGAAGAAGAAATAGGATTTTTAAGTTTGTAGCGATGTGTACATATTATATGTATTTCACCCTATAACTCTATGTATACAAAACGGCTTATTATTATAGATGCTATAACACAAATGTAAGATTTATAATTCTTTCTTCACAGACAATGCGAATATTTAAAAAAAAAATGTTTCCAATACTTAAAATTACGCGTATTACAATTTAAAACTTTTAAGGCAAGTGTAATTCAAAATCAAGAATATTATAATTATGTTTTAAATAATGAAAATATATCAAAACAAATTCACACTGCGGAAAAATTTATCTAAATTTATTTAGACTTGATTATTAAGTTAAAATTTTTCAGCAAGTATTTAACAAAACAAAGACACATTTATATGTGTGTTTGATGTCCACTTTTTAACTAGAGTTTCGCATTTCGCACCAAGATAATCTATATGGGCAGTGGGCACTTTAGACAAAATGGTAATTATAAAAAGTACCTGTGTTGATATCGGAAACCATGACCTAAATCGAAGTTAAGAAATCGTTTAAAATATGAGATACAACAAGTGAACTCTTGTTCCATCGTGTATGGTAGTGGGCCAAAGATGATTTATATTTCAAGTATGTAATGTACATAATATGACGTTTGAGCAGTACAAAATAAAATAAAATGTATTATTCGACTGTGGAAAGAAAAAAGTACGTAACCCACACGTAGCAAATTTTACAGGAGGCACAAAAAACGTGTTTTGATGATTTTGGGCCATATGCAAATTATGAAATATTCTCCTCCTTGAAGTGCACGGAGACTTCTAAACTGATGTTTAAATGACATAATTAAATGTTAATTTAAGAAATTGTCTAGGAAAAACTTTTTTTTCAGTCTTTTTTCTTGGTTTCAATTTTTACAAACTCATCTTTTTTCAAATATTAAAAGCTAAATTTAGATACTAATTCGGCATTTGCAGCTTACATCCCTTTGATAGAATGTGTATCAAGTTGGATACATTGTGATTATCGAAAAAAGCTGTTTTGAAAAAACTGTGGGTTACGTCCTTTTTCCTTTCCACAGTCGAATATACGTAGGTATGGCGAGTTATGTTTTTGATTAATACATTATATATATTATAGAGTAAGTATGCATAAATTTGGGCCCCCTTTTGCATTGCATGGTTCTGCTATGAGGTGGCTACGCCACTGTCTGTGGAATCCTGAAAAAAGCTGTGACTCCACACTAACCATGTTCATATAAACATTTATATTTATTTATATAAAAAAGTCCATGTTGTAGTTTTTATTGTTTTTACTGTCAGTTATTGTTGAATTCAAACTGATAAAAATAATTGCAATTATTCCATTGGTTATATTACGAGCGGGATCGGCGCTGAGCATTTGGCCGCCCCAGGCAAAATTATATTTTTTTACAATAGTTTTAAAATTCCCTTAGGCGCTAAAGATTTGGCTGCCTCTCGAGATTTATTGCCACAAGCAGTCGCCTGCTCGTAGCACCGGCACTGGTTTCTAGTTGTAACTAACATTAGACTGTATGTATTTATAAATCTTTTTATTATTATGATTAGTCTGTCTCTGAAGATGTTTTTCAAAGAGGCGAAATACAAGTCACGTTTTGTAGATTTTTTTGATGACTAGACTGGCTATGTTTTGCAATTTTTATTGAGCTAAATGTACTAGTAATATTAAAAATAAGAGGAGGAAAAAATATTACGCAATGTGTTATATTTTTGTAATTAACAGATGCTGATAAGTAAAATAATGCATATTCATGATAAAGTCATTATTAACACAGACAAATAACAATTTTATCAATAAATCTAAACACTGGACTTATAACTATGTATAAGCCATTGTTTTTAATGAATCTTATCAGCACTTCAACTTAATCCACCTAATTCACATAATAAAGTGACAGTAGCAGAAGATACATCTAGCTAGAGAGACAGCCTTGTGAGTAAGGCTTGTCGGTTTTCAAAAACCGGTGTTTTTGCTAAATTTGTGACATTCGAAAACCGGGTTTTCATCTTCGTAACCGGTTGTGCCGAATTTTACATAAACGAGCCTATAAAAGTCATAAACAGAAAATTATGATTTTTATTTGATGGCTTAAAGACCATATGCCCCTCATCATTACCCAGCTAAAGAGTATTTTCGATATCAGGAAATTTTGTTACAAATCGATCAGTGGACACTTTGTGTTTTCTTAAATCACATTTTCTGAAGAGTACCACCAAATAATTTATTGTTGTGTATTATTATGTATATACAGTGCTTTTTTTTGAAAAAAAAGGTGCCGAAACGCACTTTTTTCGAGCATTTTCTAAGAAGGTATATTATTTATTATATATTCGAATATCATTTTGATAGAATTAATGACGGTTTTTCATATAATGCATAGAAAATAAAACATTTTAAAATAGAAAAAATTAAATTAAACATTTATTAAATTTTCGAGAAAAAAAGGTGCCGGAACGCCGTTCCGCCGCGTTACAGGGTAAAAAAAGCCCTGTGTATATAAATAAACAACATAAAAAATGAACCTTTTCTCGGTATTTTAATTGAATATATTTTTTTTGTAAAACCTCGAAAACCGGTTTTCGAACAATATTGACATTCGATAACCGGTTTTTTCAAAAGTCGGTTTTTCTATAAGCCCTACTTGTGAGAATAGTTATTAGTTGGTATACATGTTACAGTTGCAGTTAGTCAATGTAAACAGAAACGAATCAATGAATACATTGTCCAATGAATCACACTCAATTACAGTATACACGAGAGATTGTCCGGTCCATGGCGCAGTGCCCAACGTCGTTGGCTTCATCGGTACAAACGTTTTAATCGATTTTCAGCTTTATTTTCGAAGGCATGGGTGTTTGTGATGTTTAAAAATTCCCTCCCACCCATCCGATCTTTAAATAACGGGGCTTAGCGAGAGCGATTCGTTAACCACTAGTCCTGTCCTGCCATACCTCTAGTACTCGAAAAAGAGAGGTTGAGCGACTGAGTAACAAGCAGTTCCCGTAGAAGAATTTATATTGAGATACCTCCATTTGGAGGCCATATGCTCCACATTAGGAGCGGATATAATTTTTTTTTAAATAGACGAGAGAAAAATTTAACATTTTTACCAGTCATTGAGTACATTTACGTCACATACGTAGTAAGATTGTTAACAAAATTAATCATAGTGTTGTCAGCTACTCTCCACTGCTGTGCCCCCGCAATCATGCAATTGTTGTGTTTAACTGTTATCTGAAATTTCAGATAACCTCAAAAATTTCAACGTCTTGTTGCCATTCTCGCCATCATGCATGGCATTTTATGTCTTAATATGAGTTTGTCATTGACTAAGGTCTGGGATGTACAAGCCGCGACCAGTTTGATTTGTTTTTGCGGTATTCAATTTTTTAAAAATTAAAATATTTTTTTAAGTTAATCATTGAATTCAACAAATGTCAGCAAGCTTATCAGTACGTTTACTGTCAAAAATTAGGATGTGATTTTGCTGCAAATACTAAAAATGTTTTTTCTAATTCCCAATTTCCATGCTTACTGAAACTGAAATTGTAAATACATGCATACATTTTTCACAATGTTTATTCAACGTTTTTAAGTTTTTTGTAAATGAGCACATACTTTTATGTTTCATTTTTCGTTGTGGTCCAAACAATAAATAAAAATAAAAATACTGTGCCGGCCACTTGACGAAAAAGTTGAGCACATCTGACTTAGGTGCACAAAATTTGGTGCATGAAATTACATGGTGAATAGCTTTTAGTGTTATTAGTATAACAGGTTCACATGAAGACAAATAACCATAATTATCTAATTAGATACATGCCAAATGTATTGATTTCCTGTTTGTATTGTTGTTTTCAAATATGACAGATAACAGAATTAAAATATACTACCAAATTATCCTGATAAAATCTAATTAAATACAACAAAAAATAGTCCCTTCTTGTTTGACTTATTCACACCCACGCGGAGTATATTGACATCCAAAGTAATACACTTTTAAAGCTCTTCCCAGTGGCATCCCCATTGGCAGAGCTAACAATTCAAGTTCAAGGTTCCCTAAAAAATATTAGGAACATTATGTTTGACATACTCAAAAATAACAGAATTTTCATTTTGGTCTCATATACGCTGAAAGAAATATGTGGCATCTATAGGTACATTATCTTCAGGTGTTCAAACTATTGTAAAATGGAAGCATGTTTTTGAAGCTTGTTACTTTGTTTCTCAACTTATCTTTTTTCGAAGGAAGTTGGTATAGAAGAGTAGAGTTTAGACATGACCAGTGGTTAGCTAATCACTCTCGCTACGCTTAGTTATTTTAAGATTGGAGGGTTAGGTCGGATGTTTTAGACATCACAAACACTCATGTGTTTGAAAGAAAAATGCTGTTCGTACTGGATCTTGAACCTGTATAATCTGTCATGGAAACCAACGACGTTGACCAATCCGCCATGGACCCGACATATGAATATTTATATAAAAGCCCATTTTATTCAACACGAAAAGAAAATTTTCAATAAACCCCAGTTAACTGTGCAAATAAAACTGGGTTTCGTTTTTTTTAAGCAGGCAATAAACCGGTAACCAGGTTTCAGCTTAACTGAATTGGAAACCTACCTACAACCTATAAACATTAATGAGTTGGTCAAAATATCGAGATGTGCATAAGTCCGATTGGGCGTAGAAGAAGATGCATAGAATGTCTCAAGGCCGTGGATGATTATCAATTGCTTTTTTGCTTTGCATGACAGAGAAAGGTGGAGAGAGCGGTTGGAGTCATCTAGGGACTATCTCGGGTCGCCATGCTTTTGACGATAATGACAAAATAACTTATATTTGAATGATAAAATGCCATTAATCATTATTCTTATCAAACATAAATAATATGAAACAAAAAATTAAAAAGTGCAACAGAATTAGTTCTTGACCTATGGTAGCAAAAAGTGAGATTTTTTTGCCATATCTACTTCTGATGTAGAGCATTTGAACTCCTTAATGAGCTCATCTTAACAGAACTTTTTTTTATGAAAACTGTTTGTTACTGAGTCACTCGACATATCTTTTTAGAAGAGAGTAAAGATAGAATGGTAGGACTACTGAGAAAGGACTCTTTTCGAAAATGGGTAACATAACAAAATAGGTAACAAGTAGTCCTTGTAAGGAAAATAATGTTGAGATAGCTCATTAGAAGGCTATCATATGCTCCTCGTTGGATAAAAATCAAATAAATAAATGAAGAAGTACTTGGTATATAGGATTGCAATATTGAATGAATATATAATTTATCAATACCAATTTTCAGTAATTCGTATTGAATACCGATATCCTAATACAAAAAAAAGTTTTAATCAAACAAAATTGTACGACTAGTTAAGATGTCAATACCGGGTGAGTAAATCAAAATTGGTTTTTCAATATTCATATAAAATACTGTCATTGAAAAACATGCATAATCATAAACGGGCGATTTTCATAAACAACTTATGGTTTTGTAAAATATATAAAAATGGTCATCAATTCTGGAACCTGTCAATATTGATTACTCTGAACAGATATAATTCAAAAGAGCTGTTGAAATTTATCATTCCTACCATTGTATGTTTTGTGTCGAGTTTAAGGAAATAAAGTAATAATTTAATAAACTGTCAAAAGTTCAAGAACATTACCATTGTTGTTTCTCAGATAAAACTATTTTTAAAGGCTTAAGTGAGTTACCATTTATAATCACATAATGATAAAGCATTATTCTTATCTATGGATTAGGCTTTTTGAGCTGTTGGGCTTATTTCATCAGAAAAAAACATGCTTTTAATTTTCATAGGATTCTGCGATTGCTTTGTGGTCAGTGTATTTAATAAATTTCAATTAATCACAGGATTACCAATTGTTATTTATTGTTAAATTGAATCGTTCAAATTTTGTACACATGCTTTGTCACTAACGCCTGAAGATGCAAAGACAAGAAAGTGTACAAAATTTTAACGATTCAAATTTAATTAGTAAGCACCTTCAGTTGAAATTTAATGTTTTGTTATATTCTTGTTTTGATCCCAATGTAGGACATATACACTTCTAGTCAAGCATCCCAACAGAAGTTGTTTTTAATGAGAATTGTTTAAATCAGTCTACCTTTCTGTCTACCTGTTTTTGGGATTAATTGAAGGGTAAAAGGGCAGGGATGAAAGTAACACAAACATACACGCCTTTAATACTTTCAATTTATCTTCCATGATCTACTTCAGGGGTCGTCAAACTTTTTATACCAACTGCCCACTTTTTACAATTTGAAGTAATTCAATCCTTATATTTCTAAATCTGTGTTGGAAAATTCTGATGTTTATTATATGCATGCATGCTTAATTGCTCATGAGCTTATGATATTAAGTGCTTCATAATGAAATTATGCTTTCATGAATGTTTTAGCTACATTATCTTAATGTAATGGATGAAATGTGTTCTTATGTATTAATTTGAATTAGGTATATGATATTTTTTAATGCAATTACATAATATCAAAATAATAATTGAAATATTTCAGAATAAAAACAAAGGTTTAAGTTTCATAGATTGTCCAATTGTTTATATTAAACACACTAGAACAATTAAAAGCTTATTGCATTATAGTAGGTCCTCTACTTACACGGTATTCTACTTACACTGTTTCGTAGCAATGTAGTTGAGAATATAAAAAGAAACAATTACGTCCGCTTTTTACATCTATCAATTTCTAAGGATTTGCGAATGCAATTCGTCATAGTAGAGTTAGTTTTCACTTATTAACTTTAATACTAACGTTTGGTTGGGGAGTTGTTTCAAACCAATACTTATAAAATTAAACATCAAATACACGTATGTCAATATTCAAGTATGACTTACGCTGAACCCTTCATAACGCACTGACCGCATATGTAGAGAACTCGGTGTATCTGCAATTTCACAAAAGATACAAAAACAGATTAAAAAAACGTTAAAAATTGGCAATAATGTAAATAAAGTAAGTTCCAACGAAATCTACTTTAAAAGTTCACTTTGAACTCACTTACAACCGCAAGAAATATTTCATAATCCATGGCAGTAAATGGCAGTACCCTGAACAGTGTTAAGTTCTTCCCAGTGGCATTACTGTCAGCTCTAAGACTCTACGCTTTGGAAGAATAAATAAATAACATGTCCACGATTTCTCAAAAAGGATCAGGAACATAAAGTTTGAATTTATCAGCAGGATTCCCATTTTAGCCTTGTATAAGCCGAAACAAATGTGTGGCCATGTTAATTTCAATTGTAATAAAGTCAATTGAATAAAGCCACTGGTAATATATGCATACACTCAAATAGAGAATTCTAAAAATATTTTTTCTGAACCTGCCTCCATCAGAAGTGTTAATAATCAACTCGTTTTCAAGACTACTTGACTACTACCATAGACTAATATTCTTTACTACTACTACTACAACTAAAGCAGAATTTACTATTTTTTATTTTCATTAGAAAAAAAAAACACTTAATGCTCACTGTTTCTGATGAATTACCCGTTATTCGGCCATGACATTCAAAAAATGAAAATAACAATGAGATATTCAATTTTCAATTTTTAATTAGTCGACAGATATAAAATAATTTTAATTGGTATGCATTCTGAATAATTAATACTTTTATAATAATTTTTGCTTTGCGATAAGTTTAAGATAAGTAAATAAAATAAAAAATGTGCTTTTTTTTCAAGTCATCAACGACAGGCTTTTTGTTCTATGTTGATAATTCATTTTATGTATGGTTAGAGCCAATTATATTGATTGTAGATATACTACTAAATATAATTGTTGCATACAATCGATGATTTTTATATTGTGTGTATTAATAATTATGGAAAATCATTAATGACATATGAGCGAGCTAGTTTTTTCAGGTGATAGAGCGTGTTTATATGTATCAATCTGCATCCATAACTCAAAACACCCAATTTTTGACTTCTACTGTATACTGACGATATGTAAAAGTTTTGAAAATACATTTTCTCTGGTCTTATTAATTAATCCATCAGGTTTTCCTTTTGATTTCTCTCAAGGAAGAAACCATTCATTCACTCAGCATATGATATCACATTCCAATACCGTTCAATTCTTTTTCTTGATTCTTCAAACAATTAGTAGAATTGTAACATTACAATTCCTGAAAAATAGAAAATCTTTAACACCGAATTGACTTTATAGAAAAACATTGACTTAATGTTTTTCTATAAAGCTAGGTGGTCAATGTCATTCTCTTCTTTTGTGTTGTTTGAGTTCCATTACAGACATTTTCTTGAATTAATTTTCAGTACCTTTATTATTTTGTATTCAAACGTGTGAATATCTGTGACATTTATACTTGAAAAGATGCTTAATTAAAATCTGTATACTTATGGGAGTGCAAAAATATATTTTAATGAATACACACAAATCTTGTAAAGTGCCATATTTTGCTTTCTTTTTTAAATGAAATTATGGGATAGCTCAATTGTATCGTTCATTACAGATATTTTATAAACAATATGACTTTATACTGAAGTATATGAAGAATATTTGAATTCATTATCGATCTTTTGTTTAATTTCAGGAAAATTTTAGAAATGCAAGGTTCAGCCGCTGACGCTGCAATCGCTATCCTCTTCTGCGACGGAATAGCTTGCGGTCAGTGCATGGGACTTGGGGGTGGATTTCTGTTGACGTCCTATACTCGAGCGACCGGTGTCGTCCGTGTCCTGAACTCCAGAGAGAAGGCTCCGGCCGCATCCAGTGAAGGAATGTTCGAGGGAGGAAATATCTCTACGACTGTTGGTAGGAGTGATTGAATTATAATATTAAGTAAGCAGACAGAACTTACGCCTTTAAAAAGGATAAATTTTCATTAATTTGCGCTCAATAATAGACATTCCTGATTGTGTGATAACATGACATGCATAGATAAATACTTTTTGTCTCATTTATTCGATCACAATTCTGTACAGAAAGAATACTTGTTAAGTCATCGCTGCATAACAGGTTTAACCACATTATTATAGTCCATGTTTATAATAGATAATCAATATTTATGAACAAATAATACACAAGCATACAGACTTTTGTTGTTTTTTTTTCTCTTCTCTTATAATTGCACATATTGGCTGGATCTCGTTTTTGCTGACTGAATCGCCCTAAAGCCATGAACTCTGTTATCGTATAACCAGCCCAAATATTTTACAATAAATCTGGATCTTCTTTCTTTATCACTTTTGGTCGTAATGTAAAGTATTTATTGCACATCATTATATTTTTGAACTCCTAATGTTATTCCTACGATTAAATTTTGTTTTGCCATATTACAAAGACACACTGATATGTCCTACTACTAATCATAAAATGCACCAAATAAAATTAATTAACACAAAATAAAACTATGATTATATCTGTGCCTTGTCTTATCCAACCACTAAAAGATCTGAAAATTTAAAAACATTAAATTTATTCAACGCATCAGTAGCTTATGTTTCAGAGAAAACACAAGTTCTCTTGTTGGCTTTGTGTCCGGAATGTTATTTGTCATAAAATTAAATACATAAATTTTTAAATTTGAATCATTCAAATTATGTACACTCCCACAGATTTTGTCACTAACGACCCGGGTTTCGCCTTTCGGCATCTTCAGGCGTTCAAGCGCACGGATGAACTTGAACTGTCAGTTCAAGTTCATCCGTGCACTTGAATGCCTGAAGATGCCAAAAGGCGAAACACAGGTCGTTAGTGACAAAAACTTGTGTGAATGTACATAATTTAAACGAATCAAATTTAATATTGAAATTTCACCGAGCACCTACAGTCGAAATCTTATATTAAATTATATAAAGATATGCAATTACGATACCACCATCCAAAAGTGAACTCCCGCATAATTGAGCCGAATATGCTGAAATTTAAGATTTCGACTGAAGGTGCTTGGTGGAATTTCAATATTAAATTTGAATCGTTTAAATTATGTACACTCCCACAAGTCAGTTCAAGTTCATCCGTGCGCTTGAACGCCTGAAGATGCCGAAAGGCGAAACCCGGGTCGTTAGTGACAAAATCTGTGGGAGTGTACATAATTTGAATGATTCAAATTTAATATTGAAATTCCACCAAGCACCTTCAGTCGAAATCTTAAATTACATAAATTTTTTATAATTGCTGAATTCAAGGTGGAATGGCAGCAGCTGTTCCTGGAGAGCTTCAAGGATACAAAGCGCTGTATAAAGAATATGGAAAGTTACCGTGGGCCCAACTTGTGCAGCCTTCAATTGAACTCTGCCGAACAGGATATACTGTGACTAAATATTTTGCTAGAGTTCTCAGTGATAGGGCAGACAAAATTAAAAATGAACCTAGCTTAAGGTGAATGCTATTCTTATTTATTTATTTTTACCACTGCAAGTGTCGCTATAATGTACACATAAGATTTGTCTCAATTACCTTAACTGTATAAGTATTATATTAGTAACCAAAAAAACAAAATAATTTCAATGTTGAGGCAAAGTGTCAATTTAATGGTTTGTTCCCTTTCGATTATGAACTAAGAAAAGAAATATTTCGGGATTTGAATTCGATTTCCCCGCTGGACCTCGAGTTAGCCATTGTTTTTTTCTCGATATTGACATAAAGAATCCATTTTTTAATGTCAACATCACTCAATATATCATAGAGAAATGGCTCATTGATGATTAACCAGATCATTTGATACATGCACACAAGCTGTTTTGTTCTCAATGCTCAAGTCCCGTGGCACCCAAACTCCCTGTCGCTACAATTTAACTATATTTTTTCATTGGTATCTTAAACCTGAATATAAAGCTTCAAGCACATCCGCTTATTCCTAAATTGTCAATTTTAGATTTTTTTCAATCTCCATAACCAAAATATCCAAGTATATTTTTGGCGGTCTCTGAATGTTTATTATCGTAGAAGTCGAAACCTCCGAATATTTAAAAATGTGGATATGCTTTTCTTTTCAGAGAAGTATTCATAAATCCGGAAACAAACAACGTTTGGCTGGAAGGAGACAAAGTCAAGCGATTAAAGTTGGCTAAAACTTTGGAAATCATCGCGAAAGAGGGACCAGACGCACTGCACAACGGAAGTCTTACAAAATCATTTGTGGCTGACGTACAGGCCAGAAATGGCATCATCACCGAAGAAGACATGAACAATTACAGGTAATTTACAAAGTTATCAATAATTTTGCTGAATTTATAATTGAAAGTAAATTACAATTTAACATAATTATTAACAATCGGCAAAGGGCATAGGTATCTCTAAATTTTCAGATTTTCTCGGTTTATTTATTCTCATAAGATGAAAAACAATCAATATATGTACAACTAATGATGGTTAAAAATTACGTGCTGTTAAAACAATAGGGCACTTTACATTGGTGTGAAGTTTTCCACTCTTTGCTGACGTGTGTTCCTTATGCACATCAGGCATAAGGAACATACGTCACCTAATCCTGGACGAAAGCATGCCCCTAATGTTTCGAGTTCATATGTAATACACTAAAGTAGATATTTTTAAATAAAAAAAACTAATTACTTACAACCACCTGTGTTGAAAATATATTATTTTGTTTTTCCTTTTAGCCCAACAAAATGTTAGAATCTTCATTATAAAATGATGGATAATAACAGAATGAAAATTGAATGCTTGAATTTAATAATCCAGTGATCTGTATGCTTTTGCATATCATGCTTTCATCTAAAATAATGCTTATATAAATTAATTTATTTTACAGACCGACTTGGCAAAAACCACTTGAAGTGGATCTCGGCGGTAACTTGACATTAAATACCGTACCTTTACCGGGATCTGGCCACATACTTGTTTTTATAATAAACATCTTGAAAGGATGGGTATTCCCGAATACTGGGGATTCTCCTGCACCAGATATTGACATGGATGGAATCACCTATTGGCAACGTATTGTTGAAACATTCAAGTATGCCTATGCTAAAAGGACCGGCTTGGGGGATCCAAAATTCATGCCTCAAGATAAAATACAACCTGTAAGTAAATCATTAATATCTGAGTGAAAGTGTAGAATTGTAAAATAAAAGGTCACAACAATTTTCTCAGTAATTAAACCAAACCATGACAAATACAACAGATTGTGGATTCTCTACAATTTTGACCATCTCATCTTCAAGTATTTTATTTAATAATATCAAATCTATTGAGGCGATGTCTCCCGGTCATTTAGTCGTAGATAGCAACTTAAATTTCTTGATCAATTATTGCTGAGCTGAAGCACAACCCAAAAGCAAAACTCTAAAATTGATGTGAAGTGTGATTTTAATACTTGAGTACCGAAACCTCGAAAATAGGATCAAGGACCGGTGGGGTACAAAGTGACCTCAGAGAAATTTGCGTAATCTTTGCATTGCATTGATTGAAGTATCATTGTAGATTACAATAAATATCAGCTAGATATTATTAGTATTTAGCGAATGGTTGAAATAAGAAGAATTTTGCAATGCTAATTAACAACCAAAGGCTAAAATCTGTCTTACATATTTTTCAGCTTTTAGATAATTTAACATCGATAGAATATGCTGAATACATCAGAACTCTCATAAAAGACAATGAGACTCACCAAGACTGGGAACATTATGGAGCACTATTTCATATAATGGAGGATCATGGCACGGCACATATATCTGTTATGGCACCAAACGGAGATGCCATCGCTGTTACTAGTACAATCAATTACATGTCAGTATAATAGAATAATTATCATTCATTTTCACAATGTTAAACATACACTGTGTTAAGACGACAAACATTGTTACATTGTAACATGATGGTGTTGCCAAATTAATATTGGCACACATTGATTTGCTAATCGATCTAAGACATTAGTATCTGTCATGTTTTCAACCCACACAGAACATCCAATTCGGCAAATCGATTGTATAGTGAGCACTTAGTCCGCTTTTTGTATCATGCGAATTCTATTTGCAACCCGAATGCGGGTCATCAGCACCACATTCTTTCATAGAACATTTTATTGTGACACGGAAAATGTCATCCGCACAAGCATGTATGCGTTGTGGACGCAAGCACCCCAACGTGCTTAAGAATTCAATTACGCTTTCACTGTCATGTGGATACAGAAGGGATTATTAACAAATTGCGTTTGCTATGTGTATCATTTGATAAGAAATGCAATTTATACAATATTAGTGACACTCTACTAGCAATGTGGGTGGAAATTTCTAGAAAACATGATGAATAGGATAAAAATTGTTTTTAAATGTAAAGCTAATGCACCCATAATAAATATGTTCTTAATGGTAGAGTGTACATCCATGTTTCATTTCTTTTGTTGGTTAAAAAGAAGTAGTTGTAGTACAAATGTGTATTTTATTTTTTGAACATTTTGCATTTATATATTGGAAGAACGTTTTTTGAAAACTTGTTGGTGCAGAAATTGGATCACTAGGCGGTATTAAAATATTACAATTAATCAACGATCCAAAACATTTTTACTTAGCTGTGTTACCTTATTAACTTTCAAACAGTTATTGTAAAATATTTTCTGTTGAAATAACCGAACCAATCATTGGTATATCATCACTTAAAGATTAATTTGTGGAATGTGCGTAATCTCTTTTTGTGGACCATGTTATTTCAAAATCTTGTAAAAATCATTTATAAAAAGAGTCAGGTGTACCAGTTTTGTTTGATACCCTTGCTTTAAATGCATTGTTTAATGGTTGATATGTGATAAATTTTTTTGTTACGTAGTCTCGGTGCTTTCTTCATGTCTGGTTCGACCGGTATTATACTGAACAACGAAATGGACGATTTTTCACATCCGAATGTCACCAACATATACGGTGTTCCGTCCTCTCCGTCAAATTATCCAGTCGCCGGGAAGAATCCTCTGTCGTCGATGTGCCCTACCATCGTAGTAGAGAGAGGCATCGGGGCCAGACTCATAATTGGAGCAGCAGGAGGAACCAAGATAACAACCCAAGTTGCTTTGGTCAGTGTATGCTAAAACTCTTTTTAAATTGCCACTGTCACTTGTTTGATAGCGTTAAATAATATTTATTTTCTATCCTAGATTGTGTTGAAGCATATTCTCAGAGGTATTCCGGTTGATGAATTGATGGATATGCCACGTTTACATCATCAGCTATTTCCAATGGAGATCGAGCACGAGGGTGATTTCGATATGGTAAACATTTTATATTTAGTTTTTTAGCATTTAAAGCCATAGATATCCAACAAGTTAATCATAATTGGTTGAGACACTGAAATCAAAATAAATATAAATTATATTCAGAGACAAATTATTTATTTTTTGCAATGAAGCGACGTGCTAGTGTGCTGCGTAATATTGCGTAAAGTAAAGTAAAGTAATATTAGTAAATAAAGCTAAGAAAAGAGAATTAACGCACAAATCTCGGTTTCTTTGCTCCGTTATCAGCATCAAATAGGGTGAAGAAGTGTGAAAACAAATTAATATGCATGAAAAAAAATCCATAAACTAATGAACTTAAGTGAATATTTCGTATGTCAAACCGATGATCATGATAGCAGAGTTATATCACAAAAAAGAGACAGTTTTTAATTAACCTTTTATCATTAACAAAACAATTGTTTGTAAATATAAAATTATCGAGCTGTATTAGCTTAAAGGCCTCCATTGAAATAGTGAGGAGTAAAAGTTGGTTGTCCCACCACCATGTGTATGCAGCCACCTTCCATATACAATGCCGATCAAGAAAAAGAGTGATACTGAGCTTCGTGTGACTTAACTTCTAACCATGCACTATTGTGATTAAAAAGAAAAAGATACATATTTTTCTGTGCATTTTTCAGCCATTTAACTTAATTTAGTGGTAGTAAGTATCCCGTGTATTTGTATAATGAGAATCCGCCGTGACGGTAGAGTTGAATCTGAAAAGGAATCAAGAATATCCCGTTCTCCATGTGAAGTTGCAAATCTATTGAATACCTCAAAGTTGGCCTTGGTTGAGATCAGGTCAGCGTATTGGACCTATTGGGCCCGTGAGACGGACAATAGTGAGGAGCACTGTTTATGATTCAATTTCATAACCTCCGTCCATCAGTTCAATAATATTCTGTCTACTTGTGATTTGAATTTTTTGCAGACTTTGTTGACTGGACTAAAACAGATTGGACACAACCTATCAGAGCTTGCGCCAACTTCTGGCTTCGCTTCTATGAATGCAGTCAGCCGCAACAAGGAGACTGGAATGTTCCTAGCAAGTAGTGATAAAAGACGGCCGGGAAGCGTGGATGGATTTTAAATGCTTTACATATTAGGATTCATTTTATTTAAAAGACAAAAAAGTCATACGATGTATTCGATAACAATTCACAAAAAGAGCTAATTTGCTATGACTTACAATATAACTACTTTATTGGACATGGAAAATGAGTCACTTACGAAACGATCACTTCAAGTCGATTGGCATCTTTGATTCATTTTTATTGAATTGCTTCGATTCAAATCACTTACATTTGAATCACTGTCATCTTACTTGTCATACATTTGCATTTTCAATCAAGAAACAAGAATTATCAAAATATGTTTATCGAGTTGATCATGTCCAAATAAATATACCTCCCATAATACCTTTAACTCGAAAAAAAAACGATTCATTTGTTTTAACACTCTACCTGGTATGGAAACAAAAATATGTTAGAATAAGAAACCAAATGAATCACAATTCGAGTGACTAGGTTGTTTGAATTTGTTTATTAGCACACAATGCATTTCTAATTACCATATTTCATTTTCTGATTACTAATTTCTGTAAGCGAGACAAAAAATTCTTGTTCTCAATTCACAAATTCACTAAAATTCATCCATTATGTGTATCCACTTAAATCATCAAATTAATGATCGTTGTTAATTTTTTTTAATGAAATAACATAATTGGAGTGAAAAAACACTATTGATGAACGCCCACATGTTCACAACAGTTGAATATCAAACATAATCTTTTCAATCAGATACCTGTCAAAAACAATTTCTACACTGATCCCAACATTTAGCCATCTATTGTCGGTAAACTTTTCAACAATATTCTTAAATAATTGACCAACTTAAAATGAAATATTTTAGTATTATCAATTCGCATAACATGTGAGCAACAATAGTAAAAAAAAATGTTTTGTACATTCCACTGCTAATAAGTATTATGAGTTATATTATATAGGATGTAGCTATATAAATTATTTATTTATAGTATTATTTTTGTACAGATGTGCTGTGATGACGCATTTCTGGTTGAAAATTTTGTTCAGAATGTATTAGGTAAATTTATGTTTATGAAAAGTTATAATGAGTTACACTACTATTGCAGTAAACTTTCACAATACCAGCTTCAAATATAAATTCGTAATGTCTTGCTGTAGCATTTTTTTGTAGGTACTATGAGTAGCAAGATGATGGAATTCTTTCAAAAAAATATGGTTTTGCAAATTTTGAAAATTGATAGTTATTACAAAAAATAGTTTATCTCAAAACATTAGTTGAATTATAATTCTATTACTCTTAGTGAACATTACATTGCTGACTTTAACCAATTTTTTTGTTGACTAACTTAGAAAATTCACATCTATTAAATACTGACAGTTGGTCTTTAAGTGTTGTAAAATGACAAATATTGATAAATAATATGTGTGTAAAACTGGATGAATTTTTAATGAATATTGGTTAGTCACCTCAACTTTTTCAGTATTATATTTAAGTTTGTCGTACAAATAGTCCCCGACTTACGACGATTCAACATATGACGAATCGCACTTACGACCGAAAAAATTTAGCGATTTAAATTTTTTTGAATTGGATCACGGGGCACCATTGCACACAGCTGACTTAGTAAAAAAGATATATATCTTGTCCTTGATTCTTCTTCAAGATTGCCGTACTTTCCCAGAGATAATGTTTTATGGCAGACGTTGCTACAAAGCCCAGGAAATATGGTGTTTTCTCCGACCAAGTTTTCGCCTTCCAAAATCTGTGAAACATGTGCAGAAGATTCTCTTTTGTTATTTTCTGACTGTATAAAGAATTTGTATGCATCACTTTTAATTTGTGTGAAAATCTTCCCATAGACTTCGCTTGACGTAGGTGTTTGTGATGTCAATTTACCTCGAATTTATATCGAGTTTTTCTCGTATGATCTTTCGACTTTAAAATATTTGTCGCATTAGCATAAGCTGAAATGCCAAATATAAAAAAAAAAGACGGGTACAAAGCTGGTGCAATTTCGACTACTTTCAGTGAAATCATAGCTGTAAAATATGAACCATATATCTGGTATCACAGTAAGATCACATGTTTCATAATTAAATGATTTTTTTTAATCATGACACATAGTTTGTTTTCTATCTCATTTATTATGTTGTGGTTCATACTTTAGAAGGCTGAGAAAAAAGATATTTAGTGTGCAGCGACGACATATTTTGTATGAGATTTGACATACGACTATTCAATATGCGACCAAAGCTCAGGAACATATCTCGGTCGTAAGTCGAGGACTACCTGTATCTACATAATATTTTATCGACAATTTGTTCCTGTCAACATGGAGTTTATTTTATATTGTTAACATATGGTAAAGTTTCACCGAACAATTGTTTTATGAGTGATTATTAAAAGAACACTTGTGATTTTAAATATATAAAAATATCCACAGACGTCGGGTAGCTTCTACTACACTTGAATGAATGTACTTAAAAATGAATTATATTATATAATGCTATTATAAATGTTTATTTATTATTTAAATATGTTCAAGAATGAAGAATAAAATTATTACCTCATAACATTTATTTTATTGAAGGTTTATCTAAATTTCTTAAAATTTAAAATTATGTAGGTATTTAACATTTGATGTAGCTCTCACAGCAACGAGCACACTGGGGCTCTGAACTCCTGGAAACAACAAATAAGAATAAAAGAAAAAAAAGAAAATATCAGAAAAGAGAATAAAATAAAGGTAAAGAGAATATCTATCAAAATTATTGCCAGACTTCAATCCTGGGATGGTATATTTCAAAACCGTTCTCATCCGAATTAGCTCAGGTTGTATTGGTCTGAAAATAAATACTAGTGAGACTAATACGATTTGTATCAAGTCTGTGAATTCTCTTATGGGACCCCGATAAACGTGGGACAGATTATCGAGGAGCTTGACGGTTTCAGGTACCTCAGTGTACATATTCAGGAAGATGGTAGTGCAAAGAAAGAGTTTCCTATTTGCTTAGGAATAGTTGGAGCCTCTTTAATTAAATTCAAGACTGTCTGTGGCACACAGATGTACACAATTAAAACTAAATGCCATTTGGTCAATGCTTGCATTCCACCAGTGCTGCTTTACGGTATTGAAATCACGTCACCTGACAACAACTTGGAGTTACATAAGTCAAATCATTTTTTATACAATTTCAAATGATTCCATGTCCGCTAGCATGGAGGATTAGATCAAATATTTCATGCTGACAGCCAAGTGGATGTAAATTTGTTATAAGGGTGTGCCATGCGAGAGATTTTTATAAATATTTTTCATGCTTACCCGATATGTAAATATGATGACGTTATTTACAATTGAATAATAATGATGAAGTAATTATTAATAATTAATCTGCTGAGTTTTGAATTTTTTTATTATTATTTAAGCTGTTTTTGTTTAGTATTCAGTTTTGTTTAAGTTATCGTCAAGCTCAGATTACAATTCAAATAACTAACAATGTACTTATGTTGCACAAAAATTTGGCAGTGTAAATAAATAATTATTAATTCATATATCAGGAGGTAATTTTCAAAACTGGTCAACTCCAAAATTTTGTTTTTTCAACTGACAATGCCAGATTATTCTTTTGAGAGCGCTGGACATTATCTGATTTCCAAAACTAGTGAAATCCAATGCTAAATCGCTGAAAACATCTTTTAAATATGTGACTTATTTTCGATAGTGGGCAAATCCAGGAAGCCTTATTTTCAAACTGTTCTAAATCCATTTCAACCAATCACATCTTGCCGAATTCTATACATTTGGAAGTTGACCAAAAATACCACACATTCGTTTTACGTTGTCAAAAAAGCAGGAATTTATCTAATAATCATTAATTTTTTAACAAATATAATGGAAAAATGTGTAGAGGAGGTTCCCTTCCACCAAGCCAGAAAAAGGAAATCTGCAGATGACCAAAATAAACGGCTTAAATCAAAGAAGAAAAGGTTAGTAAATTCAACCATTTTTTAGGTTAGGGTTGGCACTTGAAAGTTTAAAAAAATAAATATATTTCCACCACTTTTTTGATTACATATTTGAATGTTTGGTTTAATATAAAGATTTTATAAAGATAAAATTTAAAATAACTTTGATTATTGCACGTATTGTGTAGCTAACTGTGACACGTGTTTCGCCTCTTTCAGAAGCATCTTCAGACTTACTATCGCAAAGTTTGCTTAAGTAATGAAGCAAGATTGATTCTAAAATTTTAAATTATGAAATTACAAAATGTAGTTTGGGTTTTTTTTCCTTTTAAGGGAAGCAAGGTGGGGGTGATAGAATCGAAATAAAGCAAACAAATAATGATACTAATGAGCTGCAATCAATCAGATTGGGATTTTTCCCTTTTAAGGGAAGCAAGGAGGGGGTTATAGAATCGAAACAAAGCAAACAAACATAATCATACTTACTACTAATGACGTTAAACATTACAAATTATTGAACTAATGAGCTGCAATCAATCGGATAGGTTGGTGATTACACTATTTATTGGAAACAATGTAAGTAATGGCGAGCAACCCTATTAAGAATATTATTTAATAATATTTCTTTTTTGTTAAGAGTTTTATTTATTTCTAAAAATTCTAAGCTATTCATCTTTAAACCTTTTTTATTTACTCGGTGGAGTATTTCTAAATTACTAATCTGAATAAAATTATGATCATTTTCTATTAAATGATTGGCAAACTTTAAAATAAAATTTTAATATGAATTTAAGCTTTTTCAATATCTCCTACAAATATTTTATATTGTGCAACCCTGCTTGCATATTAATGAAGCTTTGAAAAAATTCTGACAGTTTCCTGTAGAAATTAGCCAAATCCAGCTTCCTAATTTTCAAATGTAGTCAAATCCACATGTTACTAACGAAACTAGTCAAATCCACCTTTAAAATGCCTTTTTCTCTATTATTACATGCGAAAGTTTACATTTTAGACTGTATTTTAAGAATATTGCTAGTAAACACAAACTTATTAGGAAAGAGGAATGAAAATCTCTCATTTTCTCAGTTTGTCAAAAAGTGGATTTGACCAAATTTGAAATCTACCTCCTGATATATAGTATGTATCTCTAACATTTTAATCAAAAAAAACCAATTTGAGATTCTAGAGATATAATTTGCATAACTTTTTTTATTTATTATATAGATTTTTGTTGTTTTGACAACCAGCGAGTATATTCCTGGGTATCTATACTAGGCTTTTTTCATGTCTTTCATGACAAAGGCTTGATTGGCAAAATTGAGGTTGATTTTGAAATCATCTTAAATAATTGACGTGTGAATTTCAATTGGTCTTAAAATAAATAAACCAATCATTGCAAGCATTGACATACAAGTGATGCGTATTTGGATCTATATTTTACTAAAATACTTGTAAAAATGTACAAATCACATTGAATTCACTAATTGGCTTTTCCCATTTTTTTTAAAACTATCAAAAATCTTTTCAGCATGATTTGGAACTAAGTGCTTCACATTACTACGTATTGTCCAGCTGAGTGCTCGAGTGGTCAACGTTGTTGGCTTTGGTTACGGAGGTCACGGCTTAAAATCCCAGTACGGACAGTTTTTATAAATTGATTTTCAATTGATTTATGGATTTCTGTCCAAAGACATGACTGTATAATGTCTTAAATTGCTTCCACTCATCCTATCATGAAAAGAGTGATTAGCTTACCACCAGTGTTCCCTCTAAGCTATGGGCGTGTGCGCGCGCACATAGCTCGCCGAGTGCACTCAAATTACATCAGCTATATCATCACCAGAATAAATAAATTGACATTAAATAGTGTTGTTAATTATTATCATCATTAAAAATCAACCTTGTCGTTTAGTAGGTCTAAATACCTTTATGTGGCGCACAAATCTTTTTATTTCTTGTCAAAGTTGCACAGCCAATAATTTTTGCGCACATAACCTTCCGAAAATTAGAGGGAACATTGCTTACTACTATTCGTGTATTAGTCCTATCTTTCTATCCCTACTCTCATTGAAAGAGAGAGGTTGAGCAATTGAGTTACTGAATGATGAATATTTTGTTTTCAGCCAATGTTGCCTGTGACAGCTTCTTGTGCAATATGCCACCTTGATGGCTGGATGCAGACCCCAGTCGCCCCTCAAGCCAAAGGAAACACCGGTCGTTGCGGTCCATCGTTGCTCATGGAGTGCGCTGTCTGCTACTCAATCTGTCATCCCGCCTGTGTTCCTCCCGGTGGAACATCTCCCAGTGAAGATCTTCCTAATTCGTGGGAATGTCCACAGTGCACCAATATGGGGCTCAATCACGACTACAGGGTAAGATAATTTCAAGATATACTTTAGCATGACTCCATAGTCATTCAATAAAATGTGACTCGGACTCGTAACATTGACAGAACCAATTTTTTTATCTACTACTTTCTACCACTCCTGGCTTTAACATTCATGCCATAATAATATACCTACTAATCAATCAAAATTGTTATTGATCAGCAAATATAATCGTTCTATGAATTACATTGTTGCTTTCACGGAATGACTGAAATATAAATACTTTGTCACTCATATCTACATACATTCATTCTCGCCACTGACACAGAGAATCGTCAAACACGGTACTATGAACCTCCTCGAGTCCTTTTTACCGTAGCGATAGGCAGGCATATTTAGGCAACAGATCTTGTAGAAAAATTTCTGTTGAGATACCTCCATTTGGAGGCCACATGCTCCACATTGGAAGCGGAGATTTACTAAAATTGACAGATTTGCTACTGAGTGGTCAACACCATCCTTTTTAACGTATTTTTTTCAATCGAAAAATAGATTTGAGTTAAACAGCATGGATGTCTAAAACTACCTCCAAAGCATCCGATCCTAAAAACGGAGTGCAGCAAAAGCAGTAAGTTAACTACTAATCCTATCCCTGACCATCTTTCTACTCCATGTTTTTCGCAAAAAGTGCTCTGAAGAATATGCAGCTCTTGTTCAGCAATTTCTGTCAAGGTGCATCAATGAGGAGTCGAGATGGAAGTGAACATATGTATTTGATGAGTGACATTGTTTAAACTGAAACAATGGATGGTTAACACCATATATAACAAGGTGTCTTCTTTCAAAAACAATTTTTACAATCAGCTTAAAAATAATGTAAGCGAGAAAAATATGATTCATAATGATTTTTGAAATATGATCACAGTCTTACTTGTATATATTATGATAATAATTTGTTGAATTCTCACAGTATTCAATTGTCACTGTTGAAGAAGTCGTAAGAAACTACTATTGTTTCTTTAATCCATGTCCGCTGTATAGTGAAGCATATGATCTTGTAATGGTCGTATCTCAACAGAAGTTATTTTACAGGAACACATTGTTACTCAGTTGCTCAACCTCTCCTTTTTTTCATCGAAGAGAATAGGGATAGAAAGGATAGGGCTAGGACAGGAATCAGTGGTTAGCTAATTGCTCTCTTCACTGTACTTAATTTATAACAAAAGATTTAAATCAATTTTAAGTTTATTCGTAAACGTTGCGATAGTCTGATCATGCTTCTCAAAGAGGCGAAACACAGGTCACAAGTTGTAGCACAACAAGTGGAATAATATAGTCATCAAATTTAATTTTATATTAAAAATGAACTTCCTCAAAGTTACCGCCGAAATCTCTTAATATCATAAAAATAACTCAATATTCAAAGGATAAACACAAATATGCCTCGATAAAATTGAATTTATTTATTTTCCATGTCTGCTCCGAGTGTGTAGCATATAAACTCATAATAGGGAATATCAACAGAATCTTTCTTTATCAGAAAGGATAATATTAGATAGAAGGGTGGGACTACCACAAGACTAGTATTAATTAAATTTCTTTATCACCCGTTTTAGAATAAAATGTTTGAGGGGAACAAAATATAAACATCACATTCAAGTCATGACTTTGACAAGACCATAAACCAATTGAAATATGAATTTATTTAATTTTCCCACAATAATACCGTAAACGAATAGAAGAAATGTTTTGATCACTCAGCAAGAGGACTAGCATCAGTATTCAATTAAATGATTCCGAAAAATGATAATCTACTGGATATTGAAGATACAATCTTTATAAATTACTGATCACTGGTCAAGACATAACAACACTCTATAGCTTCTGAATCACTTATCAATGGTTCAAATCCCCAAGAAGACTTAATTCACTAATGCTGAGCTGAAGATTCCTGCGAGACGCATGCACGTTATTGTGTCATTCAGATGTGTAAGCATATGCTGGTTGCACCTGTCTGATTTACCTGTCTGCAACTGCCAATTCGGTGCTGCCCTGCACTGCACCGCCTGCGTCTCAAGATACAACATGTGAATAATATTTTCTTTTAAAATGCTTGCTATACTTTCAATACGGTAGCAGACATGATTAAAAATTATATGAATAATTATTATTTACATAAGAAAGTTTGTTATCTTGCCACCTTTTGGTAATATGAGATGTCTACCTCGCTTCTAAAAATATGGTTACCATGCTTACAATTTATTTGGGACCTATCATTGATTATTAATTATGCGTCAATAAATACCATTCGACTGGTCCTGTAGGTCAGAGGATCAACACTCTTAAGTGTCTTATAAGGTTGTTGTGTCTGCATGCTCGAATCCCCATTGAAACAATCTCATAAATTGATCTGTGTTTAAACACATGAGTGTCTACGATTTTCAAACATCCTTCCGAACTATCCCAATCTAATAATGAAGCATAGCAAAAGAGATAAAAAATTTACTGTTCCTTTCATAAACCTATCCTTCTATCCTCAGTCAATAAGTTTTTTTTAACAACTTCTGTTGAGATTTTTTCTGAGAGACCATATGCTCGACACTGACATGGTTAAAAAAATAAAAACAATCATTGATGTTTTTGAGATTTGGAGTAGATAGCAAATGCTAAAGATATCATGGACAAAACGCAGAACCTACATTTTGATACTGCAGGAGTTATATATCATGACAGCAGTGTATTCAGTTTTCTTTTATTTTCTGGCACTACCTTGGCTGCCTCAATCAGTCACTTCCACCTTCCTATCTCAATCACTGAACCCCAGCACTTGTAGATCATATGTCACCCCATCCAACCAACGAAGAAGTGGCAGTCTTCCCTAAGGGTAGAAAATGCTGGATGTTTTGGAGGCTTCCATTTATCTATTCCAAGCTTATGCGTTGATTTTTGAAAAATCTGATAATCCCTGGCTCACCATAGGGGTTAATAGCTCCTAGTTGTGCCAACAGAATTCAGAGATAAGGGAGCGTACAAGACAGCGTCCCATCACGTCAGTGGTTATGGAGAGACGTTGGAACTGGCTGGGTCACGTGCTGCGGATGCCTCCGCTCAATCCTGCCTGCCTTTTCTTTTGACCAGTGGGATTCTGGCGCCCCGGAAGACCGTCGGGTACTATTCATAGGATGTACTCGGCGGAACTGAGGGATGCTGGCATGTCATGGGAGGAAGCAAAGCAATTGGCGGGAGACAGGGAAACATGGAGGTGCCGCGTGGCGGCCATATGCTCTACATAGGGAGCGAACAAGGCCAAAATAAAGAAGAAGAAAAAAGTTGTGCCAACATCGTCAAATGCCATCTTCACAGATATAGTTAGGAATCTTTCATAAGATCTCTCGTTCAAGCACTTGTAGCTTCTGAGAGTCCTGGGAGCTGTGTGTAAATGTGTAAATCTTCAGCCCATACAGCAGAACATTTCTCCGGAGCGCTATTTGTCAATCCTTGGAGGGCAATAGTCTTAGCCAGTTTGTAAAGTAGATGAAAGATCTTACCCTTCCTCTCAATTCGTATTCACTATGAAATACAGAAGTTAAGCAACTGAATAACAATCACTTATCATAGAACAAATTCTGTTGAGATACTGGAAGTCCATATAACGCTAAGATGCTGTAAAAAAATGTTTATCATACAAATTTACTTGATCAAAGTTTTCAATAATAAATATTATTTTATATGTGATTCAGGCTTCTGAAGTTAGTTAGTTGAAAACAATTAATATGGACCATTAATAATTAATAAAAAAATATATGATAATATCAATCCACTTTTTTCTGTTGTTTCTGTTGTTCTGCTGTTTCATAAATTGTATGTTCGGCACAAAAATGTTGATTTTGAATACCTGTCATTTTGATAAGGCAATCACTGGAATAATTACCCAGACAGTTGAATGTAAGCACAATGTTTTGCCACTAGACAATAGATTACAGAAATCAGCAGTTACTGCAAGTGTAAAAGTTTTGCTTTTATATAATAACAGTTAAAAATATTTTTTTAATAGAGACATGCAATTTTGTATAGTATGGTCACCTTATGAGCTACATTACCTTTTTAGCCTGTCAGCAAAAATTTGAAATCCATTCCGCAGATTATTTTTCATTTATTAGTGTGAGTTGGTTCGACGAAGACGCCAGAGTATAATTTGGAGATTTATAAGGTATTTTTCTTTTCTTAAATAATAATTTTTCTTCCTCATTAATTTTTGGATAATTTTTTTAATGTTCTCAGTGAGATTTGCTATTTGAATGTGAGGGCTACGGAAACAAAGACGGCAGTTGCCTTGTTTTGTTGAAAACGAGTTATATATGTCATCATATAGAGCTAACTTTACCCCATATGAGAGTTTGTTAAATTGAAAAACAAATAAGGCACAAACATGTACATTTTTTAAAAATTAAAATCTTTTGTAACAAAAGCAGCAGTTTACATGGTCCTGTATGGCAAACACGGCAGTTATTAATCAAATTTCACAAAACAATGTAAATTATCAAGAATATACTTGAACTGAGTGAGCGAACTTGTGTCAGTTCAAGTACATTCGTGCACTTAAAAAAACCTGATAATGCCGAAAGGCGAAAACCGGGTCGTTAACGACAACATTAATGGAAGAGTACAGCATTCAGACAATTCAAATTTGAAATTGAAATATCATCAAGCACCTTCAGCCGAAATTCTAAATTAAATGTAAATTATATTTAAATAGCTAGATAATACTAGTAAGAATGTTAAGCAAAAAATACTTTTATTGGTTTACTAACATTTTAGGATTATAAAAAGTGCCGCCTTTGTTTCTCGAGCCCTCACGTGTTTCACTTTAGGTTGAATAATCAACAATCAATTTATAAAAATTCTTCTTCTTCTTTGACCATATTCGCTCCCTATGTGGAGCATATGGCCACCACACGGCACCTCCATGTTTTCCTGTCTCCCGCCAATTGCTTTGCTTCCTCCCATGACATTCCTGCATCCCTCAATGGCATGCCATAGTAAATACCTGGAAAGAGGACAAACGTTTGTTTTTTTTTATGTGTGATTAATGTAAGTTTTCGATCAGATGCATGGTGTATGGTAGCGGTCACCAAACTACGGCCCGCTGAAGATTTTCATCGACCTGGGAAAAGTTCTGGATTTTTGCATAGAAATTATTTATATAAGAAATATAAATTGTCATGATTTAGTTGTGAATTCACGACAACTATTTATTTAAAATCATCAATTGTCATACAACTATCTGCTAGGGGACTCAAAGTGAAGGAATTTGGATAGAAATGTGAAACGAGACGACCAGATGTTCGTTTACTAAAAAAATTCTCGAATATTATCATTTATTGAAATTCTAAGAAGGGCAAACATTTGTTTAAATTCTAATTATTATGTAACCACATAAAATGAAATAATATTCTGATTGAGTTCCAATAAAAATTTATTTGTCGTCCGGCCCCCGTAGTTAAAAAGTTCAATCCGGCCCGCTTCTCAAAATATTTGGTGACCCCTGGTCTATGGTATGGGTGTCCAACCAGTAGATCGCGATCAGCCGGTCGAACCCGAAAGCTTCCGCGAATTTCGAAAAAAAATTGTAATTTAAATATAAAATGTACAAAAATATTAAAATTGAATTATTTTGTAAGCACATACCTATCTAATGATATTTATTTCGTATTTAAACAAACATTTCTATCACTTTTCAGGTGTTTACTGTCAATGCTTGGTGGAATGGAATTATAATAAAAATAACAAAACATTTTTAGTACTTTTTTCACATGGTAAACTGATCAGTTGACCATGCTCACAATGAGCGAAACCGGTCCTGATCCAATAAATTTTATGTGGAAAAAGTATTAAAAACATTTCTATGTTTGAAGAAGGGATAAAACCCTAAATAAAATTTCTTATTAAAATCATGTTAGAAGTCGATCGCGGTCCATGGCAAGGTGTCCAACCTTTTTTGCCCTGGGATCGACTTTTCAATCATAAGTTTTTTTATTATTGTAATGTCACATTATTATTAATTTTATCACAATCCTTGTTTTAATTAATATTGATTATTAAATCGATATGTAATTTTGAAGGCAATGACCTAACTAGTCCTGTTCTAGCCCAATTCTGCTATCCTTACTCTATACGAAAAGAGAGAGGTTGAGTTACTGGACAACAAGTGGTTCTTGAATAATAACTTCTGTTAGGATTATGCTCCAGTGGGAGTCCATATTTTATGCTCCACATTCAAAGTAGACATGGTCGCAATAAAAAAAATGATACA